>JAKOOJ010000025.1:1345395-1647895 GCA_022577455.1 Arizona elegans | reverse complement strand
ACCAGGGCTTCAGACCAGAAGTGCTGGCCAATGCCCGCGTCCTCTAAGGCGCACCTGACCATCGTCTGGAGCGTGGAGTTGCGCCGTTCTGCGACCCCGTTCTGAAAGGCGGAAAACGGGGACGACGTAAAGTGAATCACGCCTTTGGATCTGAGCCAATGGGAGAAGTCCTTAGATAGAAACTCAGATCCTCTGTCAGTCATGATTTGCTTGATCTGTGTGTTGTTTTGTGTTTCTACTCTTTTGTAAAACTCTTTGAATTTCTGGAAGACCTCATCCTTTTTCCTTAAAGTATAGACGAAGCCATATCGGCTAAAGTCATCTACTATGGTGAGAAAGTATCTTTTCTTGTAATTTATGGATGGCCTTAGGGGCCCTACCAGGTCCATGTGAACTAGGTCGAATATTTGTTTGGCGGCGCGTAACGACTTCTTGGGCCTGGGTTTTACCTTTAATTTTGAACATTTGCACACCGAGCACTCGAGGTAGTTTTCGCAGTTCTTTATTTTGACACCCTCGGTACAATTGGCCATTTTCTGGACCACGGGGAAGCTGGCGTGCCCTAGCTTCCGGTGTAGCAGATGAGCACAGTCGTCATGCATGGGTTTGCCTATTGAGGGCCCCTTTTGGGTGTGTCTGTTGTGTCGTGTTTCTTGTGTCGTGTCGCCATCGCTATCTACCTCTCTCCCATCTACCTGTTCTCCCTCAGTCCTGCCCTGATCGGTGCCCTCTGTGTCCTCTGAACTGGTGCACACGCTGTGGGCGTCATCCTCATGGAAAGTTATGTATGGTAACCCTTGGTTGACGGTTACTCTCCCTATATCTTCCCCATTCTTGCTAACTTTGACATAACCATTTGTAAAGGTCACCTCAGCCCCTGATTCCTTGCTAAGTTTTACTGCGGCTAGGATGTTGTGGGGTATCCCCGGGACTAGCAGCACCCCCTCTATTTTTCCCAAGCCTGGCAATGTAACTGTCCCTTTGCCTGTCACCCTAACCTGATTTTGATCTGCGACTTTGATCGAAAAGTCCTCCCTCTTGAATGATGAGAGTAGCTTCTGATTGTAGGTGGTGTGGTTGGAGGCTCCCGAGTCCAGGAGCCATGAGCTGGTGTCTTTGTCTTGGTATGTGATGTGTGTGCGCTCACCTATCCCGTATAAGGACCCTGTCCTGCTGTCGCGTGAGCTGTCTCTGTTCCCCCTCCTGTCCCTGGGGTTGGGTGAGTCCCTGCGCCTATACCTTTCTTCCGATGTGTGCCTTTCCGTTTGTCTGTGCCTGTGCTCTGGTCTGCTTCTCTCCCTATAGTTCTTGGGGCAGTCCCTTTTGATGTGTCCCCTTGACCCGCAGATATAACATTCTGGCATGTTGTGTTGTCTCTCTTGGAAGACTACTCTCTTCTCATTCTTATGTTCTCTGGGAGGGCCGGGGCGGCTCCTTCTCAGATTATCTTCCGCGATCAGCTTATTGGATAGCTTCTCCACGGATAGCATTCCCAGGCTAACGGTATCTAAGTGTGTCAAGAAGTTATTCCATGAGTGATCTAAAGAGTTAATTATTACGCTCTTCATAATCTGGTCGGAAATAACCTCTCCCCTGAGGTGTAGCTCTGCCCTGGTACCGCTTAAGGACACTAGGTGCTCACTCATGGGTGTTCCTGGCTTAAGTCTGGCAGAAAAGAAGTCTTTGGAGATTTGGGTGGTGGTGGACACACTCTCACTGTAAAATAACCCAAACATTTTTCCTATAATTTCTGATACAGTGAGGTTATGTCCAATACAGTGGTAAATAGTGGGTGATATGCTTGCAACTAAAAGGTAGAATGCCCTGTGGTGCATGCAATCCAGCTCTAAAGACCATTAATAAAATGAGACATATTCTCTTTTAGGAATACCACTTGGAGTTGCTGTGACCACTCTAGGATATTGCCCCCATCCATTCTCAACTTGGGAAAGTCAACAGGTAAGTTCCCAGCACTATTAGTAAAATTACTTACTGCTGGCTGTTGTCCATGGTTCCTTATGTGCCTATAGCAGCAGTAAGGCATGGGAACGCTTGCCGGTAGTTTAAAAGTCCCGCTTTGTAATTTTTTTCTTTTTTCTTCCTCTAGGCGGAAGAGCGCATGCGCGAAGTCCATTTCAGCTCCGCCGTCGCTGTGGAAGGACCTGTTCATCGCGGCTCCGCTGTAGAGGCCTCTGTCGGTCGGGTAGGCCTCGGCTTCGGCCTTGGGGGTCCAGGTGTGCTCCGGAAGGCGTCGTCCAGCAGCTGCTTCTCCGGAACGAAGATCCTGGCGGCGCTGGGGCTCCGGCGATGGCTGTAAGTAGCTGCCCCAATCCATGCGGTCCGGGGTGTGTGGCCTGGGCGATCGGAGGCGCGGTGTCCCTGGGGTGCGAAGGTGGGCTGGCGAGCTGTCGCGGGCGTCGATGGCTCTCGGGTGGGTGCTTCGTTGCCCCTCTCCTCGTTTTCCCTTTTGTTTTGGCCTCTCCGGCTTCTCTTTAGTGATTTTGAGGCCTGGGCCGAAGGCGGCGGCAAGGGTCTTCATGGCCCTATCCACTTGCCGCTCGCTGGGGGTGTACCAGGGGTCGGAGTCGGATTCAGTCCCCTCTCCCCGGTCACTTTCATCATGGCTCATGGTCCGGCATTTTTCGCGCGCCGGCCATTTTGAATTCTGTTTGTTGATTGGTTGGGGGTCGGCCATCTTGTCCGACCATGTGGACAAAGATGGCCGCCGTTTCAAATTTAGAGCGGGGCTTTGGGGCTCGGTGGCCGTTGGGAGTGCCCTTTTGGGCGATCCACTCACCGAGTCCAGCTCCTCGAGTTCGGAGTCCGAGCCTTCTTCGCTCCTTGCCACCTCGCGGTCGATTATGAAGCTCCGCAGGTCGGCAAGGAGGTTCTTGTCGCCGGCTCGCTCTTTCAACAGCTGCAGGACGTCGAGTCGTAGCTTCTCTTCTTCTTGGTCGTGGTGGGCTCTTTTCCCTTTCTCGATCTCCCCCCTTTCTTCCGTCGCGGAGGCTTTGGGGGGGGTTGAGGTTCCTGCCTTCCCTGGCGAGTCCGATGGGTTGCTTTCCCGTTGCTTCGGGGGTGTCGCCATTCTGCATGTAGGTACGGGTCCTTGTCTTGTGTCTTGGGATCTCTGGGCCTTACCAACCATCCTCTGCTACCATTTTGTTACAAGGATTGGTGGATCAGGCCCAATAAAGAGACTTGAGACTTCAAGTAAAATATCTCTCCTTTTATTTGCAGGTTCATCACATCATCACTTGGTTACATTAGGATCTGAGCAACATGGAGGAGTGTGCCCACCTTTTGTACCTGTGGGCGGGGATTCAGGTAAGGAGGGGCCTATGGGAGGAGCTGGCCAGGTGGGTGTCTGGGTTAACCCTTGCACTGCTGAGCTATAGCTGGTCCCTGGCACGGGTAGGGCATTTATACCTGACATGCACAGAAGGCAGAGGAGAGGAGAGGAGTGGAAATCTATGGGCCGGTCCTTGGGATGGAAGAGCCACCATTGCAATGAAAACCCCAGCCTGGCTCTGGGGATAAAAGGCAGGAGGTGGAGAGGAATAGATGGGACAGACAACTATTCATCTTCTGAATGGACAGACTTGTTAGCCTGTGGTGAGAGAGAAACTTTTTTGCGGGGCTGCTGGTGCTCCTAATAAAGGAATCTTTGAGTTCACTTTGGAGGGTTTGTCGTCTTTGGGGAGCCGAGTCAGAAGAACCCACGTATTCTGAAGAACTGCCTGAACCTCCATATTCCATCGGAAGTGATTTGACCATAAGATGAACCTGGGGGGGGGCTTGTAACACTCCCTTTTCCAGCCAAAAGACCCCCCCAAATTTGGAGCCCAACCACTTGGCTTCTCACCAGATCGATTTTCCAAGCCCGTTTCCCACTCCAAAGAATTCCTTTTGTAAAATGTTTCCTCCGCTAAGCTGGGCACACCTAGCAGTCAGGTATCCACGGGGGCTTGTGAGTTGTGGTTCTGACACAATCGGGGGGAAAAACAAGAACGAAATGTCAGAGGTGGACAAGCTGATCTTGCGGAGAAAGGCGGCCTCTTAAGCCGTGTGGGAAGGGAAATAAAATGTCAAGGGCTCGGCACATGGTTTTCTATAGAGGGGCCTCGCTTTTGAATCATAGCAACGGCTGAAATTCTTTGGAGTTATTTATTCAGCAAACTTATACAGCTGCGCATTGACGCAAAGGAACTTTGGCTCGGAACAAAATAAAAAGGCAATAGGTTCAAAGCCGCCAGTTAAGACAATGAAGAATGTCAATTAAGGCTCTCCAACTTCACCAAGCAGCCCATGGCAGAGGTAGCTACCTACCTCTTGGCCGCTGCCCTGGAGGGTGGGGGGGGTGGGTGGGTGGGCGGGAGGGGGGTTTGGGGAGGAGGAGGAAGGGAGGGCTGGAGGGAAGGCAGTGTCTTTAGCCGAGCGGTTTTCAGTTTGTCATTTCTTCTCCTGCTTTTACATGTTTTGATATTCTTATGTTCTTTGTCATTGTGAGGGGCTGAGAATCTGTCCATGATTGTGGCAGGGGAAGGAAGGAAGGAAGGAAGAAAGAAAGGAAGGAAGGAAGGAGGGAGGGAGGAGATGATGGAGACAGAGAAAAGAAGGGAGGGAGGGAAGGAAGGAAAGGAGGATGAAGGAAAGATGGAAAGGAGGGAGGAGATGATGGGGACAGAGAAAAGAAGGGAGGGAGGGAGGGAAGGAAAGGGGGAAGAAGGAAAGATGGAAGGAAGGAAGGAAGGAGGGAGGGAAGGAGGGAGGGAGGAGATGATGGAGACAGAGAAAAGAAGGGAGGGAGGGAGGGAAGGAAAGGGGGAAGAAGGAAAGATGGAAGGAAGGAAGGAAAGATAGAAAGAAGGAGGGAGGAGATGATGGGGACAGAGAAAAGAAGGGAGGGAGGAAAGGAGGGAAGGAAAGGGGAAAGAAGGAAAAATGGAAGGGAGGGAGGGAGGGAGGGAAGGAAGATTTCACGTTCTCTTACTACAGGTTGAAATTTGCTCAAATTGGGATTTGCAGGCGGTTTAGGGAAAAAAACCAGACGGGTCTGCATTTAACATAATCCGCTTCTCTACAGGAAGTCCTCGACTTGCAACAGTTCGTTTAGTGACTGTTCGAAGTTACAACGGCCCTAAAAAAGTGACTTGTGGCCATTTTCCCCACTTACCACCGTTGCAGCCTCCCCAGGGTCACGTGATCAAAACTCAGGCACTTGGCTCGTACTTATGACGGTCACATGATCCCCCTTTGTGACCTTCAGACAAGCAAAGTCGACGGGGAAGCCGGATTCACTGAACAACCGTGTAATACTAAAGAACTGTGGTGATTCACTTAACGACTACGGCCAGAAAAGTCGTAAAATGAGGCAGTGTTTCTGAACTTTGGCAACTGAAAAATGGGTGGACTTCAACTCCCAGAATTTCCCAGCTTGCATGCTGGCTGGGGAATTCTGGGATTGGAAGTCCACCCGTCTTAAAACATGCTGGCTGGGGGGATTCTGGAAGTCCACCCCTCTTAAAGCATGTCTGGCTGGGGAATTCTGGGAGTGGAAGTCCACTCTCTTAAAGCATTGCTGGATTGGGATTCTGGGATTGGAAGTCCACCCGTTCTAAAACATGCTGGCTGGGGGGATTCTGGGATTGGAAGTCCACCCGTCTTAAAACATGCTGGCTGGGGGGATTCTGGAAGTCCACCCCTCTTAAAGCATGTCTGGCTGGGGAATTCTGGGAGTGGAAGTCCACTCTCTTAAAGCATTGCTGGATTGGGATTCTGGGATTGGAAGTCCACCCGTTCTAAAACATGCTGGCTGGGGGGATTCTGGGATTGGAAGTCCACCCGTCTTAAAACATGCTGGCTGGGGGGATTCTGGGAGTTGAAGTCCACCCATCTTAAAGTCACCCAGGTTGAAACTCTTCCCCGTGAATTTTCAAGGCCACGAGACAGAAAGCAAAACTCTACCACTTCCCCAGCCAAAGATGATTTGGTTTCTAGTGGAAAAAAGAGAAAGAAAAAAAAAAACAATAATCTTGCGGAGAGCAAGAAGCAGAAACTCTGGTGGTGGCTTCACATTTTTTTTTTCCATGCCGATCTGTGTTTCCAATTTGTCTTTGGTTCCATCTGATGTCTTTTGGGGCTGCAATTAACAGCGGCTCAGCACACAGCTAACCACGAGACGAAAGATATGAAATACTCAGTGCGGCGAGAGGCGGGGGTGGGGGATGAACAGCTAAATGAATCATCTGCACTGATTTTCAAACCCACCCCCCCTTAAAATCTTCCAATTGACCCCACCACATTTACATACATACATACATACATACATACATACATATATATATATATATATATATATATATATATATATATATATATATAAATCTTTGCAAGCAAGGCTGTCTCTGTTCTCTTCTTGGACCTGATGCTGATGAGCCATTTAAAAAAAAAAATCACATTTTTTTCAAACCCTTTTCCTCCCTTCCTGTAAAAGTGACAAACAAATTGACTCCGGCTCTTTTTTTTAATTTGTTGCTATTATCCCCGACAGGAGCCCTTTGTTGGCTGGTGGAGAAATGGGGCGGCCCACCTCTCCCAGGGAGCAATTACCCACTTTTCTGATCGCCCACCGAAAGCTGCAATTACCCCCAAAGCGAAGGAGTAAGTGGCACGGAGCCCTCCCGCCCTCCTGCCGTGACTTTAAAAGCCTCTTTGCAAGGCAGGGAAAAAAAGAACGCGCCTCACCTAGAAAATTGCAAAGCAGGTATTAAGAGGGGGCTAAGTGCGAAAATACGGGTAGTCCTCGTTTTACGACCGCAATGGAGCCCGATATTCCTGCGGCGAAGTGAGACCTTTGTTAAGCCAGAGTTTGCCCCCCCTCCCCCGTCTTACAATCTTTTGTGCCACGGTGGTTAAGCGAATCCCTCCCTGCCGTTGTGAAGTTAGTCACACGGTTGTTATGCAAATCTGGCTCCCCCCGCCCCCATCGACTTTGCTTCTCAGAAGGTCGCAAAAGGGGATCAGGAGGCTGAAAACCGTCATAAGTAGGAGTCCGTTGCCAGCATTTGAATTTTGATCATCTGATCGTGGGGGGGTGCTGTAATGGGTCACAAGCGTGAAAAATGGACACTATTTTTAGTGCCGTTGTAAATTCAAATGGTCACTAAATGAAATGTTGTAAGTTTAGGACTATCTGTATAAGCCTGTAGGACAGTGTTTCTCAACCTTGGAAGCTTGAAGATGGGTGGACTTCAACTCCCAGAATCCCACCCATCTTCAAGCTTCCAAGGTTGAGAAACACTGCTGTAGGAGGAGTATTTCCAAAGGAGCACCGGAAAATTTGGAGGGACCACCAACTTCTTGGAAGAGTGGGCCTCCCTTGTGCTCCTGGCTGGGTATATTCAGCAAGGGCTGGCAGGTGGTTAGGACAGAATTATAGAACAACTGATTTCGGAAGGACCTTAGAGGTCTTCTAGTCCAACCCTTTGCAGAAGCAGGAGACCCATTTCAGACAAATGGTTGTCCATTTCCTTTCTTAAAAGCCTCCAGTGATGGAGCATTCACAACTTCTGGTGGCAAGCTGTTCCACTGGTTAATCGTCCTCACTGTCAGGAAGTTTCTCCTTAGTTCCAGGTTGCTTCTCTCCTTGATTTGTTTCCATCCTTTCTCACTTTGCCTTTTGGTGCTTTGGAAAATAGTCTGACCTTGGTCTTTGTGGCAGCCCCTCAAATATTGGAACAGTGCTATCATGTCCCCCCCTCCCAGTCCTTCTTTTCTCTAGACTGACCAAACCCAAATCCTGCAACCGGTTCTTCTTATGTTTCAGTCTCCAGGCCCTTAATCCTCCTAGTTGCTCTTCTCTGCACTTTTTCCAAAGTCTCAACCTCTTTTTTGTAATTTGTGGTGACCAAAACTGGATGCAGGATTTCCAGCTGTGGCCTTGTTAAGGCTTTACAAAGCGGTACTAACACTACACGTGGTTTTGATTCTATGCCTCTGTTTACACAACTAAGCATTGTGTTAGCTTTTTTGCCTGCTGCTGCACACGGCTGGCTCAGGTTTAAGTGATTGTCCATTAGGACACCAAGGTCCCTCTCCCAGCGACTGTTGTTGAGCCAGCTCTCACCTAATATATGAAACGAAATTTCATTTTAATGTATGCCGATTAGTGCACATTCAAAGTGACAATAAAGTTATTATTCTACCCCTGTTTTTCCCCCAAAATAAGACACACCCCGATAATAAGCCCAATCGGGCTTTTGAGTGCATGGCAATAAGGCCAAGCGCTTATTTCAGGGTTCAAACAAATATAAGACAGGGTCTTATTTTTGGGGAAACATGTTAGATAGATAGATAGATAGATAGATGATAGATGGATGATACATAAATAGATAGATAGATAGATAGATAGATAGATAGATATGATAGATAAAAATGATAGATAGATGATAGATGTTAGATAGGTAGGTAGATAGATAGATAGATAGATAGTTAGATAGATAGATAGATAGATGATAAATAGCTAGACAGACAGACAGACACTCTGTTTCCCCCAAAATAAGACACCCCCCGATAATAAGCCCAATCGGGATTTGAGTGCATGGCAATAAGGCCAAGCGCTTATTTCAGGGTTCAAACAAATATAAGACAGGGTCTTATTTTTGGGGAAACATGTTAGATAGATAGATAGATAGATGATAGATGGATGATACATAAATAGATAGATAGATAGATAGATAGATAGATAGATAGATATGATAGATAAAAATGATAGATAGATGATAGATAGATGTTAGATAGGTAGGTAGATAGGTAGATAGATAGATAGATAGATAGATAGATAGATAGATAGATAGATAGAGATGATAGATAGATAGATGATAAATAGCTAGACAGACAGACAGACACTCTGTTTCCCCCAAAATAAGACACCCCCCGATAATAAGCCCAATCGGGCCTTTGAGTGCATGGCAATAAGGCCAAGCGCTTATTTCAGGGTTCAAACAAATATAAGACAGGGTCTAATTTTGGGGAAAACAAGGTAGATAGATAGATAGATAGATAGAAAGATAGATATGATAGATAGAAGTGATAGATAGATGATAGATAGATGATAGGTAGGTAGGTAGGTAGATAGATAGATAGAGATGATAGATAGATAGAGATGATAGATAGATAGATGATAAATAGCTAGACAGACAGACAGACACCCTGTTTTCCCCAAAATAAGGCATCCCCTGATAATAAGCCCAATTGGGCTTTTGAGCGCATGGCAATAAGGCCAAGCGCTTATTTCAGGGTTCAAACAAATATAAGACAGGGTCTTATTTTCGGGAAAACATGGTGTTCTACTCTACTCTACTCTACTCTACTCTACTCTATTCTATTCTTATATCTTTGGTTTCTTCCTGCCCAGGTGTAAAACATTGCTTTTCTCAGCCCCTTCAAGACTTCAACTCCCAGAATTCCCCAGCCATCCATTCACCAGATGCTGGAAAGACCTGGCAGTGGGGGCCACCCCTCCTCCTCCTCCTTGGCAGAAGCGCCTTCCGGCCTCTGGGTGGACACCTGCCAGGCGGGGCGCATCACTGCCACATCATCCCGAGCAAATATTTGCTTACCGCCAAGAGCTCCAGGGACTTTTATAGTCCAGCACAAATAAGAATTTACGACCTATTTTTGCAGGTTGTTTGCTCAAAAGCCACTTAGACCTTCCGGGCGTTAATGGCCCAGGCCGATCGAAGTGATGCCAGGCAGGGGGCTCCTGTGTATCAGAACCCTGGTTTATTCGTGGTTTGGGGATGTTTGGAGATGATGCAGGCCTGGCCCCCTGGTTGCAAGTTCAGGCAATCCTCGGCTTACGACCGCAGCTCAGCCCGGAATTTACGTTGCTAAAGTTAAAGATATTCGTTACTTAAGTTTTGCTCCGTTTTACGACCTTCCTTGCCAGGGCTGTTAAGGGAATCGCTGCAATTCTTAAAAGTTAGTCCCAGGGGTCGTTAAGCGAAACCGGATTTCCCCCTTGGACTTGGTTTGTTACAAGGTCGCGAAAAGGGATCACGGGACTCTGCAACCGTCATAAGTACGAGTCAGTTGCCCAAGCATCCGAATTTTGATCACGTGACCCTGGAGGCACTGCAACCGTCATAAGTACGAGTCGGTCGCCAAGCGTCTCAATTCTGAACACGTGACCACGGGGATGCTGCAATGGTCGTAAGTGTGAGAAACGGTCAAAAGTCACTTTTTTCAGTGTTGTTGAAACTTTGAATGGTCACTAAACAAGCAGTTGTAAGTCGAGGACTACCTGGAGCTGGTGTGTCTGTGTGACTGTGCAGCTCAAAAAGTAGAAAATACAGAGAGTTCTCAACTTAGAACCATTTCTTTAGCAACAATCTGAAGTTACCCCCCCAAAAAAAGCCCCCAACCCCAGGGAATTCTGGGAGTTGAAGG
Source organism: Arizona elegans (assembly GCA_022577455.1). NCBI lineage: Eukaryota > Metazoa > Chordata > Lepidosauria > Squamata > Colubridae > Arizona > Arizona elegans. The sequence goes on along the minus strand of JAKOOJ010000025.1, from coordinate 1,637,443 downwards.
CCAGGTAGCTGAAAAAAGTCACTTACACCTGGTAGTTGCTATTGCCAACACCGCAACAGCCCCATGGTCACGTGATCACAATTCAGTCTACAGGTAGTCCTCGACTTACGACCACAATTGAACCCCAAATTTCTGCTGCTTGCGTAAAATTTTGCATTCTGGTCACGAGACCACGGGGGTGTTGCTGCAATGGTCATAAATCACTTTGCTCAGTGCTGTTGTAACTTCGGTCACTAAATGAACTGTCGTAAGTTGGGGAGTTCCTGTATAGGCGGGGCACAGGTAATCCTCGACCTACGACCCCAACTGAGCCCAACATTTCTGTTGTTAAGTGAAACATTTGTCAAGTGAGAGATTTGCCCCATTTTACCAAAGTCGTTAAGTGGATCACTGCAGTTCTTCGATGAATAACCCGGTTGTTAAGCGACTCGGGCTTCCCCATTGACTTTGCTGGTCAGAAGGTCACAAACGGGGATCATGTGACCCTGGGACACTGCAACCGTCATAAGTGCAAGTCAGTTGCCAAGCGTCTGAATGCTGATCACAGGGGGACATAACTGATAAAAACGGCCGTAAGTCACTTTTTTCAGGGCCGCTGTAACTTGGAACAGTCTGTTGTAAGTCAAGGATCCCCTTTAGGTATTTTTTTTCGTGCAGGCAGGATTTTATGCAAGAATAGATCCGAGTTCTGATGTCCCAGCAAACAAGTGGAGTGAAACATCCACTCGGGCTCCGTGTTTGCCTCTTGGGTGGTGCCAGGCCCACCCAGGGCCACCTTGGCTGGGTCAACAAAGAGACGGCCCCATGGCACATTTTATGGGAGGGGGGGAAAGGCTGGAGCCAGCTGGGAGCCACGGCTGAAGCACAGGACAACACAATAAACAGCACAATAAACGCCCCATCGGTTGTGTTAGCCAACGAAAGAATCCGCGCTTCTGAAAAAGCAGGAAAAGCTCACTCTAGAGATTGGCACTTAGGGGGCTCCCACGCACCACCCTGGGAAGGAGAGACCCCCCCCCCAATTTGCCCTCCTTCTTTCCGAGCTTGTAAAAAAAAGTTGGGAATATTTTTTTAAAGAAATATCATGTTTCTACCATGTTTTGATGGGGATCCTTCCACCCCGTTACATCTGTAAGGCTGCGGCTATCACCCAAGGTGACTTTAAGACGGGTGGACTTCAACTCCCAGAATTCCCCAGCCAGCCATGCATGATAGAGTTGGAAGAGACCAGAAGGGTCATCTAAGTGCAGTATTTCTCAACCTTGGAGACTTTCAGACATGTGAACTTCAACTCCCAGAATTCCTCAGCCAGCCACGCATGATAGAGTTGGAAGAGACCAGAAGGGTCATCTAAGTCCAGTATTTCTCAACCTTGGTGAATTTCAGACATGTGGACTTCAACTCCCAGAATTCCTTGGCTGGCTGGGGAATTCTGGAAGTTGAAGTCCACCCGTATTAAAGTCGGCTAAGGTGGGGAATACAGCCTTACAGATATAACAAATGTACTGATCCAGAAGATAAAAGCATGGTGCAAACATTATATTTCTTTAAAAAATATTCCCAACATTTTTTGACAAGTTAAGAATGAAGGAAGAGTGTCATTTTGTTCCAACATTCTTTTCTTTTCTTTTCTTTTCTTTTCTTTTCTTTTCTTTTCTTTTCTTTTCTTTTCTTTTCTTTTCTTTTCTTTTCTTTTCCTTTCTATTCCGGACAAATTTATTTATAATTTATATTTATAATTAAATTTATATACCGCCCTACTCCCAAAGGACTCAGGGCGGTGAACAGCCAGAAAGTAAAATATACATGATACAAACATTAAAAACCATTTAAAATGGACTAGCTAGCACAATCTTTATGGTCTCTTCCAGCTCTTATCATTCCGGTCTGGCTGGGGAATTCTGGGAGTCGAAGTCCACCCGTCAAGACGCTATATTCCTCGATGCCCCCGAGAGAGAGAGAGAGAGAGAGACGAGTGCCAAAAGAGGGCTTGCCTGTGCCAAGGCCGCAGCGGGGCTCCTGGGGACAATTGTAGGTTAAGTGCCACCCTTCCTGCCATTGATTAACCAACCTCGGGCGAGTTAATTTGCCAGCTATAGAGCGGCCGCCAAGCATCCAGCGGGGAGGTTTGCAATCAAGAGACGCCAACCGTCCCCTGCGCAGAAAATCTCTTTATTGTGCACAGAGGCACGCATGAAAACAGAGGCGAGGCTGGACGGGCAGGGGAGCCGGCTTAGTCGGTTGGTTAGTGTCATTGCACATCGTACAACAAAAATAAATGCTATCTTCAGTGAACATAAGAAAACTATAAAAACATAACACAAACAGACATCCTTCACACTCCATACAATTGAACTGAAAACCTGATATTGCATTAATATTGCACTATGCAGTAGAGTTCAACATTTATTTATTTATTTATTGGTTGGTTGGTTGGTTGGTTGGTTGGTTGGTTCGATTTGTATGCCTCCCTTTTCCAGAGACTCAGGGAGGCTTACAATGCATTAAGCAATAGTCTTCATACTTTTGTATATACCTGCTTAGTAGGGCTTTTGCCCCCCCCCAAAGCGGTGTTCTTTTTTATACAAAGTCAGCTTATTGCCCCCACAATCCAGGTCCTCATTTTACCTCCCTCGGAAGGATGGAAGGCTGAGTCAACCTTGAGCCTGGTGAGATTCGAACTTGCAGTAATTGCAGGCAGCTGGTGCTACTTGACAGTAATTTAGTCTGCTGCGCCACCAAGGCTCAGCATAGTTACTGCCCTGGGATAGAAGCTGTTTCTCAGCCTGTTTGTCCTTGTTTTTATTGCCCTGTACCGGCTGCCAGATGGTAATAGTTAAAAAAAAAAAAAGGGTGAGATCCAGGATGAGATGGATCTTTAAGAATGTTTTGGACTTTCTTAAGGCAGTGGGAGCTATAAAGCTCTTCCTAAGAGGGGAGGGGGCAACCGATGATCCTCTGGGCAATGACGTTGACCCTCTGGAGCGCTGTCCGATCTGCCCCTGTGCAATGGGCAAACCAGACACAGGTGCAGGAAGTTAAAATACTCTATATGGTGCAGCGGGTAGAAGGTCACCAGCAGTTTTCCATTCAGTTGTTGTTTCCTGAGAAGTCTCAGGTAGTATAATCTCTGCTGGGCCCTTTTGACCAGGGCTGCAATGTGAGTGCTCCAGGTCAGCTCCTCTTTTATGCTAACATCCAGAAACTTAAAAGTGGCCACTTGCTCCACTCGGTCTCCATTGATAAGCAAGGGCTGGATGTCTGATCTGTTCCTTCTATAGTCCACTATAATTTCCTCGGTCTTATTGGTGTTAAGGACCAAGTTATTGTCTCCACACCACGAAAGCCACCGGTCCACCTCATCTCGTTCCTTTTTTTTAATTTCAATAGGCCCTATTAATTCTCTATTTATCATTACTTTTCCTGTCTGTTTTTGGTGTATGGCTTCGATGGCTTGGATAAAGTTTCTCCCAAAGCCCATTAGTTTCAACTGTAGTAACATAAATCGCCAATTCACACTGTCAAAGGCTTTCTGTGCATTTAGAAATATCAAAGCCATTTGCTTCTCTGGATGTGCCTCATAGTATTCCAAAGTGTCCAGAAAGTATCCAGAAAGAGCCTTGGTGGTGCAGCAGACTAAAGTACTGTTAAAGTACTGTTAAGTAACACCAGCTGCCTGCAATTACTGCAAGTTCAAATCTCACCAGGCTCAAGGTTGACTCAGCCTTCCATCCTTCCGAGGTAGGTAAAATGAGGACCCGGATTGTTGGGGGCAATAAACTGACTTTGTATAAAAAAAAAAGAACACCACTTAGGGGGGGCCGAAAGCCCTAGTAAGCAGGTATATACAAAAGTATGAAGGCTATTGCATAACACATTGTAAGCCGCCCTGAGTCTCCGGAGAAGAGCGGCATATAAATCGAACTAATAAATAATAAATCGAACTAATAAATAAATGATCCTCAAATTGTCTCTGATCTGTCTTTTTGGGCAGGAACCCATTTTGATCAGAGTGTATGAAATTATTTACAAATATCTTTTGAGTCCTTCTGCCAGTATTGAAGCGAAGATTTTATAGTCTGAGTTTAGCAGGGATATAGGCCTATCGTTCTTGATTTGTGGTGGGTCAGTATCCTCCTTTCGGTCCACTTCATCTCGATAGGAGGACTCTTCCCCCCTCCCCCATGGAGATGGGTCCCACGATGCCAGGAAGCACAAGAATTCCTCCCTGTGCCAATCAGAGCAGATTTTTCCAGTCCAGCTGTATATCCCGGTTACAAATGATGTTGAACATCTGTGATGTTCCCACAGGGACTCTACGCCCACCTGAGGGATGTGAGATTTTTTTTTTTTATTTTTTTGCAATGCCAGGTTATTTCATTCCAAAAAGCAGAGTGGTTTTAAAATATGGTGGGGTTGCAATTCAGATTTTTTTTCCCCCTCCGAGACTAACCCTCCTGTCTGCTGTCCTCTTAGGAGAAAATTAAGTCCCTGACTTATGATGACAAGTGAGCCCTGAATCTCTATTGCTAAGCGAGACAGTTGTTTAAGTGAGCTGGGTCCATTTTTACAACCTTTCTGGCCACGGTTGTAAGTGAATCGCTGCGGTTATTAAGTGAGTAACACAGTCGTAAAATGAATCTGGCTTCCCCGTTGACTTTGCTTGTCGGAAGGTCATAAATGGGGATCACATGACACACACACACACACACACCCTGGGACGCTGCAACCGTCATAAATATGAGTCAGTTGCCAAGCGTCTGAATTTGGCTTTGGTGTCTCTAATAGAAAAGAATTGCTTGCTGTATATGGCTTGGCTTGCTCACAGAAGTCATCTGAAATAGAATGGAATGGAATGGAATGCAGTGGAGTGGAGTGGAGTGGAGTGGAGTGGAGTAGAATAGAATAGAATAGAATAGAATAGAAAAGAATAGAATAGAATAGAATAGAATAGAATAGAATAGAATAGAATAGAATAGAATAGAATAGAATAGAAATAGAGTAGAATAGAATAGAAATAGAGTAGAGTAGAGTAGAGTAGAATAGAATAGAATAGAATAGAATAGAATAGAATAGAATAGAATAGAATAGAATAGAATAGAATAGAATAACAGAGTTGGAAGGGACCTTGGAGGTCATCTAGTCCAACCCCCTGCTTAAGCAGGAAACCCTCCACCACTTCAGGCAAATGGTTATCCAACCTCTCTTTAAAAACTTCCAGTGTTGGAGCATTCGCAACTTCTGGAGGCGAGTCGTTCCACTGATTCCTTGTTCTAATGGTTTTCTTTCCTTTCCTTTTTCTTTTCAGTTGGATAACAGAGTTAGAAATTAAGAGTTTGATAAGTACCATGATGTAAGCAACTGACTCAGACTTAGCCCATTGACTTCGTGTACGCTGTTCACCAAACATTTCTCTTATGTAAAGGAAAAATATATAAATATAAATGGAGGGGAAAAAAAGAAAAAGACATAATCTGGAATGGCTTTTTAACAAGGCAGCTGGGCTTCTTTGCTGGGGGGGGGGGGAAAGGGATAGTGAGTCACGTGGTCAGTGGAAATTAAGGGGGTGGGATAGATTTAACCTCCAGGGACCTCTGTTTGGGCTTTAATCTCCCCAAAGTCATCCAATCATCTGAATGAGGGTTTAAACCAGAAGTCTTCAAACTTGACAGCTTTAAGACTTGTGGACTTCAACTCCCAGAATTCTCCAGCCAGCATAGCTGGGAGTTGAAGTCCACAAGTCTTAAAGCTGCCAAGTTTGAAGATTTCTGGTTTAAACTATAGGTAGTCCTCAACTTACGGCCACAATGGGAACCAGAATTTCAGCCACTAAGCGATGCAGTCGTCAGTTGAGCTTTCCCAAGAGCAGACCTAATTTTACAACCATTTTTACTTTGGTTGTTAAGTGAATCATTGATTGAACCCCCAAATTTCCCCAAATGTTTGAAGCCGGCAAGGAATTGCAAGAAGTCACTTTGCTTGGAACAGCTTCCATCCTGCGACGATAGTTGTAGCCCAAGCAAACATCTCAAGTCCTCAGGAAGGACTCGATAGGTAGGCAGAAATGCCAAATACAAGGTGAACATTCAGCTGATTGCACAACCAACCATAACAACAACAACAACAACAAAAGCCTTGGGTGCAATCCCAAAACATCTGGAACACCATTTGAATATCATCGTCATTGACAAATTCACCACCAGTCAATTGCAAAAGGCAGCAATTTACTAGTCCAGAAGAATCACCAATATTTCTCAATCTTGGCCACTTAAAGAATTCCAGAATTCTTTCTGGTCAACTCCCAGAATTCCCCAGCCAGCCATGAACAATAGAGTTGGGAGAGACCAGAAGGATCAGCTGGTCTAGAATTTCAAAAACACTGGTTAGATGATCTCCAGGGGTCCTGCCAAACTTTACAAATAAGACGCTATAGGTCAAGGTAAAAGTCCCCCTCGCACATATGTGCTAGTCGTTCCCGACTCTAGGGGGCGCTGCTCATCTCCATTTCAAAGCCGAAGAGCCAGCGCTGTCCGAAGACATCTCCATGGTCATGTGGCCGGCGTGACTCAACGCCAAAGGTGCACGGAACACTGTTACCTTCCCACCAAAGGTGGTTCCTATTTTTCTACTTGCATTTTTTACCTGCTTTCGAACTGCTAGGTTGGCAGAAGCTGGGACAAGTAACAGGAGCTCTCACCCTGTTACGCAGCGCTAGGGGTTCGAACTGCTGAACTGCCGACTTTTTCAATCAACAATGTCCGACAATGATTGACAAGGAAGATGCTATGCATCTTGGTAATTTATGTTGTCTGGAGTAATTCGTATGGACCCTATAGACCTCGTCCAACTCATTTATTATTTCGTCCTTATCTCGCTGGAGGGCCTCCGCAATCATTTCCGTCATTACAAATGTCAGGTCCTCCTCTCTATCTTCGACCACGTTCTAAAACTGCAAATAAAATGAAGCTCTCTCCATCTCCAGGTGGATCACCCTATTTTCCAGTTCTTTATTTAGCCCTTTATTTAGCTATGCAATGGTCCAAATCTTTTAAGTGACTCACTCCTCTTCTCTAGAGGAACCATCCATCCTTCTACTACACAAAAGGCATTCACACATGAAGTGGGATAGGGATGTACCGAGCCGAGCCTCACCTGAGCCGGCCCTCCTGTGGAAAGTCATGTGGTGGGTCGCTGCACGTCAGACAAGCTTCTTCATCCAGGAGGTATACAAACACCCTTTCCTGCAATGCAAAGAGGGAAAAAACATTGAATAAATTAAGACTGGTAGTCGCTTAAGGGAATAACTGGGTATTCATTTACCCAGAGGCTACCTCGGCTGACCTGGGAAACATTTAACAAAATTGGATTTGGTTAGAGGGGGTCTCTAGGTGGCAGAACTCAACTCAACCACCAGAGGGCAGCAAAGCCATGCACAAACTCATTCCCTTCCACCCCTAGTGGCCGTGTGGAGTTTTGCAGCCCAGTTTCAATGTGGATTAATCCAATAAGGCAGCTGTTCTGGACAGACCCATAAGGAGGTGGTCCTTGACTTACAACCGTTCATTTCCTGCCGAAAGTTAAAGCCGCATTTAAAAAAGTGACCTACGACTGGTCCTCTCACTTACGACCGTTGCAGCATCCCCACAGTTATGGGATCAGAATTAGGGCATTTGGCAACTGGTAGATATTTAGGAAGGTTGTGGTGTCCTGGGGTCATGGGATCATCATCCGTGACCTTTCCAGCTGCCCAGCAAAGTCAATGGGGGGGGGATTGGATTCATTTAAAGACCACAAGATTCACTTAAAAACATTTATCTCTTTCTCTTATCTGTCTCTGTCCATCTGTCTGACTGACTGTTTATCTCTCTCTCTCTCATCTCTCTTGCGCTCTCTCTCTCTTATCTATTATCTCTCCCTTTCTCTCTCATCTATTGCCTGTCTATCATCTACAGTATTTATCTATCTTCTATCCAATAATCCACCTATCTTCCCTTCTTCTCACTCCATCCATCTGTCTGTCATTGTCTGTTTGCTCTCTCTCTCTTATCTATTATCTCTCCCTTTCTTTCTAATCTATGGTCTGTCTGTCTATCTATCTATCTATCTACATCCACTCATCCATCCATCATCCATCCTCTATCCATTCATCCTTCCATCTATTATTCCTTGATCTGTCTGTCTTTCTGTCCGTCCATCCATCCATCCATCCATCCATCTCCATCCACTCATCCATCCATCATCCATCATCCATCCTCTATCCATTCATCCTTCCATCTATTATTCCTTGATCTGTCTTTCTGTCTGTCTGTCTATCTATCTATCTATCTATCTATCTATCTATCTATCTATCTATCTATCATCTATTCAATTATCCAAATATCTTTCCTCCCTCCCTCCCTCCCCATCTATTTATTTATTTATTTATTTATTTATTTATTTGTTTAAATTTCTATACCGCCCTTCTCCAAAATAGGACTCAGGGCAGTGAACAGCCAAAGTAAAAAACAATACATACAAAATTTAAAAGCAGTTTAAAATAATTAAATATTTGGCTGAAAATTAAAACAACCCAATTTAAAATCAATTTAAAATTAACTCAAGCCAGCCCAGCTAGTTGAAATAGATAAATCAATCAATCAATCTATCTATCTATCTATCTATCTATCTATCTATCTATCTATCTATCTATCTATCTATCATCTATTCAATTATCCAAATATCTTTCCTCCCTCCCTCCCCATCCATCCATCCATCCAACTGCCCATCTACTTCAAGAAGGACTCTGGACAATGAGTAAAAACGAATAAAAGATAAAAACAGGACACAAAATGTTCAGTTTAAATTTCCCCTTCCGGAGGAGCCTCCTTTCTTTTCTGCCCATGTTCCCAAACAGCTATTTAAGGTCAGGGACTTTTCCCTTTTCCTTTTCGTGATGGAAGACAAATCAAGGCATTGAAAACCAACAATCCACAGTTCCCACGAGTCTACCCTTGGCAATGAAAAGTGGGGGTCCTGAGGTCACAACTCCGTTTTTTCCCCAGCCAGGGAAAATTCTCCTGTTGGGCACAGATCAATAGCTCTGTTGAGCTGCATCTAGCAAAAAAAAGAGATGATTTTTATCTATCTTGTACTGTGCAAAATTGCATTGTTAGAGAGAAGCCGGCTCAGAGCGGAAAAAATCATAACAATTGATGGCGACTTCTATTATATTCCTCGAAGGGAACACAATTTGTGCAAACACACACTTTATTGTCGTGTCGTATTGTTTGAGCCTCAAACAGTGCCAGCCGCAAACGAGGGGAAGATTTTGCAAACAGAGGGCAAAATAAATGGAAGAAGTAAAATCAGGACAGAGGAGAAGCTTTGCAAGGATTCCGCTCCCACAACTGAAGATTTGGAAAATGTCTCAGATGGTGCATCAGTTGAGCGTCCCAATCTGGGCCAACGTAACTGAGATGGAGAAGAGAAAATCCAACCCAGAACGAAAGAATGAATGAGTGAAGGAAGGAAGGAAGGAAGGAAGGAGGTTGAAAGAGGGAGGGAAGGAGGAAGAAGGAAGGAAAAGACAGAAAAAGAGATAGACAGGAAGGGAGGAAGAAGAAGGGACGGAGGGAGGAAGGAAAGACGGGAGGAAGAAGAAGGAAGGGAGGAAGGAAGAAAAAGGGAGGGAGGGAGGAAGAAGAAGGGAAGAAGGAAGGAAGAAGAAGGGAGGGAGGGAGGGAGGAAGGAGGTTGAAAGAGGGAGGGAAGAAGGAAGAAGGAAGAAAAAGAGAGAAAGAGATAGACAAGAAGGAAGGAAGAAGAAGGGAGGGAGGGAGGAAGGAAGGAAGAAGAAGGGACAGAGGGAGGAAGGAAAGAAGAAGAAGGGACAGAGGGAGGAAGGAAAGAAGGGAGGAAGAAGAAGGGACGGAGGGAGGGAAGGAGGGAGGGAGGGAGGAAGGAAGAAAAAGGGAGGGAGGAAGGAAGAAGAAGGGAAGGAAGGAAGAAGAAGGGAGGGAGGGAGGGAGGAAGGAGGTTGAAAGAGGGAGGGAAGGAGGAAGAAGGAAGAAAAAGAGAGAAAGAGATAGACAAGAAGGAAGGAAGAAGAAGGGAGGGAGGGAGGGAGGAAGAAGAACGGAGGGAGAGAGATGAAGGGAGGGAGGAAGGAAAGAAGAAGAAGGGAGGGAGGGAGGAAGAAGAAGGGAGGAAGGAAGGGAGGGAGGGAGGAAGGAAGACGAAGGGAGGAAGGAAGGGAAGGAGGGAGGAAGAAGAAGGGAGGAAGGAAGGGAGGGAGGGAGGAAGAAGAATGGAGAAAAGAAGGAAGAAGGGAAGAAGGAAGAATGGAGGGAGGGAGGAAGGAAGAAGGGAGGAAGGAGAAGGGAGGGAGGGAGGAAGGAAGGAGGGAGGAAGGGAGGGAGGGACAAAGAAGAAGGGAGGGAGGGAGGAAGAAGGAAGGAAAAGAAGGGAGGGAGGGAGGAAGAAGGAAGGAAAAGAAGGAAGGGAGGGAGGGAGGGAGGGAGGGTGGGAAGAAAGCAAGCAAGGGAAAGACAGAGAAAGAGATACACAAGAAGGAGAGAGAGGGAGGGAGGGAGAGAGGAAGGAAGAAGAAGGGAGGAAGGGAGGGAGGAAGGTTGAAAGTGGGAAGAAAGGAGGAGGAGGAAGGAAGGAAGGAATTTATGGATTTATTTATTCATATCTCCCTCACTGAGGGACTGTGGGTGGGGGGTGAGGGTGTACAGGTACTCCTCAACTTACAACAGTTCATTTAGTGACCAAAGTTAAAATGAAACGGAAGAAAGGGACCATTGTTCACACTTCCCCACGATCACGTCATGTGATCAAAATTCAGACGCTTGGCACCCGACTCACATTTATGACGGTCCCAGCATCCCGGGGTCATCCCCGATCTGGCAAGCCAAATCCATGGGGAAAGCCCGACTCACTTAACAACCGTGTTCCCAGTGTAACAGCCGCCGCGATGCGCTGAACTGTAGCAAGGAAGGCCGTACAACGGGGGTAAAACTCACTTAACAGCCATCTCGCTCAATGACAGAAATGCGGAGCTCGGCTGCGTGACGTAAGTTGAGAACCGCCTGTCTTTCTGGGACGCATTTTATATGCTGTTTTTGTGATGCTTAGATGTTATGCCGCATGAAACCAATCAACTGAAGACAGGGGGTTGGACTAGATGACCTTGAGAGGGCCCTCGCCCTCCAGAATTGCAGGCTTCTCTGGATTTCCCTGGGGATATAAGGGCACAGAAAGGGCTCCTCTGCTAATTTGGCCCTCCGCCTCAGCTCTTGTCAGCGGGACTCCCTCCGAGGTTCCCTGCTGATCCGAAATGAAACTGTAATTATTGGATTATCTCCTGCTTTCCTGGCTCTGTTGAGCAGGAACTGGCATTCGGAAGCCAGCGTGCACGCAGGAGCCCAGGAAAGGACTCGCCACACCAGGCTCCTCTGCCAAAATGCATCCTTGCCCATCTCTGGAACGATTTCCAGTGCCGCCACTGGCACTGGCCACTTGCCACCCGTCGTAACCTCCCTTCCAACCCCTTTCCCCCCCCCCGAAGGCCCGGAGCTGGCCAAAGGACGGGGCGAGGCGGCTCTTGGCGAGAGACGTTGCCAGCCAGTTCCAATTAGTTCCCCTTCGAGACGATGAAAGGTGCCAACGGTGCCAGCCGCCCAAGCCAGGGGATGCTAATGGCCCAGGGCCATTAGTGGCTCTCAGCAGCTGGCAGCCAGGGCTGAGCCCGTGTTTCCGGAGTGCCTGCCCAGATCTCCAGCATCCCATCGTAACCTCTCCGAAGGGCTTAATGATATTTGGCAGGTCGTTATCTCCTCGGGTCTCCATGGCTAATGAGCCTGGCAATTAGATCTCCCCCAACGGAGCGGTCGGTCACTGGGTGCCTGATGAGCCTCTCTCCGCCTTTCCCCCTTCTCTCTCTCTCACTCTCTCCGTGTCTCTTTCTCTCTCTCTCTCTCTCTCTCTCTCTGTCACTCTCTCCGTGTCTCTTTCTCTCTTTCTTTCTCTCATCTCCTTCTTTTTTTCTCTGTCTCCTCTCTCTCTGTCTCTGTGTCTGTCTCTTTCTCTCTGTCTCTCTTTCTGTCATCTCTCTCTCTTTATCTCTTCTCTCTCTCTCATCTCTTTCTTTTTCTCTCTGTCTCCTCTCTCTCTGTCTCTGTCTGTCTCCTTCTGTCTCTCTCTCTCTCTCTCTGTCACTCTCTTTCTATCTTTCTCTCTCTTTCTTTCCCTCTGTCATTTCTCTCTTTCCCTCTCTCTCCCCCTCCCTCCCTCTCTCTTCTGTCTGTCTCTCTTTCTGTCATCTCTCTCTCTTTAACTCTCTCTCTCACACACACACATTCACTCTTTCTCTCTCTGTCATCTGTCTCTCTCTCTCTCTCTTTCTTTCTCACTCTCTTTCTCTGTCATCTCTCCGTCGGTCGTCTATCTGTCTCTCTTTCTCTGTCTCATTTCTCTGTCTCTATGCCTTTTTCTCTCTCTTTCCTGTCATTTCTCTCTCTCTGTTTCTCCTTTTTTCTCTTTGTCATCTCTCTCTTTATCTCTCCCTCATCTTTCTCTCCCTCTGAAGCAAGGATGATTCAAGCTGCAGGGAGCAGGTTAGGCTTAGGGCTAAATTTTGGGAAGGCTTCATTATTTATTTATTTATTTATTTATTTATTTTTCATATTTATATACCGCCCTACTCCCGAAGGATTCAGGGCGGTGAAGAGCCATAATAAATTACAAATACATATAGAAGTTAAAAAAACTATTAAAAAACAGATTAAGTAATTTGGCTCAAAGATTAAAACATCCAAATTTATCTAAAAGAGGTCTAAAACCCGATTTAAAAGCCAATTTAAAAGCCAATTAAAAAGGGAGAGTTAGGCCAGACCAGCTTGTTGGAATAGAAATGTTTTCAGGGCACGGCGGAATATGCGTAAGTCTTGGATGTTTCGTAACTCCGGGGGAAGCCCGTTCCAGATGGTGGGTGCCCCCACAGAGAAGGCTCTCCCCCTGGGGGCCGTCAGTCGACATTGTTTGACCGACGGCACCCCGAGGAGCCCCTCTCTATGGGAGCGAACTGGTCGGTGGGAGGCTACTGGTGGCAGGAGGTGGTCTCATAAGTACCCTGGTCCTGAGCCATGGAGCGCTCTAAAGATAGTAACCAAAACCTTGAAGCGCACCCGGAAGACCACCGGGAGCCAGTGCAGCTCGCGCAGGAGGGGGGTTACATGAGAGCGCCACATTGCTCCCATTACCACCCGCGCGGCCGCATTCTGGACCAGTTGGAGCCTCCGGGTGCTTCTCAAGGGGAGCCCCATGTAGAGAGCATTACAATAATCCAGGCGTGAGGTGACAAGGGCGTGAGTGACCGTGCGCAACGAGTCCCGATCCAGAAAGGGATGCAACTGGCGAATCAGGCGAACCTGATAAAAAGTCCTCCTGGCCACGGCCGTCATATGCTCTTCAAAAGACAGCCGTGAGTCCAGGAGGATGCCCAAGTTGCGAACCCCATCTGTGGGGGCCAACGACTCGCCCCCAATAGTCAGAGATGGCGCCAACTGACTATATTGGGACGACGGAAACCACAGCCACTCGGTCTTGGATGGGTTGAGTCTGAGTTTGTTCCTCCCCATCCAGATCCGTACGGCCTCCAGGCACCGGGACATCACCTCGAGGGCATCATTGGGGTGGTCTGGGGTGGAGATGTACAGCTGGGTGTCATCAGCGTACTGATGGTACTTCACCCCAAAACCACGGATGATCTCACCCAGCGGCTTCACATAAATGTTGAACAGAAGGGGCGAGAGGACCGATCCTTGTGGCACCCCACATATAAGGGGCCTCGGGGTCGACCTCTGCCCCCCTGTCAACACAGACTGCGACCGGTCAGAGAGAAAGGAGGAGAACCACTGTAGAACAGTGCCCCCCACCCCCAACCCTTCCAACCGGTGCAGCATGATATCATGATCGATGGTATCAAAAGCCGCTGAGAGGTCTAGTAGGACCAGGACAGAAGAGCAACCCCTGTCCCGAGCCCTCCAGAGATCATCAACCAATGCGACCAATGCTGTTTCTGTGCTGTACCCGGGCCTGAATCCTGACTGGAACGGATCTAGATAATTCGATTCATCCAGGTACTGAGGCAGTTGTCGTGCAACCACACTCTCAACAACCTTTGCAACAAAGCGAAGGTTGGAGACAGGACGATAATTTGCTAATACAGCTGGATCCAGGGAGGGCTTCTTGAGGAGGGGCCTCACCACCGCCTCTTTCAAGACGGTGGGAAAGACACCCCCACTCAAAGAAGCATTTATAATCTCCTGGAGCCAGCCTCGTGTCACCTCCCGGGAGGCCAGTACCAACCAGGATGGACACGGGTCCAATAAACATGTGGTCGCATTTAGTCTGTTCAGTATCCTGTCCATGCTTTCGGGAGTCACAGGATCAAACTCTTCCCAAATAATATTCTCAGGACCTGCCCCTGTCATCTCCTCTGGATCAATCCAGTCAGAGTCTAGCTGTTCACGAATCTGAGCAATTTTGTCATACAGATATTGTACAAAATCCTCAGCTCTACCCTCCAAGGGGTCTTCCCGTGTCTCTTGATGGAGCAGAGAGCAGGTCACCCTAAACAGGGCGGCTGGGCGATTATCTGATGATTATCAGATGATTATCATCATCTGATGATTATCTTTTCTACTCTAATAAGAGTAGAAAAGTAGTTACTCTTCTCTACTCTTATCGCCACTAGGTAATTCTTAATATGAGATCTTACCAGTGTTCGGTCGGATTCAGAACGACTAGCCCTCCAACTGCTCTCTAGGCGTCTTTTCCGGCGCTTCATCTCCCTCAGCTCCTCAGTATACCAAGGAGCCAGGTGAGACCGGCGCCGGGTCAGAGGCCGCAAAGGCACGACTCGGTCTAAAGCATCAGCCGCCGCCCTATCCCAGGCGGCCACTAAGTCCTCAGCCGAGTCGTGTGCTAGAACCTCAGGAAATGGCCCAAGCTCCATCTGGAATCTCTCAGGATCCATCAGGCGCCTGGGGCGGAACCACCTGGTCGGTTCCGCCTCCCTGCGGCGGGGTGTGGCGGTTCGAAGGTCCAGGCGAAGGAGGGAGTGATCTGACCATGACAAGGGTTCAATCACTATATCCCCTATCTCGAGATCACTCAACCACTGTCCAGAGACAAAAACAAGGTCCAGTGTGTGTCCCCCCCATGTGAGTAGAGCCATAAATTAACTGGCTCAGGTCCATAGCCGTCATGGAAGCCATGAACTCCCGAGCCACCTCAGATGTCTCGCCAACTGATGACAGGTTAAAATCCCAGGAGGGATTATCACAGGAGGCTTCCAAAGAAGAAAAATCGGATGGCCTTTTGTCTCTAGAAGATCCCCAAAGTCCCGTCGAACTTCAGGTGTTCCCCTTCTGTGAAAAGAGCAGGGAGGAAACACTTTGTGGCTTTGAGGAGGATAGAAGCTACTTCAGATCCACCAGTCAATCAGTCTCAAGATGTTGAGACTCTGGAAGGAGTGCAGAGAAGAGCAACAAAGATGATTGGGGGACTGGAGGCTAAAATATACGAAGAACGGTGGCTGGAATTGGGAATGTCTAGTTTCATGAAAAGAAGCACCAAGGGGGACACGATAGCAACCTTCCAGTATTTGAGGGGCTGCCACAAAGAAGAGGGGGGGTCCCCCTATTCTCCAAAGCCCCTGAAGGCAGGACAAGAAGCAACAGGTGGAAATTCATCAAGGAGAGAAGCAACCTGGAACTAAGGAGAAACTTTCTAACAGTGAGGACAATGAAGCAGTGGAACAGCTCGCCACCAGAAGTTGTAGGTGCTCAATCACTTCTTAAAAACCTCCAGTGCTGGGGCACCACAACTTCTGGTGGCAAGCTGTTCCACTGGTTAAGTGTCCTCACTGTTAGGAAGTTTCTCCTTAGTTCCAGGTTGCTTCTCTCCTTGATTGGTTTCCATCCTTCGCTTCTTGTCCTGAATGAGTGACCATGTCACACGTGGGAGTGTGTGTATCATTCCCAGACAACTGTGGTTGCCTTCAGCCAGTTGCTTTCCTCAGCTTTGGTGCAGCTCAATGCACAAATTCAATGAGTTAATTGAACATAATTGAGTTAGTTAATCTAATTTAAAAATTTGCATTCCTCATTTCTATCACTCCAGGCAGCACCTGATATATATATATATTCGTTCCTTCGCTCGTCTTCCACCGGTCTCTGCATGGCTTGATCTTTGAAGTTTATTATTTTGGGTTTTTTTTTTTTTCTTGTTCTGCCGAAAAGCTGCACCCTACAATCAGTCCCAAACAGTTCCTTGGCAAGCTGTGATTAATGCACAAAAACCACCACTGTCGATCATAGCTTCCTTACTTCAAAGCTGGCCTTATCGCGATTAAATTAAGCATGTTTTCAGCACAAGGACAAAATGAAACGAAATGTGTGCAGGACAAATTGGCTTAAAGCGAGAAGTACTAGTGCCCAGTGCGCTTCCCGTCCAGCTACATATTTTTGTGAATTTTACAAATTGCCTTAAGATTTGTAAAACAACAGCAGCTGCCCAACAGAGCTCGGTGCTCAACTTAAGACTTCAGGGTGTGTGTTTTGGTCTGTTGGTTTTGTGTGTGTGTCTTTGCATCAGTCATGATTCCTGGGGCATGCAAATCAACCTTGGCCATTTTAAGATGTGTGGACTTCAACTTTTTAAAACGTTTTTATTCCATCAAGCTGGCCTGGCCTAAATCTTCTCCTTTTAAAATTTTTAAATTTTAAATTTAAATTTTAAACACGAATTTGAATTTGTCTAATTATGGGATATTTTTAAAATTTAGCCAAACTGTTTAATCTGTTTTAACTTATTTTAAATTTTGTATTTTCTGTGTTTTTATCTTTTGGCTGTTCACCGCCCTGAGTCCTTCGGGAGAAGGGCGGTATAGAAATCTAATAAAACATAAAACAAACTCCCAGAATTCCTCAGCCAGGTATGAATGATAGAGTTGGAAGAGATCCGAAGGCTCATCTAAGTCCTGTATTTCTCAACCTTGGTGACTTTCAGACATGTGGACTTCAACTCCCAGAATTCCCCAGTCCATATATCTTAAATTTGAACTTTGGGAATTGAAATCCATGCATATTAAAGCTGAATATTCAGAGAAAGTTAAAATAAAGATTTTGGAGTGCCATTCCAAAATGGCAGTTAAAGTCCTAGCTGGCTAGGGGTTTCCGGGAGTTAAAGTCCGCATATCTTAAAAGTTGAATTCTTGGAATTGAAGGCTCCACATGCTGGCTGGGGAATTCTGGGAGTTAAAGTCCACATACCTCACACTTGTCAAGATTGAGATATAGGAATGGCACTCCAAAATCTTTATTTTAACTTTCTCTGAATATTTTCTAGCTCAGTGTTTCTTAACCTTGGTCACTTTCAGACGTGTGGACTTCAACTCCCAGAATTCCCCAGCCAGCCATGAATGATAGAGTTGGAAAAGACCAGAAGGGTCATCTGTATGTTCTGTCCCCATCCCAAACATGCACCCCCACAGACGGCCCGGAGTTAATAAGTCACACGACAAAATCTTTGAAGATAAAGCTGGCAGCAACCCAGTGGCTAGCTGCCAATTCAGACTTTACTCACACAAAACAAAGATTAGACTGCAAGCATTCCGATAAAGCAGGCAAGGTTTCCGCAATACAAGGATTAGTCCAAATGCAGTCCGACAAGGCAGGCAGAAGTCCAGTAACGCAGAGATCATGGATTATTTCTAGTTTTTGCTCGTCACAAACTGAACCGGCCAACACACCTACATTTATACCCTGTGGGGTGTGGTCCAGTGACTCAGCTAATCTCTGGCACGCCTTCCCCTCCCTGCGCCTCTGCCGAGGGTCCAGCCAGCATTTATCTCCTTCGTTGCTGTCCACCTGTGGCTGCGGGGACGTGCTTGGCTCTGGGCCTATCTCTTGGCCTTCGGTGTCCTCCGGAGGCATTGCCAGAGAGGAGGGTCCTGGAGAGGGAGGCCTTGCCAACTCCTCTCCCTCACTCTCAGAGTTTGCATCTGTCGATAGCCCAGGCTCAGGCAACGGAGCCACAACACTATATTTTTCAACCGGGGTGATTTTCAGACATGTGGTCTTCTGCCATGTGGAATTCTGGGAGTTGAAGACCACCCGCCTTAAAGCAACCAAGTTTGAGAAAGAGCTGATTTGGAGATTGGCCATGTTGTAATTTGCTACCTCTTTCCGCTTCCATTTCTTCAGTGATTGCAGGACATTATCTGCTCGGATAGAGCGATATTTCGTTAAATCGATTCTTCCTAAACACCCACATCATATTTCCTGGGCCATTGGCTTCCCCCAGAGCTTAATAGAGCCACGCTGAATGGTTAGCCAATGTTTCTTCTCCAAAATGCTTCCCTCATCTGGTTGCAACCGTACCCGTGTAATCGAAGCCAAACGCTTCCGTTTTGCTTTTGATCTGGAAGAAGAAAAAAGCACTTCGTTCTGGAACATCTTTCAGCCCTATCAAAGTTTTCTCCGGCGTAGTTTTGATGAGGAGGAATTCAGAGAAAAGGCTTCCTGGTGAAAATGCTGCGGTGGAGACGGTTGTTTTGGGAAGCTATCAATCGCTCAACACAGCATCAAAAACAAAAAGCAGAATTACAAAGACTTTTAATAAGGTGGGGTTTTTTTTCCCCCAGGTAAGGATTAAAGGGTAAACTACCGAACCTTGGAAACGGTGATAGGCCGACGTTATTAATGAGTTCATTAACGTAGAGTTTCTTTGAGCGTCTTTTGGCAGCTTGTCTTCTCAGGTTTTTGCAGCTGTGAGTGAGCTGCTGCTTAGGAGATAAGCTCCCTAATAAACTCCTTATCGTTTTGTTGTTTAGGAATTAAATTCCGCTTTCTCAGCCTCCTCACCATCTCACATGGAAGCCGCACCGTGCTGGGGACCACGTCTCTTCCGTCTTTGGCAGGTACTCCCAGACCTCTGGCTCTCTTTTGCAGATACGACCAGTTCTTGGGTCATTCTAGCCCAGTGTTTCTCAACCTTGGAAGCTTGAAGATGGGTGGACTTCCACTCCCAGAATTCCCTAGCCCAGTGTTTCTCAACCTTGGAAGCTTGAAGATGGGTGGACTTCCACTCCCAGAATTCCCTAGCCCAGTGTTTCTCAACCTTGGAAGCTTGAAGATGGGTGGACTTCCACTCCCAGAATTCCCTAGCCCAGTGTTTCTCAACCTTGGAAGCTTGAAGATGGGTGGACTTCCACTCCCAGAATTCCCTAGCCCAGTGTTTCTCAACCTTGGAAGCTTGAAGATGGGTGGACTTCCACTCCCAGAATCCCCCAGCCAGCGCTGCTGGCTGGGGGATTCTGGAAGTGGAAGTCCACCCATCTTCAAGCTACCAAGGTTGAGAAACACTGTTCTAGCAGAAGTCATTCTTGGTCTTGGTCTAAAAGTTCTCCAGGACGTAGTCAAAAAAAAGAAAGAGTCACGATGGGCCACCACGATGCAGTCTAAACTGTGCTGGTTTTATGTTGTGCGATTCAAACGTTGAACAATTTTGATTTTATTTTATTATTCTGACCAGATCCTGCAGCCACTTTTAGTCTTCTAGATACAGGATCCAATCTGGGTCGGTCAACAGGAGCAGAGATTTAATTTTCACATCCGTCCTCGGCAGGCAGGGGTGGGTTCTACTTACCTTTACTACCGGTTCGCAATGGGACCGCACGGACTTCTGCGCATGCGCAGATGACCCGCGATGGTGTCGTGGCGGGTGGGCGGAGCCTCCTGCCGGTTTTACTACCGGTTGTATAGGAACCGGACTGAACCGGGAGCAACTCACCACGCGTCCTCGGGGAACTTCTCTCTAGCCGAGTGTCTGCTTTGGCCTAGTCCAGGGGTCTGCAACCTTAAACGCTCAAAGAGCCATTTGGACCCAGTTTCCCACAGAAAAGAAAACACCGGGAGCCACAAAACCCTTCCCGTGCCTGACGATTTCTGGTGGTAAATCAGCAATCCTGTTGACCTACGAGGGGGCCATTTCCCAGATTTCAATCGCTTCTCCAGGCTGTTTTTGTCCCTGCTCGTCCAACAATCTTAGCAGCTGCGAAATTGAATGTATGTCCTTGTTCATTGCAGTGCGCGGCTACCGATTTACTCAGGTTTCCTCATCTGACCTCTCGCTTGTGTTCTTGCAATCTGATGATTTAGCTTCCTCCCTGTCCGTCCTATACAGGATAGGCACAGGGGCAATCCAGGCAGGGGATCCGGTAGATTACATGCGGTCTTCTAGATCTTACCTTGATTTTTCATCGGTCCGATGGGACTTAGCAATGTCCCAAAGGAGCTTTTTCCAAAAGGCAATTGGACTTTCTTGATGGCCTCCCTAGACCTGGACATTGCTATCCTGATGGCTGATAAAGGAAGATAAAAGAAGGAGACCCTATCCCATTCAAAACAGGAGAATAATAGAGTTGGAAGAGAACTTGTTGTTCTGCCCCCGTTCCACTCATGCACCCCCACAGATGGCCCAGAGTTAATAAGCCACACGACAAAACTCTTTGAAAATAAAGCTGGCAGCAACCCAGTGGTTAGCTGCCAATTCAGACTTTACTTACACAAAACAAAGATTAGACTGCCAGCATTCCGATAAAATAGGCAGAGTTTTTAACAATACAAGGATTAATCCAAATGCAGTCCGATAAAGCAGGCAAAGTCCAGTAACGCAGAGATCATGGATTGTTTCTAGTTTTTGCTCGTCACAAACTGAACCGGCCACCACACCCACATTTATACCCTGTGGGGTGTGGTCCAGTGACTCAGCTAATCTCTGGCACGCCTTCCCCTCTGCTGCACACGCTTCTCCCTGCACCTCCGGCGAGGGTCCAGCCAGCACTTATCTCCTTCGTCGCTGTCCACCTGTGGCTGCGGGGACATGCTTGGCTCTGGGCCTATCTCATGGCCTTCGGTGTCCTCCGGAGGCATTGCCAGAGAGGAGGGTCCTGGAGAGGGAGGCCTTGCCAACTCCTCTCCCTCACTCTCAGAGTCTGCATCTGTCGATAGTCCAGACTCAGGCAACGGAGCCACAACACTTGTAGGTCATCTAGTCCAACCCCCCAATCAAGCAGTAGACCCTATCAAATTCCCTACAAGTGGTTTTCCAATCTCTTCTTAAAAACCTCCAGTGATGGAGAACCCATAATGTCTAGTGGCAAGCTGTTCCACTGGTTAATTGTCCTCACTGTTAGGAAGTTTCTCCTTTGTTCCAGGTTGCTTCTCTCCTGGATTAGTTTCCATCCTTTGCTTGTGCCTTCTGGTGGTTTGGAAAATAACTTGACCCCCAACTCTTCTTTGGGGCAACCCCTCCAATACTGGAATCCTGCTATGAAGTTCGTCTTTTCTCTAGACTAGCAAAACCCAAATCCTGCAGCCATTCTTCATGTGTTTTTGTCTCCAGGCCTTTCATCCTCCTAGTTGCTCTTCTCTGTACTTTTTCCAAAGTCTCAATCTCTTTTTTGTAACCGGGTGACCAAAACTGGACGCAGTACTCCAAGTGTGGCCTTATTAACTACTGCAACGCTCTCTACATGGGGCTCCCCTTGAGGAGCACCCGGAGGCTCCAACTGGCGCAGAGTGCGGCCGCGCGGGTGGTTATGGGAGCGACATGGCGTTCCCATGTAACACCTCTCCTGCGTGAGCTGCACTGGCTCCCGGTGGTCTTCTGGGTGCGCTTCAAGGTCTTGGTTACCACCTTTAGAGCGCTCCATGGCTTAGGACCTGGGTACCTACAGAACCGCCTTCTGCCGCAAATAGCCTCCCACTGGCCGGTACGCTCCCATAGAGAGGGGCTCCTCTGGGTGCCATGGGCCAAACAGTGTCAACTGGTGGCCCCCAGGGGGAGAGCCTTCTCTGTGGGGGCACCTACGATCTGGAATGAGCTCCCCCCGGAGATACGGAGGATCCCGGATCTGCACACCTTCCGCCCTGCTCTCAAGACCTTTTTATTCCACCAGGCGGGCCTGGCCTAATCTTTTCCCTCTTTTTAATTATGCAAATTTTAATCGGTTTTTTAAATGATTGGGGTTTTAATTAGTTCGGGCCAAATTGTTTAATTCAATTTTATTTTGTTTTTAAATTTTGTATCTATGTATTTTTACTGTTTGGCTGTTCACCGTCCTGAGTCCTTCGGGAGTAGGGCGGTATATAAATCAAATAAAGATTAAGATAAAGATTAAGGCTTTATAAAGCGGTTTTAATACTTCACATGATTTTGACTCTGTGCCTCTGTTCAAATCGCCAGTACCGATTCCAGCAGCTTTATTTAGCCTCTTTATAAAATAGACTAATGGACCACAGGGAGAGGGAGAGAGAGAGATAGGATATCCTTGGACCGATATGAATCGTGTGGCGATATTTCCTTTCTCTTTCCTTCTTCCTCCCTTCCGGCGTCCAAGCTCCTGGGGCAGAAGGCGCAGAGAATCAAAATATGACATTTAGTCAGAATTGAATCCTCAGCAGTCGGGACTCACCTCTGCTGTGATTTCACATCTGACCCGAGAGGCTTTGTAAAAAAAAATCCCTGCTTGTTAGAGCTTGGCCCAGCTTCCCATCTGAAGCCGAGAACGGGCAAAGGGGGACGGGAGGCAGCCTGAGGCGGCAGTGATGGATAAGGGTGAATACCTGTAGATCAGGTGTAGGATGAGGGCAGAGCTTTGGGTTGGTTTCCATTACCAGGCTAGGTAATATCCTCAGCAGAGTTTAGGGCATGTCAGTATTGGTTTTCCTACTGTGTTTCCCCGAAAATAAGACACCCCCTGATATTAAGCCCTAAAATAAGACCTCCCCGAAAATATTTAAACGCATGTGCAACCGGTCCCCACCATTTTCTCTGGTTAGTGTTAGAGAGACAGAGCTGGAAATCAGGTAAGACAGCAAGAGGAGCCCCGTCTTGCTCCACGTGCCCCCAAAATAATAAGACCACCCTGAAAATAAGGCCAAGCACTTATTTCGGGGTTCAAAAAAAATAAGACAGGGTCTTGTTTTCAGGGAAGCACGGTACCTGTTTATAAGGGCTTCCTGTGTTCAGGAGGTCTTGTGATGGGAAGGTCCCGTTAGCTGAGGGTCTTGTGGTGGGTTCAAGGGAGGGTCACATCAGGTGAGGCTCTTGCGAGGGGTCTCGTGAGGGGCCAGGTGTGGTTCTCAACAGATGAGGGTTTTGTGAGGATTGGGATGGACCATTTGATGGGTCAGGTGAGGGCCACCAGTGGTGGGTTCCTCCCGGTTCGGTCCGGTTCGGCCGAGCCAGTAGCGGTGATGATATGATGTCACCGAACCGGTTCTCCCCCTCCCCGCCCTCCCACCCTCCCCCACCCACGTTATTCTTACCTTTTATTTGGTCCCACCCCCAATCTATTGCTGCCTCCTGAGTCCCAGCTGATGACTAGAGGGAAAAAAGCTGTTTAAACTCTTGCCGGGGGGCTTCAAAGGGCCGTCCTACAGCTGATCAGTGTTAAAAGCAAACAAATGAGTTGGGTCGTAAGTGCAAGGACTGGTCGTACGTGCGAGGACCTTCCAGAAATGACTCTGACCAGCTAGCCACGCCTACCTAGTCACATGACCTCCAAGCCACACCTACAAAATAAGCCACGCCCACAGAACCGGTAGTAAAAAAATTTAGAACCCACCCCTGAGGGCCACATCAGGTGAGAGTCTTGGGATGGGTCAGGTGAGGGGCCAGGTGTGGTTCTCAACAGATGAGGGTTTTGTGAGGATTGGGATGGACCTTTTGATGGGTCAGGTGTGGGTCGCATCAGATGAGGGCTTTGTGATGGGTCAGGTGAGGGTCTCATCAGGTGAGGGGGCTCTTGTGATGGATCTTGCGATGGGTCAGGCAAGGGTCTTGTGATAAGAGCACAGCCAATGGCACTGACCCTTAACCAATCCATGCAAGGTCAGCCCCAACCAGCACTTCACCTCCCAATGACACTCAACTGACTTGACCTCCCCATCACGAGACCCTCACTGGTGACCCTCACCTCACCCATCAGAAGACCACCAGAAGACCCTCCCCTGACCTGACCCTCACCTGATGTGATCTCCCCATCATGAGAACCTCACTTGATGAGACCCACACCTGACCTGACCTCCCCATCATGAGTCCTACCGACCATACAAAGCAGAAAAAAACCAACACTCACATCCCCTGAAGACATTACCTAGATCAGTAACGAAACGTTCAGAAGCCAACCCAGGAGGAATCTCCGCCCTCCGTGACAGATAATTTCGGAAACCGATATCCTGCTTCTCATTTTGCAAAATCAGAAGCGCCCATTTTCAACCTCCGGCTGTCGAAATGTCTGTGTTGGGGGGGGGAATCAAAACGTCTTAATCATTAGATCACAGAGTTAATTAAAACCCGCAGCAATGGAGCTAAGAATGCAAATTAAAAGAAAAGGGGGGGGAGAAGGAAAAAGGAAGAAACAGCAGCACTAAAAAGAGACCCCCCACCCCCCACCCAGTGTCCAAGAGGAGAGAATATCACATACAAGACCACGGGGATGCTGGAATTGCTGTAAGTGTGAGGACTGGTCCTAAGTCGCCTTTTTGCAGTGCTGTTCGAACAGTCGCTAAGGGAATTGTTGCAACTCAAGGACGGAAAAGGAGGTCAAGAGCATGACCACCGAAGCCAAGGAAGAGCAAATGTACCTTGCAGCTACCTAGATTTCAGTGAAGAAACATTTTGATGGTAAAATACGTACAAGAACGAAATTGTCTCCTTACAGATTTTGTCATTTTCCATCTCTGGGTGGTTTTAAGATGAGGGTGTTTTCCTTATACAGGGAGTCCTCGGCTTGCAACCATTCGTTTAATGACCATTCAAAGTTTACAACACCATCAAAAAAAGAGATGGTTCGCACTTAAGACCACCATAGCATCCCCACGGTCACGCGATCAGAATTTGGGCACTTGGCATCTGTCTGTCTGTCTGTCTGCTTAAGAAGATCCATCTATCTATCCTCCTTTCTCCATTGATCTATCCTCCATCTATCTATCATCTGTTAATAAATAAGTTCTGCTTAGCTACATAAACTTTGGGCTCAATGGTGGTCGTAAATCGAGGACTACCTGTATATCTTCTGACGCGGCTCCCAAATCTGGCTTCCTTTTAAGACGCTAGGAATGCCAAGCCAGGAAGCACATTTCCATATGATTTACATTTCCCTGCAGCTTGCAAATCCTGGGACTCGTAATTCTGAAAAAACATCTGGAGGTCACCAGGCTGGGAACATCTGCTCTCAGCGAAGGCATCTCGGGGGCTGACAGAGACAGACTGCCATGGGCTTCGCATATTCTAAACCGGTGGTCCCGGGTGCGGGTCTTCGCCAGGAGTTAATTAAATGTCTGAATTGGCTAACAGCCAGGCGGAGGGCTCGTCAATCATGAGCTGTAATGGCCCAACAGCAGAACTGGGATTCCTGTTGATGTGCAACAACTGGCTGTGAGTGTGGAGGGGAACATTGGTGCGATGCTTCACACACGGAGGGAAGGTCCCTTTGGTGAGGGGTGAAAAGGCATAATTGGGATGTTGGGATGTTCATAGCCTTGAAAGTGGGGAAACCGAGGCACAGAAAGTAAGAGGGGGGGCGGGGGAAGAGAATGATAGAGGGGGAAAGAGAGAAAGAAAGAGAGAGAATAAGAGAGAGAGAAACAGAGAGGAAGAGAGAAGAAGAAAGTGGGAGAGAGAGAGGCAGAAAGAGGAAGAAAGAGAAAGAGAAGGGGAGAGAAAGGGAGATAGCGAGAGAGAGGGGAAATGGAGAGAAAGAAAGAGAGGGAAAGGGAGAAAGAAACAGGGAATAAGAGAGAGAGAAACAGGGAGGAGGAGAGAAAAAGAAAGTGGGAGACAGAGAGGCAGAAAGAAGAAGGTAGAGAGAAAGAGAAGGGGAGAGAAAGAGATAATGAGAGAGGGAGAGAAAGGGAGAGAAAGAAAGAGAGGGAGATGGAGAGAGAAAGAAAATAAAAGAAAGAGAAAATGAGAAAGAGAGGGAGAGGGAGAGAAGGAGGAAGAGAAGGAAAAAGGGAGAGAGAGAGGAAGAGAGGGAGGGAAAGAATGAGAAGAAGAGGGGGATGGAGGGAGAGAGAGAGAGAGAAAGAAAGTGAGAAGGACAGAGAGGGAGAAGAAGAGAGGGAGGGAGAGGGAGAGAAAGAAAGGGAGAGGGAGAGAGGGAGAGAGAGAGAAAGAAAATAAAAGAAAGAAAATGAGAAAGAGAGAGAGGGAGAGGGAGAGGGAGAGAGGGAGGGCAAGAAGGAGAAGAGGGGGAGGGAGAGAGAGAGAAAGAAAGTGAGAAGGACAGAGAGGGAGAAGAAGAGGGGGAGGGAGAGAGAGAGAAAGAAAGAAAGGGAGAAGGAGAGAGAGGGAGAGAGAGAGAGAAAGAAAGAAAATGAGAAGGGAAGAGAGGGAGAAGAAGAGGGGGAGGGAGAGAGAGAGAAAGAAAGGGAGAAGGAGAGAGAGGGAGAGAGAGAGAGAGAGAAAGAAAGAAAGTGAGAAGGAGAGAGAGGGAGAAGAAGAGGGGAAAAAGAGAGAGGGAGGGATGTTTGTGTTACACTTCTCCCAACTCTGGAATTTCAAACGAAGCCTCTTTGCCTTTCGCCCTCCCTGCTCAATTCCTTCAATCTCCGCAGAGCTCCGAATGTTGACTTGGGTTCTCAAGGCTTTTGCTGAGCTTGGTCGATTCCTTCACGTTGGACGGTAAGAAGAACAAACCATTTGATGCTCCTCGCTTGCCCTGCAGCGCCAATCGCGAATCAAACCTGAGCTCGCGCTGATGGGAAGACAGGAATTATCAGAAAACACAACCGTCTTCTTGACAAATCAAAGGCCACTGAAAAGCCGATGGGAGGCACCAGGTGTCTCCCTCTCATCCTTGATGACCCTGGCAGGAATTGGTAAGTCCGTCCCCATCAAACACACCTGGTGAAATGAGGCTCATCATCACCCAGAATCGGAAGTCACTCAATGACAGGACAATAACAACTGTGAATGGACAGTGGTTGACAAATGGGAGACATTACGACGACGTCCTTCTGTCACTCCAGCTGAGAAACAGCTGCGCAAGGAAGAGATTGACTGACCATCCTTGGCAGAGGTTATCCAAACTGTAGGTGGTCCCCAGTGGGGTGGGATGACCTTCGTCTGGTCTGCTGCCCACTGATGGGATGGATCTCAACCGTCCTCCTTCTCCTGCCTGGGCTGATTGAGAAGGATGGAAGGGCAGCAAGGTTGTCCTTTCATTCTGCTCCTGGTGGAGAATGAGGCTGGAGAACCAAGTCAGGTAGTCAGAAGATCCTTCAGGTGATGGTTCAAGGACTCCATGAACTTCAGGCCGTACTAGTTGTTGCTCAGAGGGAAAATCAGTTAGAAGGGAGTTGGAGGTGAATCTAACCAGGATACATTCTTCAAATGAGACCACAACCGGGTGTCCCTGTAATCGAAGTTGTGTTGGACGGAAGGTGAGTCTAGCCATTTTATCTTCTTCACAAATGAAACCACAATTGGGTGTTCCTGTAACTTGAGTCAGTTTAGAAGGAAGTTAGAGGTGAATCTAACCATGATACCTTCTTCAAAGATGAAACCACAACTGCGTGTCTCTGTAACTTGAGTCTGTTTAGAAGGAAACTGTTTAGTTTCCACCCATTGCTTCTTGTCCTGCCTTCAGGTGCTTTGGAGAAGAGGTGGACCCCCTCTTCTTTGGGGCAGCCCCTCACATATTGGAAGACTGCCATCATGTCACCCCTAGTCCTTCTCTTTGTTAGATATCTTCTTTCTGAGTTTCCAACTTCCATTCCAGACCTCAGGGGACTATCTGAGAATGCAATTGAGTTCATTTCCCATCTCCTCAGGAGGTCTCTTCTGCATCTACATCGTGGTTTGGCGTGTCCAAATTCTACATACAATGACAATCCAAGACAGGCGTTGTGGCTAAGAGATGCTCTACAGTTGGTCTTTCAAGAGGAGAAAAATTTTGCCTTCTTCTGCACACCAGATGCCTTCAGAAGTATAATTCAGGGCAGCTGATTTACGAAGGACTCGTAATGACGCTTCGGATCTTGGCTTGCAGAAAAAAGAATTTAATTAAAATACGTGTGTGTGTGTGTCCCACCAAGGGCCTCTGCCAGTGGGACTCTCATCAGAAATTGCGTTGTGCCGAAACTGATCCTTTCTCGCTTTGCTTTGTGATGCAATTATGACAAGAACAAAGCTCTCTCCCATTCCGTGCGGGTGTGCTTGGGTGTACAAGACAAAAATGCGAGAGCGTGAATCATCCATCATTTTATTGCTCTGAATACAATCAAAGATATAATTTCAGAGTGGCGGGCGTACAAATGGTTGGAGGAGGTTTTGAGTCTTTGGATTCGACCCCGGAGTCATTTCGGTTAAGATGTGGGCGGCCGTATCAATGCTCTAATTAACTAAATGAATAAATTCCACAGGCGTACGAAACATGGCAGAGAAACGGAGGGAAGGGAAGAAAGAGATGCTAACAAGACTGACGGTCGGGTAAGAGGGGTTTTGAACCCTAGGCTGAGAAAGTACAGGCGGTCCTCGACTTACGACCACAACCTATGACCAAAAATTTATGTTGCAAAGCGAGACGTTGGTTCAGTGGGGTTTTGCCCCCATTTTACGACCTTTCTTGCTACAATTGTTAAGTGAATCACTGCAGTCGTTAAGTTAGCAACACGGGCGTTAAGTGAGTCTGGCTTCCCCGTGGACTCTGCTCGTCAGAAGGTCGCAAAGGGGGATCGTGTGACACCCCTCCCCCGTCCCCGGGACACTGCCGTCATAAATATGAACCGGTTGCTAAGGGCCTCAGTTCTGATCACGTGACCCTGGGGATGTGGCGACGGTCGTAGGTGTGAAAAACGGTCACAAGTCACCTTCTTCAGTGCTGTTGCAACTTCGAACGGTCACTAAACAAACTGTTGTAAGTCGAGGACTACCTGTACATGGAAAAAATGTGTCTTGCCTTCCCTTCCCTTCCCTTCCCAGACTCACAACGTATGTTGTGTCACAGAGTGGCTTGCTTGGAGGTAAGTTTCGCCCACTGCGTTTTGTAAAAAGAGGTTAAGTGTGACGGGCAAAGCCAGTCCCTGACCAGGTGGACATCGGCAGGACTTCTCCTGGCCTTACACCTCAGCATGGAAGACCAAAGAAGCTGAATTCTAACCACGGTTCGGTTAGAACCAAACAGAGCCATGTAGGTTTATAACGGCTCTGATTAAAACAATGTTGTTGTGTGAACACAGCTTACTGGAGTCAGCTTGTGGTTCTTTAGTGCTGGGTAGAGTTAGCCAGTATTTGTCAAACTTGGTGACTTTAAGGCAGAGGTCTTCAAACTTGGCAGCTTTAAGACTTGTGGACTTCAACTCCCAGAATTCTCCAGCCAGCCATGCATGATAGAGTTGGAAGAGACCAGAAGGATAATCTAAGCCCAGTGTTTCTCAACCAGGGCTGCTTTAAGACGCATGGACTTCAAGTCCCAGAATTCCCCTGAAAGCCATGAATGATAGAGTTGGAAGAGGCCAGAAGGACCATCTAAGTCCAGTTCTTCTCAACCTTGGAGGCTTAAAAACATGGACTTCAAATCCCAGAATTCCCCAGCCATGAATGATAGAGTTGGAAGAGGCCAGAAAGACCATCTAAGTCAGGGGTCTCCAACCTTGGCAACTTTACGACTTGTGGACTTCAACTCCCAGAATTCCCCAACCAGCACTGGCTGAGGAATTCTGGGAGTTGAAGTCCACAGGTCGTAAAGTTGCCAAGGTTGGAGATCCCTGATCTAAGTCCAGTGTTTCTCAAACTTGGCAGCTTTAAAATATATGGACTTCGAGTCCCAGAATTCCCCTGCCAGCCACGAATGATAGAGTTGGAAGAGGCCAGAAGGATCATCTAAGTTCTGGCTGGCTAGGGAATTATGGGACTTGAAGTTCGGGTGGCTTAAAGTCACCAACATGGCAGAAAACACTCATTCCTCATTATTTAAGGCATAAATAGTGCCTTAAAAATCTGCATAATTAGAAAACGGGGAAACAGGATTACAGCAAGCTATAAGATCACCCACTGGCATTTTAGCATTTTTTCCTTTTTTAAAAACCCTTCAGCCCAGCCAAATTACAGAAAGATTTGTCGGCACTTAAATGTAACGGCCGAAATTCTGCTTGCGCACCAAAAGGCAGACGGTTGTTGAAAACAGGATTAGCAGCAGAGGCAGAAATGCTCCCGGGGGCTGATTTGCTTCTCCTTAGGTTCACACTCAATTGGAGAAAGCAAATTTGCACTCCAGCAAAACCTTTGAAAAAGGTGGGAGGGGTGGGGGAGAGAAAAAATAAATAGATTTTTTTCCCCCAGGGATGTGTTTCTGGCTAGTGCATTGTGTTCTTAACGTCTGTGCAAACATCCTGCCTTCCACATGGTATTGTCTGGTCTCCAGCTTCTCTGGATTGTTCTCCTAGGTGGATTCCTACAGCCAGAGCAGGAGAGCTTTCCACAGAAGGGTCCCGAGAGGTCATCTACTCCAGTCCCCTTGTCCAGAAGGGAGGCTTGTTCCTCTGCTTCATAGCTGTCACAGCCAGGAAAATCCTCCTCATTTGCTCTCTGTAAAACTTCCATCCGTTGGTTCTGGTTCTACATTGGGGCTTTATGAAGAAGAAATTCAGTCAATCAATCAAAATAGAGCTGGAAGGGACCTTGGAGGTCTTCTAGTCTAACCTCAAGCAGGAGACCCTATACTATTTCGGATAGGTGGTTGTCTGGGCGACTTACAAATTAATTGTAAATCACCCAGAATCATTGATTGGGATGGGGGGAAGGGGTACAGAAATTGAATGAATGAACGAACAAACAAATGAAATCTAACCTTTTTTCTCTAGGACAGCTTTTTAAGGACTAAAAGACTGCTACAGGTAGTCCTCGATTTATGACCACAATTGAGCCCATAATTTCTTTTGTTAAATGAGACATTTCCTCCTAAGTGAATTTTGTCCCATTTTACGACCGTTCTTGCCACCATCGTTAAGTGAATCGCTGCAGTTGTTAAGTCAGTCACACAGTCGTTAAGTGGATCCGGCTTCCCCGTGGACTTTGCTCATCAGAAGGTTGCAAAAGGCGACCGTGTGACACACACACACACACACACACCCGGGACGTTGCAAAACCGTCATAAATACGAGTCAGTGGCCGAGCGTCTGAAATTTTGATCACATGACTGCAGGGGATGCCGCAATGGTCGTAAGTGTGAAAAAAGGTCATAAGCCAACTTTTTTCAGTGCCGTCGTAACTTTGAACGGTCACTAAACGAACTGTTGTGAGTCAAGAACTACCTGTAATCAGTTGGTGGTTTCACACACACACACACACACACACACCTCGAGAAGCCTCTGGCTGTAAGTAGTCCAGCAAAACGCACAACGGCTTCAAGGCCAGAAGTCCAGCGGGGCCAGGAAATAAGTCAATGAGTCCAAGAAGCAAAGGAATAAAGCAAGAAGTCCAGCGAACTCCAGATGTCGGCAACGGCACACAAAACTCCACAAATTCAGTGTTTGTTCCGGACAAATGTCCCTCCCCACAGCCTCTCTTTAAATCTCAGTCCCCAGGTGTGCCTTGTGAAGAGGGGCGGGGCACTCTCCTCCCGAGTCCGGTCAGCCTGCGCTGTTCTTGCCTCCTCTCCACTCTCCATGCTCGGGGATCAGGAGGGGGCGGTCCTTGCTTGTTGTCTGAGCTCTGTTGCTCCTCCTCTCCACTGCCTGCCCTCTCTTCCCCCCTCTCTCAATCGTCCTGCCCCCATTCCTCCCTGTTGGCAAGCCATTCCAAGCCCGAGGGGCATCGGGCTGCCTCATCTTGCTCCGCCCCTGTTCCTCCGAGGCCAACGAGGCCATCCCCTCAGTCTCCGTCAGCCCCAGCTCCAGCTCTTCCTCCTCCGCGGATTCCTCTCACTCGGGAGGAGGAGTCAAGCGGGGTATTAGTCTAGAATCCTTATGTAGCCACAAGTCAGTAAGGTCCAATTCCCCACTTGAATGCAGTCCAGAAACACCCAGAAATTTCTGGAAGCCAGTCAGTATTATCCGTCCTCAGAGCTGATTGTGCTGTAGGAGGCTGAGTGGTCAGGCACCCTTATGTAAAGTTGTGTGGGTGTCCATTTTGTTGAAAGATGTTACATATGCGGTCTGTTTTTCCTTTTCTAGCGTTGTGGGTTGCTGCAGCGAGTCGGCGCTCATCGGAATAGCGTCCTTACACAGCTCGCTTGTGGGAGGTTGGGTGGTGGAGGGCTCGGTTCGTGTGGGTGGCTTTGTGAGAGATTTGCGTTTCTAATTTGCTGTCATTTCCTCCGCTGATGGGGATAGAAAAGCTCAGGAGGGAACAAAAAAGAAGGAACAAAAAAAAAAAAAAAGAAAAAAAGAAAAAGGAAGGGACCCAACAAAAGGAACGAAGGAACGAGGGAGGGCAGGCGAGGCGATTAGCAAATGTCAGAAAAAATGATTTCATGCTCTCGACACACATCAAAACAGGCAGAGAAACAGCACCAGAAGGGATCTAGAGTGCAACTACACACATACACACACACACACACAGGCGTGCACGCATACAACACAACTCCCAGGATGCCCCCTGATTTTATTTAAATGGGTCTCAGGAAGAAAAGAAAGGAAGAAAGTTGGAAACTGCCCGAGTGAGACTGTTTCAGCTGGGAGGAGGAGTCAAGTGGGGTATTAGCCTGGAATCCTTATGTAGGCACAAAGTGCAATCCCCATTTGAAGGCCACTGTTAAACTATTCACAAAGTCTGCACTACTATTAACCTTCTCATCGTTCCCATCCCCCACCTCCTCCCACTTATGACTGTAGGACTGTAATCTTGTTGCTGGTATCCTTAAGATTTATATTGATATTATTTCCTGATTGCTTATTTGTTCCCTATGACTATCATTAAGTGTTGTACCTTATAATTCTTGATGAATTGGTGGCGCAGCAGACTAAAGTGCTGTTAAGTAGCACCAGCTGCCTGCAATTACTGCAAATTCGAATCTCCCCAGGCTCAAGGTTGACTCAGCCTTCCATCCTTCCGAGGTAGGTAAAAGGAGGACCCGGATTGTGGGGGCAATAAGCCCAAAAATGCCAGGGAATTTGCTGCAAAGGAGTATAAACCCTTCATTCCCCACCAGAGCCAAGGAAGCTTCTTGGATGAGAAGCGAAACGTCTTCAAAGAAAAACCAGAAAGTCCAGTTGAAAAAACCGCCTTTGGGACAAGGAGACATTTTGAGAGAAGGGGGAACAACTGATCCGTGGAACTGCTTCTCCCCAGGAGTTGTGAGTGCAGTAAAAAACTGGAGTTTTTAAAAGAAGAGATTGGACAGCCATTTTTCGAGATGGCGTATGGTCTCCTGCTTGAGCAGGGGGTTGGACTAGAAGACCTTGGGAGGTCCCTTCCAGCCCTATTTGTTCTATTTGTCAATGACCAAAATAAAATCCTCTTCTGATGATACTGATACAACTCTAGAACCTTCTCGTTCAGCGTTTCTCAACCTTGGAAGCTTGAAGATGGGTGGACTTCAACTCCCAGAATCTATCTATCTATCTATCTTTCTTTCTTTCTTTCTTTCTTTCTTTCTTTCTTTCTTTCTTTCTTTCTTTCTTTCTTTCTTTCTTTCTTTCTTTCTTTCTTTCTTTCTTTCTTTCTTCTTTTCCTCTTTCTCCTCCTCTCTGCAAACTCCTCTCTCTTCCAGCACTGAAGATGTTCCCTAGTTGGGTCATGAAACATCTGCAAGAAAACAAGCCGACTCAGAGAACACCAAGGACCTCCTCGTGTCAACCCCGAGATACAAATATTCTCCTTTATCATCAGGAAGGGACTCAGCCTGATTCACTGGAGTATACAAAAGGGGCTTGGGAGTCCAATTCAGTTCAATTCGGAATAGAGCCGGAAGGGACCCTTGGAGGTCATCTAGTCCAAACCCTCCGCTCAAGCAGGAGACTCTATATACCCGTGGATGGCGGACTTATGGTTACGCGTGCCAGAGGTGGCACGCACGCAGTGCCCTCTCTGATGACGGTATGTGAGCCGTTGCCTCAGTTCAGTTCCGTATTGCATGCCATGCACCCATGCCTCCCGCTGGCCAGCTGGTCTTCGGATCTTGGCTGCGCAGGCGCGGGGGGCATGTTCAGGGAGTGCATTTGCAGGGGGCGTGTGTACATGTGTGGAGGCAGGCCGCATTCGGGGGGTGTGGGGGTGGGGCACATGCACACACATTGAATTTTGGGGGTTCGGGCGTGCGAGCACCTTCACACACACACTTTAGGCAATCAGTCCGGAAAAGGTTAGCCATCACTGCTTTCTACTATTTCAGACGGGTGGCTGGCCAGTCTTTTCTTCAATGCCTCCAGTGATGAAACAGCTACCAAATCTGGTGGCAAGCAGTTCCACAGGTTAATCGTCCTCACTGTCAGGAAGTTTCTCCTTAGTTCCAGGTTGCTTCTCTCCTTGATTTGTTTCCATCCTTTCTCACTTTGCCTTTTGGTGCTTTGGAAAATAGTCTGACCTTGGTCTTTGTGGCAGCCCCTCAAATATTGGAACAGTGCTATCATGTCCCCCCGTCCCAGTCCTTCTTTTCTCTAGACTGACCAAACCCAAATCCTGCAACCGGTTCTTCTTATGTTTCAGTCTCCAGGCCCTTAATCCTCCTAGTTGCTCTTCTCTGCACTTTTTCCAAAGTCTCAACCTCTTTTTTGTAATGTGGGGACCAAAACGGGATGCAGGATTTCCAGCTGTGGCCTTGTTAAGGCTTTACAAAGCGGTACTAAGACTTCACGTGATTTTGATTCCATGCCTCTGTTTATACATCCAAGGATTGTATCAGCTTTTTTTTTTTTTGGTGCTGCTTGCAAGATTCTGCAACTCCATAAAAGTAAAAGTTTAGCCTTCCCTTCCTTGAGAGTTGATTTCATGGTCAAGTTGTACCTGACATCAATCTTGTAATTCTGCTCCTCGGTGGCTCCCCTCCCACTCCTTTATACGCCTTATACTCCAGTGACTTTGGGAGGCGTCCGTCTGAAAGATTTCTGGATGCTATCCAGATGTTCTGGACTTTAAAAATGCTTTATTGCTTTTTTGCCTGGGCAACGGAGCTTGAATATCTCCATCAAGGTCACCTTTCTGATTCTCTACAGAGGTCCAAGGTAGACCTTCAAGAAGACTCTCCTTGCGTGAGCAGGGGGTTGGACTAGATGGCCTCCAAGGTCCCTTCCAACTCTCTTACCTTGATATACAAGCCAAGAGGCTAAATCGTGGTGGGGAGTTGCCCTCCTCCTTCAGAAGCCTTCATAGAGACCACGGATGGTCATAGGACAGAGGTTCTGTAGTAGACTCAGCCCTGAGCAAAGGGGATGGATTATATGACCTCGAGGGTTCCTTCCAACCTTGTGATTCTTCCATCCCTGACTGGAGATCAAAGCAGAACCTCAATCAATGCAAATTACTCCTTTTCTTGCCCGGAGTCAATTGTTCCTTATTCTATAAGGCTGCTATATGTTTCTTTATTCTTTATTGTTGTTTTTTTTCCCCTCTTCTTTCTCTCCTTCTTTAAAAACGGAAGATGAATTCATAACCTTGTTCCCTCCTTCTCCACCCCGGCCCCAGGAGGTTCAGCCAAGAACAATAAAATTAGAAGATGACAACATAGCCCATTAGTCTTCTAATTCAGTCTGGAAAAGGTACAGCGGCTCGGTAATTCAATTACATTGACTTAAGGAGGCCTGCTCAACTCCTGCCAGGAGAGAGGAAGAAGAAAATATGTTTTTTCCCTGAGCTGTGGACATCACCGGCAAGAATCAGAGCTTGGCAGCCTGCTGCGCCAGACCAAACCTGGCCCATGGAGACCCTCTTATCATCATCATCATCATCATCATCATCATCATCATCATCATCATCTAATGACCCCATAATTCCTTGTGGGGTGGAGTCTGGGCAATTGAATGGAGCTTGCAGAGTGTTTTTAATGGCCAATTTTGTTCAGCAGATACTGGTATATTCTCATCATGCCCAGAGAGAGAAATATCTGCCTCCACCTAGGATCGAACTCACAGCTTCCTGATGGTGAGCTGAGAGCTCCACCTCTAGGCCACCGCACCACTCATGGAGACCCTCTTATGTAGCTCTCGAAACATCTCCTCGCCGTGAAGGTGTTATTTCTCTCCGTTTTGAGATGGGAAACTGAGGAACATGGGTAGGGCGGCCCTTAAAATAGATATATCTCAAACAAAAGGGCCATAAAATAATATGATAAAATAACCCACCCCCTGGATTTACTTAACATCTGTGGCAAGAAAGGTCATACGGGGGGGGGGACAAACCTCACTTAATAACTGTCTCGCTTAACAACAGAAATTTTGAGCTCAATTGTGGTCGTAAGTTGAGGACAGCCTATATAACGTACACTACTGATGTACTGTATGTTTTTACTATTCGCTGTTCTTTTTAATGACCAGAATTCTGTCAACCGGGTACTTCTGTTTAAATTTTATTCTTAATTTTTAATGCTGTATTAGAATGCGTCCGTTTTATATTTCAGAATGTGTCGCCTCTCTGCCTCTGTTTTATGATCCACACTTGATTCTTTTATTTGCACAATCTCTTTTTTATATTCTTTCCAAAATGTATGATGATAAAATGAGGAACAAAGAACTATTGGAAAAGAAGGAATATATATATATATATATATATATATATATATATATATATATATATATATATATATATACTTTTTTCTTCCTTTTCGTAGGTTTTATTAGTGTTTTTCTTTTAGCCAGGTTTCTCCTATGTAACCTCCGATATATATCGGAGAGAACTCTGTAGGCCAGCCAAGAAAACTGCCTGACTATATCCAGAACACTCATTAAATAAATCATAATCAATTTATTTTCTCCAAAAGATGCCAAATCTAACTGCAAAGAGAAGGTACGCAGACCCCAACTTCTGCTTTTTTCTAATTTCCAGAAAAAAAGGAGAAAAGTTAAAATACGACTGCATTAAAACTCACACGTTCAGCAGGATAAAAACATTCTCATACTTTCAAAGGGTGGGGAAAGGGGAGCATCCTAAAACCAAGCCAAAAATGCCAGAGAATTCCTGGAAGCCTGGCACTCAGACAAACGGGCCACCAACAGGGACATAGAGATAAATGATGTTTACACGCCATTCACAAGAAATAATCGAAAACCTAAGTAGTAGTAAACAAACAGACCAAAAACGCTCCTGCTTTCCAGCAATCCGTACCCGGATGAGCAGAGATTAACATCCAGATTAATACTTGGAACAAAACCAAGTTGTAAACAACGTCCCCAAACCAAGGAGTGACCAACTCAGACAAATAATCCAACGGTAAACATTAGCCTAATCAATGAACCACCAAGAAGCTTCCCACCAACACTGACAGAACAAAGCACTAGTGAATAAAGAGAGCAAACCCCTCCCCTCCTTCCTAGCACTGATGATGTTCCCTAGTTGGGTCATGAAACGTTTGCAAGAAAAGAGCCAGAGAGCATCAGAGACCCCACACTCCTCCTTCTCCTCCTTTCTGCAAACCCCACTGCCTTCTAGCACTGATAATGTTCCCTAGTTGGGTCATGAAACATCTGCAAGAAAAGAGCCAAGCTCAGAGAGCATCAGGGACCCCACAGCCCTCCCCCGCCTCCTCTTCCTCTTCCTCCTCCTCCTCCTCCTTTCTGCAAATCCCACTGCCTTCTTGCACTGATAATGTTCCATAGTTGGGTCATGAAACGTCTCCTCCTTTCTGCAAACCCCACTCCCTTCTAGCACTGATAACATTCCCTGAGTCAGTTGAGTCATGAAACGTCTGCAAGAAAACCATGAAGTTCAAAGAGCATCAGGGACCACACAGTCCTCCTCCTCCTCCTCCTCCTCCTCTTCCTCCTTTTTCCTTTCTCCTTCAGTGGCCATAAAGCGAGAACTTCCTGTACCAAACCGCCATTAAAGGAAAGCCTAGAATACACTTCTCCTGCTGTAATATCAAACCAAATGCAAAAAAACCCCCTGATTATTTCACATCTATTGGGCCTCTTCAATAAAGCTTTATTGTACTTTCTTCTGATCTTCTTGCCTGCTACATTGGGTCCCTTTGGATTCGAGCTATTTCAAATGTTAATTTTGTTCTGGGGGAAACTCTCCGTTTTCCTTTTCTTTTTAAAAAGAGATTTATGTTCTGCTGAAGTATACACTGATGATTTGAAAAAGAACAGGAAAAATACCCGAAACGGCGCACGGTACATATTTTAGTTAGGAAGTAATCAATACTACCCATCAGTTACTCAACAGGCTGAAGAATTAAGTTCTATTTTTCTAGCTTTTAGAACAGATAGTCCCATTTGGAAATGTTTTACAGAAAAGAAGGACTGGGGGTGGGGAGACATGATAGCCATCTTCCAGAATTTGAGGGGCTCCCCCAAAGAAGAGGGGGGTCAAATTATTCTCCAAAGCACCTGAAGGCAGGAGAAATAACAATGCATGGAAACTAATTCAGGAGAGAAGCAACCTGGAATTAAGGAGAAGCTTCCTAACAGCGAGGACAATTAACCAGTGGAACAGCTTGCCACCAGAAGTTGTGGTTGCTTCATCACTAGAGATTTTCAAGAAGAGACTGGACAATTATTTGTCTGAAATGAATAGGATCTCCTGTTTGAGCAGGGGGTTGGACTACAAGACCTCCAAAGTCCCTTCCAACTCTGGCATTCTGTATTCTGATTAAAGGACTAGAGGCCAAAACATAAAAGAACGGTTGCAGGAACTGGGTATGTCTAGTTTAATGAAGAGAAGGACCAGGGGAGACATGATAGCAGTCTTCCAATATCTCAGGGGTTGCCACCAAGAAGAGGGAGCCAAGCTATTCTCCAAAGCACCTGAGGGCAGGACAAGAAGCAATGGGTGGAAACTAATCAAGGAGAGAAGCAACTTAGAACTAAGGAGAAATTTCCTGACAGTGAGGACAATTAACCAGTGGAACAGCTTGCCACCAGAAGTTGTGGGTATGCTCCATCACTGGAGGCTTTTAAGATGAGACTGGATAGTCACTTTTCCTGAAATGGTATAGGATCTCCTGCTTGACCAGGGAGCTGGACTAGAAGACCTCCAAGGCCCCTTCCCGCTCTGCTATTCTATTCTGAATCTATACAGATTTTGTAGGCTCTGGAGTGCTTGTTTATTTTCTCTGCAGAGAATTTAAAAAAAAAAAAAACCACGACTTTAAGAACAAAGGAGCTTGCAATGTGTAAACTAGATCCTGGAATGTCCCATAACGGGATTGAGGAGACGGCTTCTTTTGATGGAGCCCGGTAACCCTTTGGACTTGAAAATCCCCTCAAGGGGCTGCTGGATCAAAGCCTGAGGATTTGCAAAGCCTTCAATCCTTTCTGAATTTCTTTCCCTCAGACCTTGATGTATGTCAGCAACTTTCTCGCTGCTGAGTCAGCATGCGATGGAGAAGAGGCGTCCCTCAACAGCTTTACAACTCCGTCTTAAAAAGCAGTGGGGGTTCCCCCCCCCCACACTGGAAAA
The DNA here is from genome assembly GCA_022577455.1 of Arizona elegans. Lineage (NCBI taxonomy): Eukaryota > Metazoa > Chordata > Lepidosauria > Squamata > Colubridae > Arizona > Arizona elegans. The sequence goes on along the minus strand of JAKOOJ010000025.1, from coordinate 1,597,829 downwards.
ATCCAAAGCTCGTGCAATTTGATATACGGCTAGTCCTCGACGTACGACCACAATGGAACCTGAAAATGGTGGAGTTTTGCCTCATTTTACAACCTTGCTTGCCACAAGGGCATCATTGCAGTTGTTAAATTAGTGACTTTGCCTGTCAGAAGATCCCAAAAGGGGATTTATTTTACTTATTTGTTTTTTGATTTATATGCCGCCCTTCTCCGGAGACTCAGGGCGGCTTACAATGCGTTAAGCAATAGCCTTCATACTTTTGTATATTTTATACTATGTCAGCTTATTGCCCCCACAAACCGGGTCCTCATTTTACCCACCTTAGAAAGGATGGAAGGCTGAGTCAACCTTGAGCCTGGTGGGATTTGAACTTGCAGTAATTGCAAGCAGCAGATGTTAATAACAGTGCTTTAGTCCACTGTACTACCAAGGCTCTTATTTTGTATTTGTAAATAGGAGTTTTAGCCATGTGTGGCAAAAGGAGGTAGGTAACACATGACATCAAATTTGTGAGTTTTGTACTTTAACACATGGACTCTGAGAGGAATACAGAATAATAAGTCGGAAGGGACCTTGAAGGTCTTCTAGTCCAGCCCACTCCTGCTCAGGCAGGAGATCCTATAATATGATATAGGGCCTATATCATTTCAGACAAATGGTTGTCCAATCTCTTCTTTAAAACTTCCTATGTTTCTCTGTTTTAAAGTCTTACCACTTTCATAGTTATCATTATTATTTTTTTTTAAAATTGTGGCTTGGAATGATCAAACAATAGAGACCTTATATGACAGGTCAAGGAATGTCCAAGGAGATCAAAAAAGTCAAGAGAAGAATAATAACAGAATAACAGACCAGAATGCCAGAGTGGGAAGGGACCTTGGAGGTCTTCTAGTCCAGCCCCCTCCTCAGGCAGGAGACCCTATCCCATTTCAGACAAATGGTTGTCCAATCTCTTTTTAAAAACCCCAGTGATGCACCCACAAATTCTAGTGGCAAGCTGTTCCACTGATTTAATTGTTTTCACTGTCAGGAAATTCCTCCTGATTTTTAGGTTGCTTCTCTCCTTGATGAGTTTCCACCCGTTGCTTCTTGTCCTGCCTTCTGGTGCTTTGGAGAATAGGTGGAGCCCCTCTTTTTTGTGGCAGCCCCTCAAATATTGGAAGATGCTCTCCTGTCTCCCCTGGTCCTTCTCTTCACTAGACTAGCCAGGCCCAGTTCCTGCAACCGTTCATTGTATGTTTTAGTCTCCAGTCCCCTAATCCTCCTGGTTGCTCTTCTCTGCACTATTTCCAGAGTCTCAACATATCATCCTTCTGTGCAGAATAAAGTTGTGTTGCTTCAATGGCACCCTGGTGTGTGCAGTTGGGCTTCACACACCAGCTCAAGTGTTGAGCTAGGCCATCAAGATCACCCAAAAATCCAAAAGATGTTTATTTATTTATTTGTTTGTTTGTTTGTTTGTTTATTTATTTATTTATTTATTTATTTATTTATTAGTTCAATTTATATGCCGCCCTCCTCCGAAGACTCAGGGCGGCTTACAATGCACTTATAGCAATAGCCTTTGTTCTTTTGTATATACCTGCTTATTAGGGCTTTTGGCCCCTCCATAAGTGGTGTTTCTACAAAGTCAGCTTATTGCCCCCACAATCCGGGTCCTCAATTTACCTACCTCGGAAGGATGGAAGGCTGAGTCAACCTTGAGCCTGGGGAGATTTGAACTCGCACTAATTGCAGGCAGCTGGCAGCTAAGTGCTACATAATAGCACTTAGTCCGCTGCACCACCAAGGCTCTTTTTGTGCGTGGACGAAGCAGAGGTTGTTGTACATGGCCAGATTTTATGCAGGATTGCGCCAGATTTTACTAATGTCGAATGAGATGCACCGATCTGCAGTCGTTCCCTGGTTGTAATTATTTTATCTTAATGACATCCACACTCAATTCTGCGTGGCAGGAGCCGATAGATGAACAGGTTGCTGATTTCCATCTTAATAAGCTTGATGGAAAATAATTGCCCACTACAATTGAATCAGGCTGCTTTTTTTTTATAAGTTGATTAAGCTGCTAATTTGATCTCCGAGCCTTACGGTACAAGTTGTGGGGAGAGATGGGGGTAAATTCGTAGCAGAAGACACGGGTGGGGTTCTAGACACAATGAAACCCAAAAGCTCCTTTCGAGTTTTTAAGCTGAGAGGGGTGAAAATCGTTTTGGTTCTTTGTTCCCGTCAGAAGAAAATAGGAATTGGCAGTTTACTTAGTAAACCAAATTTCAGAAAATTGAGATTTGAAAAAAAAAAACCAACCCTCAAAATCTTGAGATTACGAAAAATGAAAGTTGGAGTAAAGAAATGGAAGGGAAGGGAAGGGAAAGGAAGGGAAGGGAAGGGGAGGGGAGGGGAGAGAAAAGGAGAGGAGAGGAGAGGAGAGGAGAGGAGAGGAGAGGAGAGGAGAGGAGAGGAGAGGAGAGGAGAGGAGAAGAGAAGAGAAGAGAAGAGAAGAGAAGAGAAGAGAAGAGAAGAGAAGAGAAGAGAAGAGAAGAGAAATTAGAAGAAAAAAGAATAGGATAGAGTAGGGTAGGGTAGGGTAGGGTAGACTAGACTAGAATAGAATAGAATAGAATAGAATAGAATAGAATAGAATAGAATAGAATAGAATAGAATAGAATAGGTGAATGGGACCTTGGAGGTCTTCTAGTCCAACCCCCTGCTCAAGCACAAGACTCTATACCAGTGATGGCTAACTTTTTCTGGACCGAGTGCGCCCGAACCCCCAAAATGCAATGCCCGTGCGGCCCCTTGCATGCACCAATCTTTAAAAGCTCCAGTAATGAAGCATCCACAACTTCTGGTGGCAAGCTGTTCCACTGGTTAATTGTTCTCACTACCAGGAAATTCCTCCTTAATTCTAGGCTGCTTCTCTCCTTGCTTAGTTTCCATTTGTTGCTTCTTGTCCTGCCTTCAGGTGCTTTGGAGAATAGGTGGAGCCCCTCTTCTTTGGGGCAGCCCCTCAAATATTGGAAGACTGCTATCCTGTCTCCCCTGGTCCTTCTTTTCATTAAACTAGACATGCCCAGTTCCTGCAACTGTTCATCATATATTTTATTCTCCACTCCCCTAATCCTCTTTCTTGCTCTTCTCTGCACTCTTTCCAGAATCTCAACATCTTTTTTACACTGTGCCGACCAAAACTGGAGTTTCTTTGATTGTTCCTCACCTACAGACAGAAATCTGCCCAAATGAAAGCAACTACGGTACTTGCATCATGAAAGGTATACTCTGGAAACCGTTATGGAGCAGCTGTCCTCACCCTCTTTCTCTCACACATCTTCGCTGTCTCTTGGTCCTCTAGAAGGCAGCCCCTCCCTTTTGGGAATCCAGGCTACGTTCCACCACATCCCATCAGACAGATTCCACCCCGTTACCTTCTGCCTCTCAGGGACCTATTGATTTGTTCAAAGCAGTAGATCATGTCTTAATCTAGTCCAGTGTTTCTCAAGCTTGGTAGCTTGAAGATGGGTAGACTTCAACTCCCAGAATCCCCCAGCCAGCATTGCTGGCTGGGGGATTCTGGGAGTTGAAGTCCACCCATCTTCAAGCTTCCAAGCTTGAGAAACACTGATCTAGTCCATTGTTTTCTTTCCTTCCCAATTAGCAAAATCCATAATACAGGTAGTCTTCGACTTACGGCCATTCATGTAGCGGCCGTTGGAAGTTACAACGGCAATGTCTGTTTTTCACACTTACGACCCTTGCAGCATCCCCGTGGTCATGTGATCAAAATTTGGGCGCTTGTCAGCCGACATGTATTTATGACGGTTGCAGTGTCCTGGGGTCACGTGATCTCCCCACTTTTGGGGGGGTGGTCATGTGATCACCTTCTGTGACCTCCTGACAAGCAAAGTTTGGGAAAGCCAGATTCGTTTAACAACCGCGTGATTCACTTGAATGACGGCAGTGATTTGCTTAACGACTGTGACCAGAAAGGTCACAAAAATGGGGCGAAACTCACTTAACAACCATTGTCTTGCTTAGGGATGGAAATTTGTGGCTCAATTGCGGTCGTAAGTCGAGGATTACCTGTACTGGACGTTCTTAAGCAGGAGGCAAGAGATCAAGCATTGGAATGAACTTTATGCTTGGCCAGAATTCAACATCAAGCAAGGAGGTCGAGGCAAGTGAGTTGACCTCTGTGCTTTTCAGGTTCTCAGGTGAGTCTGTGCCAGGTTGTGGATGACTCACCTGTACAGGTGTGCCTGGAGGAAAAAAGGCCCCACCAGCCCCTTGGTCCCACCCTCTCCCTGAAGGTCCTTCCAAGCACTTACCACTTTTGGGAGGACGGAAGCGATGGCATCTTTGATGACTTCCCGAAGGCTGGAGGTCTCAATCACGGAACCGAAGCTCAACAGGGCCTCCTGGGGAAAGAAAGAACCTCTATCATCAATGGCCTTCAAACAATCTGAGTAGAGCTGAAGGGACTTTGGAGATTTTCTAGTCCAACCCTCTCCCAACCTTAGACCAATTCAGACAAGTGACTGTCCAATCTCTTCTTAAAATCCTCCAGTGATGGAGCCACCCCCAATTTCTGTGGTAAGCTGTTCCACTGGTTAATTGTTCTCACTGTCAGGAAGTTTCTCCTTAAGTTCCAGGTTGCTCCTTTCCTTGATTAGTTTCCATCCGTTGCTTCTTGTCCTGCCTTCTCAGGTGCTTTGGAGAATAGCTTGACTCCCCCTTCTTTGGGGCAGCCCCTCAAATATTGGAAGAGTGCTATCATGTCACCCCTGGTCCTTCTTTTCTCTAGACTGGCCATACCCAAATCCTGCAACCGTTCTTTATTTGCTAGAGAAGGTCAAGCTGTTGAGATCCAACCACTCCTGCAGGCCAATTCAATTCTTCTTTATTTCCTTTTTATTTTGGAATTGCCAGACTTTCACCCAATTTTTAGGAGGCACCAAACACAGACCAACTTGCAACCATCTTTCTTTTCTCTTCCTTGGCTTTCTTTAGCCCAATACTGTCCATGCAGGCTCTCCCCTCCCCACTTTGGAAACAACAACCACAAAGTTCCAGTCTCCTCGCAAAGTCTACTCTCCCCCCCCCACCCCCACACTGTACCTACCCTGGCATTTTCCCTTTTTAGCAAAGTTTCTAATTTATGGTGGAATTCTCCAAAGGTTGGAAAGCCTCCAGGAGTTAAAGCTTAATGTGTGTGGAGGATTGTGGGTTCAAGAAAGGGATTTTCAAGGTTTCAATTGATTCCAAAGGAGGACGCTAATAAATTATTCCCCCTCTGCTCATCAGTTTCTCTCTCCGTGAATTGCCTGGAGTCCCTGCCAGGTGACTTTAATGGAAAGGGTTTTTTTTTAAGGCTAGCAATTTAACATTCCTCAGAATTGAAAAAGGGGAGGAGAGGAGAGGAGAGGAGAGGAGAGGAGAGGAGAGGAGAGGAGAGGAGAGGAAAGAAGGAAGGGAGGAAGGGAGGGAGGGAGGGAGGGGGGAAGGAATGAAAAGAGGAAGAAAAGAAGAGAGGAGAGAGGAGAGGAGAGGAAGGAAGGAAGAAGGAAGGAAGGAAGGAAAGAAGAGAGTGGGGAAGGAATGAAAAGAGGAAGAGAAGAGAAGAGAGTAGAGTAGAGTAGAGTAGAGTAGAGTAGAGGAGAGGAGAGGAGAGGAGAGGAGAGGAGAGGAGAGAAGAGAAGAGAAAATGGGAACATTGCGATGGTCATAAATATGAGTCAGTTGCCAAGTGCCTGAATTCTGATCACATGACCATGGGGATGCTGCAATGGTCGTAAGTGTGAAAACTGGGTGTAAGTCCCTTTTTTTCAGTGCCGTTCTACTTTAGAACGGTCACCAAATGAACTGTCGTAAGTAGAGAACTACCTATCCTATTCCCCATTTCTTTTACACACTTTTTTCCCCCTGTTGGCTCATCAGTCACTTTCTCTGCTGTCCCGGCACTAGGAGTTCACACTTCAGCTCCTGAGAAACCAAACCCTGCTTGTTTTTACAGAATTTCACAGATTAACAGAGTTGGAAGGGACCTGGTAGGTCATCTAGTCCAACTCTCTACTCAAGCAGGAGACCGTACACCATTTCTGACAGATGGCAGTCCAGTCTCTTCTTGGAAGCCTCCAGGGATGAAGCTCCCACAACATCTGAAGGCAACTTCTGTTCCATCGATTGATGGTTCTCCCTGTCAGGAAATTCCTCCTTATTTCCAGGTTGAATCTCTCCTTGGTCAGTTTCCATCCATTCTTCCTTGTCTGGCCTTCGGGTGCCCTGGAAAATAGCTTGACCCCCTTCCTCCTCTCTGGGGCAGCCCCTCAAGTATTGGAAGATGCTCTCCTGTCTCCCCTGGTCCTTCTCTTCTCTTCACTAGACTAGCCATGCCCAGCTCCTGCAACCGTTCATTATTACGTTTTAGCCTCCAGTCCCCTCATCATCCTGGTTGCTCTTCTCTGCACTCTTTCTAGAGTCTCAACATCCTTTTTTATAGTGTGGTGACCAAAATGGGATGCAGGACTCTAGGTGTGGCCTTACCAGGGCTTTTTAGAGTGGTATTAGTACCCCTCTTGATCTTGATTGTATCCCTCTGTTAATGCAATTTAGGATTGCGTTGGCTTTTTTGGCTGCTGCCACACACTGTTTGGCCCAAGGCCAACTGCATTTGGCACAACACGGTTTCTGAAACCTGCTTCCGAATTGGGCTGGGATGCCTCTTTCTTAGAAAAGAAACTATGATACGGTGAAAAGAGCCCAGCGTCTTTGGATGCCGGGAACAGCCGATCACCAACTTGATGGGCAGCCAGGAAATTAAAGAGGAAGGGATAATGAAATCCACTGATGAGGTTTCCTCGTTGGGTAATGAAACATTTGCAAAGAAAAGAAGAGATAAAAAATCAGCTCAGAGACCATTAAAGATGTCACAGTCCTCCTCCCCCTCCTTCTCCTCCTCCTCCACAAACCCTACCCACTTCTAGCACTGATGGTGTTACCCAGTTGGGTCATGAAACGTCTGCAAGAAAACCACCAAGCTCAGAGAGCATCAAGGACTCCACACTTCTCCTCTTCCTCCTCTCCCCCCTCCTCCTCCCCTTCCCCCCCTCTTCCTTCTCCTCCTCCTCCTCCTCTTCCTCCTCCTCCTCCACAAACCCTACCCACTTCTAGCACTGATAGTGTTACCCAGTTGGGTCATGAAACGTCTGCAAGAAAACCACCAAGCTCAGAGAGCATCAAGGACTCCACACTTCTCCTCTTCCTCCTCTCCCCCCTCCTCTTCCCCCTCCCCCCCTCTTCCTTCTCCTCCTCCTCCTCCTCTTCCTCCTCATTCTCCACAAACCCTACCCACTACTAGCACTGATGGTGTTACCCAGTTGGGTCATGAAACGTCTGCAAGAAAACCACCAAGCTCAGAGAGCATCAAGGACCCTACAGTCCTCCTCCTCCTCCTCCTCTTCACAAACTCCACACCTTTCTAGCACTGATGATATTATCTAGTTTGGGTCATGGAACCAGGGAAGCGTCTTCAGACAACCCTGCCTCCCTCAGCCAAGAAGCGGAGATTGGTGCATGCCTTAGAGTTGGACAGGACTGGACAGGGAAACTAGTCTATTAAAAAGAAGGATCAGGCCAGGGTAACATGATAGCCGTCTTCCAATATTTGAGGGGCTGCCCCAAAGAAGAGGGGCTACATCTATTCTCCAAAGCACCAGAAACAATAGATGGAAACTCATCAAGCATGGAAGCAACCTGGAATTGAAGAGGAACTTCCTGACAGTGAGGACAATTAACCGGTGGGACTGCTTGCCACCAGAAGTCGTGGGGGCTTCATCACAGGAGGCTTTTCAAGAAGAGGCTGGGAAAGCCATTTGTCCGGAATGGGATAGGGTTTCCTGCTTGGGAAGGGGGTTGGACTAGATGACCTCTGAGGTCCTTTGAGCCCTAGGATCCTTTGATTCTTCGCACATCCGGGGTCCTAACATTTAATCTGAAGAATGAAAACCATTTATGACAAATGCAGGCAGGTTAAAAACATCGTGCTTAACCAAGAAATAGTTCTGAGTGAATTCTCTCCAAGACACAGCATCAGCTTAAGCCTGGGTTTTAGGACAATCTTGACATTCTCATTTAACAACAGGATCCTTGCTAAAGCTGCCACTATTTGCAATCTCCAATGCTCCTTTAGGATTTCTTGAAAATTTAGCATTCCCCCCCATCCAATTCCTCTGTGCATTTCCAGCTGATTTAGCAAATCTCCGCGCCGCGTTTTGCAGGAAAAAAAAGGTGCAACAGGTGTGAATTGATTTTTTTTTCTTCTTCTGGGAAATCAAATTGTTATTGGTCTCTTTAAGAGTGAACATTTCCTCCCCACCCACCCAACCAAAATGCTCAGGGGAACTGAGGAGAAAGCCCGGGGAATGGGGGGAGGGGGTCCAAGCCTAATCCATCTCCAAGGGCGCATGGAGAGGGGAGCAGTGATAACCCCCACCCCCCCAAAAAAAACCTGCAAAGAGCAAACTGTTAGGTACGTCTTTGCTTTCACCCCAACCTTTCCTTCTCGCCTTTGTTTGTTCCCCAGCTGGGATTGATGTTATGCCATTGTGCCCTCCCCAAATGTCAGCGCGGAAACACGGCGGGATTAAAATCGGAGCTGGGAGCCTCGGCAGAGAAACAGACGTCGGAAATACCAACCGGCTGCCCAGAGAGAGAAGCCATCGGAGTCTGAGTGAAGCCTGTTCAGCTGGGAGAGAAAAGATTCCAGATCGTCTTAAAATCACCATCCTTGGAGGATGGAAAGGGGGCTGCTCTGTTTTACTTGTGGCTGCTCCAGCACCGGGGGGGGGACTTTTCAGAAGAGGGGGGACAGCCATTTGTCCGGAATGGTATAGGGCCGTGAGGGCAAACCTATGGCACAGGTGGTACACGGAGCCATATCGGTGGGCAGGTGAGCGTTGCCCGGCCAGCTGATTTTCGGGCCTTCCAGGCCTACCGGAAGTCAGCAAACGGGCTGTTTCCAGCCTCTTGAGGGTCTCCGGGAGAGGGAAGGCTGTTTTCGCCCTCCCCAGGCTCCTAGAAAGGCTCTGGCGCCTGGAGAGAGTGAAAAATGGGCCTACCGGGCCCACCAGCAGTCGGCAAACGGGCTGTTTCCGGTCTCTGGAGGGCCTCCAGGGTCGGGGGGGGAAGCCGTTTTCGCCCTCCCCAGGCTCCAAGAAAGCCTCTGGAGCCTGGGGAGGGTGAAAAATGAGTTTACTGGGCCCACCTTGCCATCACGTGCCAAAAGCTGGGGGAGTGGGGCAGTGGTGGGTTTCAAAAAATTTTACTACTGGTTCTGTGGGTGTGGCTTGGTGGGCATTGCATGGCTGGTTGGCGTGGCAGGGGAAGGATCCTGTAAAATCTCCATTCCCTCCCCACTCCAGGGGAAGATTACTGCAAAATCCCCATTTCCTCCCCATCAGCTGGGACTCGGGAGGCAGAGAACAGAGGCGGTATTTACCGGTTCTCCGAACTACTCAAAATTTCCGTTACCGGTTCTCCAGAACTGGTCAGAACCTACTGAAACCCACCTCTGGAGCGGGGGGCGGGCATATTTGCAGGGGGGTTGGGGCGCATTGAATTATGGGTGTGGGCACGTGCACACAACCACCCCCTCCACACTCCCCCCCCCTTTTGGCACGTGACAGCAAAAAGGTTCGCCATCACTGGTATAGGGTTTCCTACTTGGGCTGGGGGTTGGACTAGAAGACCTCCAAGGTCCCTTCCAGCCCTCGGATTCTATGAGATAGGTAGATGAGATACATATGACAGATAGATAGAAAGACAGAGAAGATGATAAATAGATACCGGATAGAGAGAGGAAGGGAAGGTGGAGAGAGAGAGAGAGAGAGAGAGAGAGAGAGAGAGAGATGAAAGAGAGAAAGATGATAGATAGATGATAGACTAGATAGATAGATAGATAGATAGATAGATAGATAGATAGATAGATGAGAGAGAGAGAGATGAAAGAGAGATGATAGATGATAGATTAGGCAGGCAGGTAGGTATGGAGGTAGATAGAGAGCTGAAAGAGAGAAAAATTATACTTAGATTTCATTCATTTCATTTTTTTTTTAAAATTAGATTTATATACCGCTCTACTCCCAAAGGACTCAGGGCAGTGAACAGCCAGAAAGCTAAAACACACAAACTACAAAATTTAAAAGACAATATAAAAAACCCATTAAATAATTTGGCCCAAAACAATTTAAAACACCCCTAATGTTTTAAAACCAATTTTAAAAGTTACAATTAAAAGGGAAATTAGGCCAGGCCAGCCTGTTGAAATAAATAGGTCTTGAGGGCACGGCGGAAGGTGCGTAAATCTGGGATCCTCCGTATCTCCGGGGGGAGCTCATTCATTCAGTCAGTCATTCATTCATTCATTCATTCATTCATTCATTCATTCATTCTGGGGGTTGAAGTCTACAGGTTTTCAAGTTGACAAGGGTTATCCCTGGCCTGAAGCATCTTTTTCACAATGTTGTGTGGGCACCCTGGCACACAAGGGTGTGACGAGAGAGAAAGAGAGAGTTGGGGATTGATGAGATGAGACGGGAAAGAGAAACGACTCGTTTTCATTTCACTGGAAAATGAAACGTGATGGCTGCGGATGGATCCAACTCCCTCTCCTGTCTGTCACATTAAGCGTTGCCCTCTTCGATCACGGTGGGATGTGCAAAGCAGATCTTGAACATGCGATGCACGTGGATCAGGATGGATCTGAACGGACTCCTGGATCCTAAACACCATTTGAAAGAGGCTGTCATAACAGTCCCAAAATCAAAACCGCTTCGGGCTGCCTTGGTAGGACCACGCTTGGAGCACTCACTGGTCCCAGTTTTGGTCAACACGATACACAAAAAAGATGTTGAGACTCCAGAAAGTATACAGAGAAGAGCAACAAAGGAGACAAAGGACCCGGAAATCAAAGTAACTGTCAGCCTCCGCTTTTACTGCTTTGGCTGCCATAAGAAACGGGAGGGGGGAGAGCTCGGGGGCCTGGGGGGCGGGGGGGGGAAGCGTGCTGGAGGACTTTGGAAGAAACGAAACCGAATCTTTGAAGTTGCTATCGGGTCAACCGTCGTGGCGTTCCTGATTGATGACGCTGCCAGACGTGCTTCCACCTGACCCCTGGGAGAACTTTGGATTGGATGATTTACGATGGACAGTGGGAGGGGATGCTTTCTATATGCACTTTTCGCGCCTATACTTTTAATTTCAGCTTTTCTTTGGTTGCGTTCACTTCATTTTCTAGTAAAAGTACCTTTCTCTATAAACCATGGAATTTGGGTCAATCTTTCCTGGACTTTGAAGGAAGCACACCTGACAGTAATGAAACTTCTGCAAGAAAATAACCAAGAATCAAGGACTCCTCCTCCTCCTCCTCCTCCTCCCCCTCCCCCCTCCTTCCCATAACCATCCCTCCCTTCTAGCACTGATTATGTTACCTAGCTGGGTCATGATACGCCTGCAAGAGAACAATCCACCTCAGAGAGCACAAAGGACCCCACAGTCCTACTACGACTACGACTACTACTACTACTACTACTATTACTACCAGTATTTCCATTCTCCCCTCCTTTCCACACCTCTCCTTCCCTTCTAGCACTGATGATGTTATCTAGCTGGGTCATGAAATGTCTGCAAGAAAACCAGCAAACTCAGAGAACACCAAGGACCCCATTGTCTTCCTCCTCCTCCCCACGCTCCCCGCTTCTAGCACTGATGATGGCCTTCCAGGAATACTTGGTACATTGTCAGGGCCTTGGTGCTATCACTGATGGTGTTACCTGGGTCATGAAAGGTGTGCAAGAAAACAACCAAGCTCAGAGAGCCAACTACATCCACCCATCCCTCCTTCTCCTTCTTCTCCTTCTCCTTCTCCTTCTCCTTCTCCTTCTCCTTCTCCTTCTCCTCCTTCTCCTCTTCCTTTCCTTCTCCTCCTCTCTTCCTCCTTCTCCCTTCCTCCTCCTCCTTCCCTCCTTCTCCTCCTCCTTCTCCTTTCCTCCTTCTCCTTCTCCTTCTTCTCCTTCTCCTCCTCCTCCTCCTCCCCGCCCCCCGATAGGAAGGGCCATCAGTTATCCCCAGAGCTAAATGTCTGCGTGAACTTTCCCCACAAATGAGGTGAACAATTTAACCCTGTTGGTCTTGCTCGATTGTCTCAGCAGGCATCCCATAACCATCATCTCCTCAGCCACCAAATATTGTCAGACGCTAAATGCCACGGCCATTAAATGCGAAGCATCATTACAGGTCAGCTTATCAAAGGAGAAGACAAGAGACATGACACGGGTCTAAAAAAAAGCCATGCTCAGCCGTGGAAAACATGGAGAGGGAAAGAAGGATTGAGGAGGGGTGACATGATAGCAGCGCTCCGGTATTTGAGGGGCTGCCACGAAGAAGAGGGGGTCAAGCTCTTCTCCAAAGCACCCGAAGGCAGGGCAAGAAGTTACTAGAAATTCTACCTTTACAAGGCCTTAGTAAGGCCACACTTGGAATCCTGCATCCAGTGTTGGTTGCCACGATATAAAAATGATATTGAGACTTCTGGAAAGAGTGCAGAGAAGAGCAACAAAGAGGATTAGGGGTCTGGAGGTTAAAACACATGAAGAACGGTTGCAGGAACTGGGGAATGTCTAGTTTAAAGAAAAGAAGGACCAGGGGAGACATGAGAGCAGTCTTCCAATATCTCAGGGGTTGCCCCAAAGAAGAGGGAGTCAAGCTGTTCTCCAAAGCACCAGAAGGCAGGACAAGAAGCAACGGGTGGAAACCAATCAAGGAGAGAGGCAAGCTGGAACAAAGGAGAAACTTCCTGACAGTGAGGAAAATTAACCTGTGGAACAGCTTGCCACCAGAAGTTGTGGGTGCCTCCATCACTGGAGGTTTTCAAGAAGGGACTGGAGAGCCATTTATTCGGAATGATATAGGGCAGTGATGGCTAATCTTTTAGTCATCGTGTGCCAAAAGCAAGGGGAATGGGGAGGGGGTGGCACGGGCCCACACTCATAATTCAATGCACCCCACCCCCCCCCATGCATGTGTGCGTGACCCCCCCGCACTCCCCGCACTTTTGGCACACGATGGCACGGTGGGCCCGGTAGGCCCATTTTTCACTCTCCCCAGGCACCAGAGCCTTTCTAGGAGCCTGGGGAGGGCGAAAACAGCTTTCCCTCTCCCGGAAGCCCTCCAGAGGCAGGAAACAACCCGTTTCCCAACTTCCGGTGGGCCCGGAAGGCCTGAAAATCAGCTGGCCAGTGCTTGCATGTGCTCTGGAGCTTAGCTAGGGCAATGCTCGCGTGCCCACAGATATGGCTCCGCGGGCCACCTGTGGCATGCGTGCCATAGGTTCTCCATCATGGGTATAGGGTTTTCTGCTTGAGCAGGGGGTTGGACTAGAAGACCTCCAAGGTCCCTTCCAATTCTTTTTTTTAAAAAAAAGACAACATAAAAATATCATCCTTAGAAACAATTATAGACAGCATCTCAATCGGTTAAAATCATTTCGTGCTTACAATTTTCCAAATCTCATCATACAACAATTATTCTTTACTTGAACTGAAGATAAATATTTAAACATTTCATATATCTCACCTCCATACTTTTTTGTCAAACCATTGATAAAATATCTCCCATGTCAAATAATATTGTTTATCTTCCTGTTCTCTTATTTCAAATGTCAATCTACTCATTTCAGCACAATCCAACATTTTCAGAATAATTTCTTCATCAGTAATTATCTTCTCTCCTTTCCAGTTTTTGGCAAATACAATTCTGACCGCTGTTAAAATGTTCACAGTTAAGTATTGCAATTCTTTATTAAATGTCTCTTGTAAAATTCCTAATAAAAATATCTCTGGTTTAAAGTCAATATGTCTCTTTGTCATTTTTTCTAACCACGTATGTATCTAAGATACAAGGTCCCTTCCAATTCTGCTATTCTCTGTCCTTTGTCCTGCTCAAGCTGTTGGAATTGGAAATTACTCTCTGAAATGAAACGCAGGGAAGTTGAGAACTAGTAGTATGAAATCCTTGTTTACACATCACTTAGCTGAACATGGATTTCGTTGCTGTCCTTTATAGAATAGATGTAGTTTTTTAAAAAAAAGAATTAAGTGCAATTGAAGCTGGATCTAGATTGTTGTTGGGTTTTTTTTTTTTTTTTGCATGAAGTCTGGCACTCAGATAAATTAGCCATCAACAGGCACACAGACATAAACCACATTTACACACTGTTTAAAAGAGACACTCAGAAAGCTAAAAAGGAAACAAGACAAAAACCAGCAACCAGAGAATCAGAGCTTAACAGCAGGATTAACACCAAACCAACAATGAAGAAGTTAACCATACCCCAGTCAAGGAACTAATAATTCAAACAACTGAACAGCAAACAGTAACCTAATCAAGGAACCATCAAGAATACTCCCACGAACAACGACAGGGCAAGCCCCTTGTATATAAGCATAAGAGTATACCCCACTCCCTTCTAGCACTGATGATGTTCCCTAGTTGGGTCATGAAACGTCTGCAAGAAAACAACCAAAGTTAGAGACACCAAGGACCCCACAGTCCTCCTCCTCCCCTCCTCCTTTTGTCCTTCCCTTTCTCCTGCACTCTGCAAACCCTCCTCTCTTCTAGCACTGATGATGTCACATAGTTGGGTCATGAAATGTCTGCAAAAAAACCTACCAAGCTTAGAGAGTATCAAGGACCCCACAGTCCTTCTCCTTCCCCTCTCCTTCCTCCCTTCTTGCATGGATAATGTTCCCTAGTTGGGTAATAGAGTTGGGTAATAAAGTGCAAGAAAACAACCAAACTCGGAGCGCACCAAGGACCCCACCATCTTCCTCCTCCTCCTCCTCCTCCTCCTCTTCTTCCTCCTTTCCACAAACCCCGCTCCCTTCTAGCACTGATGATATTCCCTAGCTGGGGAATAAAACGCCTGCAAGAAAACAACCCAGCTCAGAGAGCACCAAGGACTCAGGTTGATTAAGATGCTAAGTTGCAATTTTGCAGTTGGCTGACAGGCATTTTGTCAATGCTGATGGCATTGAAGTGGTGCTCCATGGCACCCAAGGCGCCTATTAGTAGTATATTTTATGATGATGATGATTTACAGTAAGCGGCCAGATGTTTTGACTGGAGATTTGGCATTTTTATCTATCCATGCCCACAAAGAATGCTTTGCAAGAGCTCAACCAGGGCACAGGGTTCCTGATGCTGGGGCATTCTGGTCTGCTAGAGCTACATCTGTCACATCAGCCAGAGAGGACTGAAGGCTCCCTTGGACGTCGCTTCTGCTCATTGCTACAAGAAGGACCAGAATGCAGGAAGTCTCCCAGTCCTGAACTACCCGCCTTTAAGCATCTTGACAACAACACAATAATTACCAATGATAACCTGGGTTTGTCAAGAACACATCTTGCCAATTTAATTCTGACAGCAGGCACTCAGCCATGACTCGCTATTTGCCTGTCACATTCAGATACATCCAGACAGATATGTTGTTCTGTCACAGCCAGGGTAGCAGGAGAGCTGACAGCTTTTCCCATGGAAAAAGTCTGCTGCTCTGTGTTGGCAAGGGGGAGGAGAAAGTGGAAACGCTGAAGGAGAAGGAGGAAGAGGAGGAGGAGGAGAAAGGGGAGAAGGAGAAGTGGAGAAAGAGTGATGGAGAAGGAGGGGGAGGGGAAGGAGGGGGAGGAAGAGGAGGAGGAGGAGGACTGTGGGGTCCTTGGTGCTCTCTAAGCTTGGTTGGGTTGTTTTTGTTTTGTTTTTGCAGACATTTCATGACCCAAGAAGGGAACATCATCAGTGCTAGAGGGGAATGGGGTTTGTAGAGAGGAGGAGGAGGAAAGGAGGAGGAGGAAGAGAAGGAGGAGAACTATGAGGTCTTTGGTGCTATCTGAGCTTTCTTGCAGCAGGAAGAGGAGGAGGAGGAGGAAGAGAAGAAGAAGAAGAAGAAGAAGGAGAAGGAGAAGGAGAAGGAGAAGGAGAAGGAGAAGGAGAAGGAGAAGGAGAAGGAGAAGGAGAAGGAGAAGGAAAAGGAGAAGAAGGAGAAGGAGAAGGAGAAGAAGAAGTAATAGTAGTAGTAGTAGTTTAGGAGAAGGAGAGTGGAGAGTGGAGGAGGAGGAAGAGGAAGACAGAGGAGAAAAAGAAGAAAAGTATAGAATGGTTGGGGAAAAAAACCAGAATAGATTCTATACAACTCATTCATCGTTGAAGCCTTGTTGGTGGCTCCAAGAATCCCTGATTCTTGAAGTGACCTCCATGAGATTCTGGAAGAAGATCCCTTGAAGGAAGCAGAGGTGGGATGTGGGGCACTTCTCCTACGTTGGGTAGTGAAGCATCTGAAGAAAACGGCGAGGCTCCGAGAGCAGCAAGGACCTCCCCATCATGCCTAAAAAGCAGGTCGTGCAAACACAGTCAAAGACTGAATTAGCACCCTGGATTGAGCCTCAGTGTGTCATCCTAGCCTTAATTAGTCCAATGAGATGCAATGGCAGGTTTCAGGCAACAAATTAACCCCTGAGCCCTCCTTGGTTCATTCATCACGAGCGTGTTCCCCGAAGGGACTTGTGCCAAGCTAAACAAGCCACGTTCTGTGGCTTACTGGGATGCAAATCCCTAGCCTGAAGCGGCCTTTAAGGATGAAGGAACAGGCGCCATAGGGGCCAACACAGTTCTGGGCTGCATCAACAGAGGGAGAGCATCAAGATCACGTGAAGGGTTAATACCACTTTATAAGGCCTTGGGAAGGCCACACTTGGAATAATGCATCCAGTTTTGGTCGCCACGATGTAAAAAAGATGTGGAGACTCTGGAAAGAGTGCAGAGAAGAGCAACAAAGAGGATTAGGGGGCTGGAGGCTAAAATATATGTAGAACGGTTGCAGGAACTGGGCATGGCTAGTTGCAGGCGGGGGCGTGAGTGCATGCGTGGGAGTGGGGTGCATGTGTGGGGCCCGCATGTGCATTGCATTTTGGGGGTTCAGGCACATGCTCTGGGCACTCAGTCCGGAAAAGGTTAACCATCACTGGTCTAGGGTTTCCTGCCTCAGCAGGGGGTTGGACTAGAAGACCTCCAAGGTCCCTTCCAACTCTGCTATTCTAGGATGCCCATATCCATGGATGAAGGGTTTTTTTTAGTGATGGGAGGGGAAGGAGGAGGATTGCACCAAACCCCGCGGTCACCTGATCGGAATTCAGACACTTGGCAACTGACCCGTATTTATGACGGTCGCACTGCCCTGGGGTCACGTGATCCCCATGTGACCTTCTGACCAGCAAAGTCCATGGATGGGGGGGGGGGAAGCCAGATTTTATTCATTTATTTATTTATTTTATTTTATTTATATACCGCCCTTCTCCAACAGGACTCAGGGCGGTGAACAGCCATAGTAAAACATAACATATAAAATTTAAAAGCAGTTTAAAAAACATTAAATAATTCACTTAACAACCACGGTCCTAACAATGACTGCAGTGATTCACTTAATGATGGCATCAAGAAAGGTCACAAAATGGGGCGAAACTCACTGAACAACCCATTTTGCTTAACATCCAGAAATTTTAGACTCTGTTGTGCCCTAACTAGCTGCAGTGATTCACTTAACAGGCGTGGCAAGAAAGGTCCTCAAAGGGGACAAAACCCACTTAACAACTGTCTTGCTTAACAACATACATTTTGGACTCCATTGTGGTCGTACATCGAGGACCACAGGTGCCAGCTACCACTCGGGGCAGCTTCTTCCCTTCCACAGGAGGTTTTCCAGCAGAGGGTCAAAAGTCCTCTAACAACGTGGAAGAAACAACAACGTATTGATTTAAAACCAGAGCTGTTCCTACTGGGTATCCTTCCAGAGAAAATTAGCAAAGAAAATATTTATTTGATTATACATGATGTAATAACAGCTGCAGAGATTGTTTACCTGCACAAAATTGGAAAGCAGAGAAAATACCTTTGGAAGGAGAAGTAATTAAAAAAAAAATTTAGACTGTGCAGAAATGAATCGATTGACTTTGATGATCAAAGATAGAGAGGATTTGGAATATTTTAAGATATGGGATCAATTTTACCATTGGTTAGAAAAGAGATATACTGTAGATAAGCAAACTAATAGTTAGGTAGAAAATGGTAATAGATTACCATTAAATTTCTCCAATAAATGGAGAAATGCTGTAATAGATTTGGTGAAAATGAAGACAGAAGAAGCAACAAAAAGATTAAGCCATGGAGAAAACACTGAGATGTCGCACAGAAGGAATGACTGATGTATTAAATGTTTGTTTGTGTATAAAATAATTAAAAAAAAAAACTCCTCTAACAGCGGACAGTGTGGTGAAATCTGCAGCATGCAGGGCTGGATTTGATGACCTCTTAGGTCCCTTCCGAGGTCTAAACCTCTCTAAGAATTCCTTCTATCCCTGCGAGGCAGGCAGCCTGAATGTTTCTGAATGTTTTGTTCAATTTTCACTCGGAACCCGGTGCAGATGACAGAATCTGGCTAATCTTGACTGAATATGAAGAGCTAAGCAGGATAAAGCCAGTTTTCTCCTCGGATGGGAGGATAAACCGAGAGAATCTACGGAGGCAGAAAAACACATCCGGGAAAACCGATTCTGTATTGCTACCCCAAAAACATTAACTTCGCTTAAATATTTTTTCAGGGGCAGATTGTCCTTGACTTGCAACTTATTCATTTAGCGACCATTGGAATTTAAAACGGGCAGCAAAGAAAGGGGGCCATACGACTGTTTTTCACACTTACGACCATCGCAGAATTCCCCGTGATGACGCGATCCAAATCTCACAAGCAAAGTCAACGGGGAAGCCGGATTTGCTTTTAACAACCTGTTTCCTAACTGAACGACTGCAGTGGTTCACTTAGCAACAGCGGCAAGAGAAGTTGTAAAATGGGGCAAAAATCGCTGAACAATTGTTTCGCTTAGCAACAGGCATTTTGGACTCTGTTGCGGTCTTATGTCGAGGACTACCTGTAAGTGTTGCCTTTTCTTTTACGACAGTCCTAATCAGGGGTGAAATCCAGCAGGTTCTGACAGGTTCTGGAGAACCGGTAGCGGAAATTTTGAGCAATTCGGAGAACTGGCAAATGCCACCTCTGGCTGGCCCCAGAGTGGGGAGGGAATGGAGATTTTGCAGTATCCTTCCCCTGCCACGCCCACCAAGCCATGCCCACCAAGCCACACCCACAGAACCGAACCGGTAGTAAAAAAATTTGGATTTCACTACTGGTCCTGTTCTGCCCCAAGTACGGACCCCAAAGATTGCAGCACACACAAAGTTTGTACAAAACTTAATTTACTAAAATAACAGTCTTTTTCAAAACAAAGGCTGTTAATAAACTTCCTTAACAGCCTACAAGAAACCAAAGATAAAGTAATCACAATCTTACTATGGGTGGCAAAAAGCCCAGAAGCAATTTGCAGAGAATCCAGACGCGAAGGAGAATGAACTAAAGTTGTTCCCTACAAATTGCTTCAGTCGGCATTCCTCCTTAAATAGGCTAAGGGAATGGCCAATTAGCCTCAAGCCTTACTCTCGAAGAGACCTCCTCCTGAGGAGCCACTCCTGCCTTTTGGCCTCTCTGCGCACCCGTGCATCGAGAAGAGGCTCCTCCTCTTCGTCCTCTTCACTTATGGGAGCTTCTGAAGGCCCTGGCTGAATCCCCGCCTCTGGCACCACTTCTTCTCCAGCCTCCTCACTGTCCGACTCGAGTGCCAACTGCACAGGCTGCTGGCGCAGCCCCACACCAGCCTCCTTGTTGTCAGAATCAGCTACAATCTGCACAGGCCGCTGACGGGCCACAATAGGTCCTAATGCAGATTTAACTTGCATTTTCCCTTCTAAAAATGCTATATGTGACTTCTTTTCACTCACTTTTTAAACTTCTGTCCTCTCCGCTTCTATCAACTGTACATCACTTTCTGCAGGGAGACTTTAAGGAAAGAAGGAAGGAAGGAAGGAAGGAAGGAAGGAAGGAAGGAAGGAAGGAAGGAAGGAAGGAAGGAAGGAAAGAAAGAAAGAAAGAAAGAAAGAAAGAAAGAAAGAAAGAAAGAAAGAAAGAAAGAGAAATAATCTTGTCTATATATTGTCAAGCAGATGTCATTTCTGCTTCACAGCAGCAAATAATCTTGGCCATGTGGATTTCTTTTTTTCCTGGCAGCTGATCATCGATTTCGGTTCCTTCTTCCCTTGCATTAAACAAAGAGACTTGCAATGTGCAGGGATGCAAGGAACAAAGGTTGGGAAATTAAACGACACGTGGAACGTTAAAAAGTACATCACAGTACATTGCTTAATGTCTTTTATGTTTATTTTATTTTTATTTTTTTGTTGCCTGACAGATTCTCTTCCCGGTTTGCCGCGTGCCTCCAACGCAGCGTGGCAGGTTCAACCTGTCTCCATTGCCTCTTCTTTTCAAATATCGTTTTGTGACAGTCTGAGCGGAATAAGGAAGGAGGTTTCGAGAAGAGGAATTTAGCAAGTTTTCTGCAAGGTAACCGACGTCCTGGCAGGTGCAGAACTTGGAAGGATTAACGCAGCTAAAATAGCCATCCTGGACATTAAAAGTTTTTGCACTGAAAATAAGGAGCATGTCTCTGAAATGAAGTTCATCCATCAAAGGGAGAAGGATGGACAGTTGCATCGCCAATTGCAAGAAATCCTGTGTTCTCTCTCTCTCTCTCTCTCTCTCTCTCTCCCCCTTTTTCTGCCTATCTCCCAGTCTCTCCCCCCTTATTGTTTCTTTCTCTCCCATTTTCTCTTTCTCTCCCCCTCTCTCATTCTCTCCATTTCTTTCTCTCCCCTTCTCTCTCTCTTCCTATCTCTCCCAGTCTCTCTCTCTCTCTTGTCTCCCATTTTCTCTTTCTCTTAATCTCTCTTGCTCTCTCTCTTATTTTTTCTTTCTCTCTCCCCCTCTCTCAATCTCTCCCTTTCTTTCTCCCCTTCTCTCTTTCTTCCTCTTTCTGCCTCTCTCCCACTTTCTCTTCCTCTCTCATTTTCTCTTTCTCTTATTCTCTCTCTCCCTTTCCCTCTTCCTTTCTCTCCCCCCTCTCTTTCTCTGCATTTCTCTCTCTCCCCCTCTCTTTCACTGTCTTCCTCTTTTTTAACTCTCTCTCTCCATCTCTCTTTTTCTTTCCTTCTCTCCCATTTTCTCTTTCTCTTATTTTCTCTTGCCCTCTCTCTTATTTTCTCTCTTTCTCTCTCCCCCTTTCTCCACCTCCCTCATTCTCCTTTTCTTTCTCCCCTTCTCTCTTTCTTCCTTTCTTCTTCTCTCCCACTTTCTTTCTCTCATTTTCTTTCTTTTATTCTCTCTTTCTCTTTCTCTCTCCCTTTCCCTCTTTCTCTCCCCCCTCTCTTTCTCTGTCTTCCTCTAACTCTCTCTCTCTCTCCGTCCCTCTCTTTTTCTCTCTTTCTCTCCCATTTTCTTTTTCTCTTATTCTCTCTTGCCTTCTCCCTTTCCCCCCCCTCTCTCTCCCACTCTCTTGTTCTCTTCCTTTCTCTTTCTCTCCCCTCTCTTATTCTCTCATTTTGTACCAGTTCTGCTGCTGGGCCTTTCCCACGCAGCATCTTTTACAAAAGATTCCAGAAAACATTTCTCCTTTTAAGTGCAAACTTTTCATTCAAATTTCAAATGTACTTGTTCCTAGTACCTTACTGCGAACGAGATTATGAGACTTTGGTGTGAGGCATCCTCAAATCCTGCGCATGTGTTCCTCTACTGAGCTGGTCTCCAGACGGTGAACTGTGAGAAGCCGGCATGACTAAGAAACATCTACTTTAGAGCTGCTCTAAATTCCATTAAGTCACATTATGTCATCAGCAACAACCACAGAAAGGAGGAATTGAATTTCCTCTCACTTATTTAATTTCTGCCAGGTCTGTTTTCAGTTATTTATTAGCTACTGCAGCTGTATGAATGGACTCCTTGCTAGGGAGAATCTTTCTTTCTTTCTTTCTTTCTTTCTTTCTTTCTTTCTTTCTTTCTTTCTTTCTTTCTTTCCTTTCTCTCTCTCTCTCTCTCCCTGTCTCTAAGCCATCCAGTTTATCCAACAACTTTTTATTCATTTAATTAATTGCTGCTAAACGTAATTTTTACGCTTGTAATGTTTTTATATATATATTTTAAAGGATAGAATAATAGAGTTGGAAGGGACCTTGGACGTCTTCTAGTCCAACCCGTATTTGTATAATTATTTATCCTATTATTTACATTACTACAATATATAATAACGTATTATTATTATATACTTTATTTATTTATTACATACAGGTAGTCTTCGACTTACGATCAGAACGGAGCCCAAATTTTTTGTCGCTAAGCGAAATGTTTGTTGACCGAATTTTGCCTCGTTTTACAACCTTCCTTGCCACGCTTGTGAAGTTAGTAACACGGTCGTTCGGTGAATCTGGCTTCCCCCCACCCCACCCCCCATTTATTTTGCTCGTCTGAAGGTCGCAAAAGCGTATCCCATGGCCCCGGGGACACTGGAACCGTCATAAATATGAGTCAGTTGCCAAGCATCTGGATTTTGACCACATGACTGTGGGAAAATCGGTCATAATAAGTCATTTTTATTCACTGCCGCTGTAACTTTGAACGGTCACTAAATGAATGGTCGTAAGTCGAGAACTGTGTTGCCTTCTCCGAGCTCGATTGCTTTCCTGCAGACATTTTTTTGTAAGAGAATAACTGAATTAAAAAGAGAACAGCAAAACAGCTACGTCCCTCAAATGCCAGATTTAGACCAGGAGGCCTTCCCTTAACTTCTCCGGCACGTGCCAGAAGTTTGCAGATGGGCTCGGTAGCCAAGATGCCATCATGTGTTCAAAATCCCATCATGCATGCAACTGGAACGTGTCCAAGATCTGGTCTGGGCTGCAATCTGGAAGGAGTGCAATCTGGGCACGTGTGTGCAGGCGTGATGGGTCTGTTGGCTGAGATATTTTCCTCCCTCCCACTCAACCGGAGGAAGCAAGGAAACGCAGGGCGATTTTCATCTTCGGATTAAAAAACAAAACAAAACAAAATAATAAAATAACATTTTAGTGTCGCACTAAAAGCTCAGCTATACCATGTGTTAATACCGCTTTCTAAGGGCTTGGTAAGGCCACCACTCGTGGAATACGGCTTCCAGTTTTGGTTGCCATTGATGTAAAAAAAAGATTTTGTGAGTGCAGAGAAAAGCAACCAAGATGATGAGGGGACTGGAGCAGAGGTGGGGTTTCAGCAGGTTCTGACCAGTTCTGGAGAACCGGTAGCGGAAAATTTGGATAGTTCGGAGAACTGGTAGTAAAAATTCTGACTGGCCCCCACCCCCATCTGTTCTCTGCCTCCCGAGTCCCAGCTGATCGGAAGGAAATGGGGATTTTGCAGCATCCTTCCTCTGGAGTGGGATGGGAATGGAGATTTTACAGTATCCTTCCCCTGCCACGCCCACCAAGCCACGCCCACCAAGCCACACCCACAGAACTGTAAAAAAATTTGAAACCATCACTGGACTGGAGGCTAAAATACATAAAGAGTGGTTGCTGGAATTGGATTATGTCTAGTCTGATGAAAAGAAGGACCAGGGGAGACATGATAGCAGTCATCCAATATCTCAAGGGCTGCCCCAAAGAAGAGGGAGTCAAGCTATTCTCCAAAGCCCCTGAAGGCAGGACAAGAAGCAATGGATGGAAACTAATCAAGGAGAGAAGCAAACTGGAACTAATTTCCTGGCAGTGAGAACAATTAACCAGCAGAACTGCTTGCCACCAGAGGTTGTGGATGCTCCATCAATGGAGCCCAGAGTGGGATAATGTCTCCTGTCTAAGCAGGGGGTTGGACTAGAAGACCTCCAAGGTCCCTTCCTTCCCTGTCTGTCTGCAGCATTATTTCAGATCGGTCGCAACCCCATCTCTTCCAGAATTCCCAATAGGGGAGGGAGGAGGAGAAGGAGAGAGGGAGGCAAAAGAGAAGAAGAAACAGTGGAGAAGGAGGAGGAAGAGGCGGCGAAAGAGAAGGAAGAGAAGGATGGGAACTGCCACCCAACAGATTCAGAGTGCTTCCATTTGGAGACCCCCAAGGAAGGAAGGGAATCGTCCCCTTCTCCTCCTTTACACTTTCTTCTCCTGTGTGATTGGACACACAAACTCCTTGTGTGTCCAACCACACTTGGCCAATAAGATTCTCTTCTCTTCTCTTCTCTTCTTCCCTTATTCTATTCTATTCTATTCTATTCTACTTCCTCTTCCTCTTCTCTTCTCTTCTCTTGTCTTGTCTTCTCTTCTTCCCTTCCTTATTCTATTCTATTCTGTTCCTCTTCTCTTCTCTTCTCTTCTCTTCTCTTCTCTTCTCTTCTCTTCTCTTCTCTTCTTCCCTTATTCTATTCTATTCTATTCTGTTCCTCTTCTCTTCTCTTCTCTTCTCTTCTCTTCTCTTCTCTTCCCTTCCCTTCCCTTCCCTTCCCTTATTCTATTCTATTCTATTCTATTCTATTCTATTCTATTCTATTCTATTCTATTCTATTCTTCTTCCTCTTCCTCTTCCTCTTCCTCTCCCTCTCCCTCTTCCTCTTCCTCTTCCTCTTCTCTTGTCTTGTCTTCTTCCCTTCCCTTCCCTTATTCTATTCTATTCTGTTTCTCTTCTCTTCTCTTCTCTCTCTTCTCTTCTCTTCTCTTCTCTTCTCTTCTCTTCTCTTCTTCCCTTCCCTTCCCTTATTCTATTCTATTCTGTTCCTCTTCTCTTCTCTTCTCTTCTCTTCTCTTTCTCTTCTCTTCTCTTCTCTTCTCTTCTCTTCTCTTCTCTTCTCTTCTTCCCTTCCCTTCCCTTCCCTTATTCTATTCTATTCTATTCTATTCTATTCTATTCTATTCTATTCTATTCTATTCTATTCTCTATTTTCTATTCCATTCCTCCTCTTCTCTTCTCTTCTCTTCCCTTCCCTTCCCTTCCCTTCCCTTCCCTTCCCTTCCCTTCCCTTCCCTTATTCTATTCTATTCTATTCTATTCTCTATTTTCTATTCCGTTCCTCCTCTTCTCTTCTCTTCTCTTCTCTTCTCTTCTCTTCTCTTCTCTTCCTCTTCCCTTCCCTTCCCTTCCCTTCCCTTCCCTTCCCTTATTCTATTCTATTCTATTCTATTCTCTATTTTCTATTCCGTTCCTCCTCTTCTCTTCTCTTCTTCTCTTCTCTTCTCTTCTCTTTTCTCTCTTCTCTTCTCTTCTCTTCTCTTCTCTTCCCTTCCCTTCCCTTCCCTTCCCTTCCCTTCCCTTCCTTCCCTTATTCTATTCTATTCTATTCTAGTCTATTCTATTCTCTATTTTCTCTTCTCTTCTCTTCTCTTCTCTTCTCTTCTCTTCTCTTCTCTTCTCTTCTCCTCTCCTCTCCTCTCCTCCCCTTCCCTTCCCTTGCCTTCCCCTATTCTATTCTATTCTATTCTATTCTATTCTATTCTATTCTATTCTATTCTATTCTATTCTATTCTATTCTATTCCTCTTCTCTTCTCTTCTTCCCTTCTCTTATTCTATTCTATTCTAGTCTAGTCTAGTCTAGTCTCTATTTTCTATTCCGTTCTGCTTCTCTTCTCTTCTCTTCTCTTCTCTTCTCTTCTCTTCTCTTCTCTTCTCTTCTCTTCTCCTCTCTTCCCTTCCCTTCCCTTATTCTATTCTATTCTGTTCCTCTTCTCTTCTCTTCTTCCCTTCCCTTCCCCTTATTCTATTCTATTCTATTCTATTCTATTCTATTCTATTCTATTCTATTCTATTCTATTCTATTCTATTCTATTCTCCTTCTTCTCCATCCTTCTCTCTTCCCTTCCCTTCCCTTCCCTTCCCTTCCCTTCCCTTCCCTTCCCTTCCCTTCCCTTCCCTTCCCTTCCCTTCCCTTCCCTATCCTATCCTATCCTATCCTATCCTATCCTATCCTATCCTATCCTATCCTATCCTGATGTTCTTCTCTGCTGAACCCCTTTGAATGGAGAGGCTGGGGAAGGAGGGGGGGGCTTCCATTCTCCATTATTTCCCTAGGAAATCAGCAACGTGTTGGCAGGGCCCCCTGAATGCACCCGCCATCCAACACCTGGCACCAGCGGCGTTCTGGCAAGCAAAGCCTTGGCAGGCAGACCCTCCTACCTGCTTCCATTCCAAGCGGGGAACCTGTTTTCTCCCCCCCTCCCCTCGGAAATGTCACAGAGGCTGGAGACAGATGCTTTCAAGAGGAGGGGGGAGCCTTTGCTAATCAAACCCCCCTAATCCCCATCCACGGATCGCTTTCTTTTAAATCCCTGCTGCAATCGGTGAGTTATTAGATAACAACAGGCTCAAAAATGATGGAGAGAGAGAGAGAGAGAGAAAACACTTTATGAAATGTGGATGATATTTGGGGATTGATAGGAGGAGCCTGGCCTTCCAAGGGGAAGCAGACAAACAGCTAGAGAGAGAGAATCAAAACGCTCTTTTGCTTAATGCAGGTAAATCCAGTCTCCCTGTTAATATATCTAACAATAATACCAATAGAAAGAGAATATTTGTAGCTCAGGGTTGAACGGAGGGGTCTCTGAGCTGGGCTGTTTTCTTGCAGACGTTTCAGGACCCAGCTAGGGAACATCATCAGTGCTACAAGGGAATGGGGTTTATGGAAGAAGAGGAGGAGGAAGAGGAGGAGGTCTGTGGGCTCCCTGGTGCTCTCTGAGCTTGGCTGTTTCACGGTCTATCTAGGGAACATCATCAGTGCTAGAAGGGAAGGGGGGTTGGGGAGAGGAGGGGGAGGACTGTGGGGTCCTTGGTGCTCTCTGAGCTTGGTGGTTTTCTTGCAGACGTTTCAGGACCCAGCTAGGGAACATCATCAGTGCACAGTGATGTCTCTAGTCCTGCCTTAGGTATGAAAGCCAGCGAGTCACTTTGGGCCAATCACTAGGAGACAGTGAATTGTAGTCCCACCACCATAGTATGAAAGCCAGCAGAGGTGACTTTGGGCCAGTCCCTCTCTCTTAGCCCAACCCACCTCGCAGGATTGTTGTGTGGAAAACAGAAGGAGGGAGGCGTATAACTGCCCTAGTCTCACATACTCAGATCTCCTGGCTAGATTCAGGCAGCACCTTCCACTCAATTTCCCTGCGTCTCAAAGGATGTAACTTCAGTGTTTATTTTATTAAAATGGCCCTTCCCCTGGCCTCTGTTCCTTCCTCTTCTCGTCTTCCCTTCCAGCTTTCCCAGCATCATTCTCCAGAGATCGTAGCAGAATAACTGAGTTGGAAGGGACCTTGGAGGTCATTTAGTCCCACCCCCCTGCTCAAGCAGGAGATCCTATACCATTTCAGACAAATGTTTGTCCAATCTCTTCTTAAAAACCTCCAGTGATGGAGCACCCACAACTTCTGGAGGCAAGCAGTTCCACTGGTTAATTGTCCTCACTGTCAGGAAATTCCTCCTTAGTTCTAGGTTGCTTCTCTCCTTGATGGGTTTCCATCCGTTGCTTCTTCTCCTGCTTTCAAGTGCTTTGGACAATAGGTGGACCCCCTCTTCTTTGGGGCAGCCCCTGAGATACTGGAACACTGCTATCAAGTCACCCCAGAACCTCTGGGGAGTTTTTAAAGAGGAAATTGGACAGGCTTTTTTGGGGGGGGGTATTTTTAAACAAAACTTAAAACATAAAACAATTATCATCCATTACAATTACAGAAAGTGTATTGATCGGTTACAAGGCTTTTTACAGGAATGGTATATAGGTTCTTGTGCTTGATCAGGGGGTTGGGCTAGAAGACCTCTAAGGTGCCTCCCAAGTCTGTTATTCTGTTAAGCAACAACAAAGGAACAGAGCAACAAAGATGGTGAGGGAGCTGGAGGCTAAACCGTATGAAGAACAGCTGCAGGACCTGGACAGCTGCAAAGAACTAGGGGTGACATGATAGCCTCTTCCAGAATTTGAGAGGCTCCCCCAAAGAAAAAGGGGGTCAAGCTATTCTCCAAAGCCCCTGAAGGCAGGAGAAGAAGCAATGGGTGGAAACTAATCAAAGAGAGAAGCAACCTGGAATTAAGGAGGAATTTCCTAACAGTGAGAAGAATTAACCAGTGGAACTGCTTCCCACCAGAAGTTGTGGATGCTCCATCACTGGGGGCGGGGTTTAAGAAGAGATTGGACATCCACTTGTCCGGAATGCTATATAGGTTCTCGTGCTTGAGCAGGGGGTTGGTTTAGAAGACCTCCAAGGCCCCTTCCAACTCAGAAGTGTTGTGTTGAATAGCCTGCATTTCCCTGCTGGTTCTAAGGAAGGACAGGCAGCCTTTCCAGATGCTGTGTGGTTTGCAACTGTGCCACCACCATGCTGGGTTCTTATTAAAGACCACATAATCTCCCCGGACGAGTTAAAAGCTCTAAACATCCAGTTGGGTTTTTGGCAGCCGATCAAAATAAGCTAATCTGGGAGTCAAAGAAGCTGCTTCCAAAAATGTGACATTTCCCAAGCAATCTCCAGGCGACAAATACTCAGAGTTAGACTTTTCTGTCTCCGGATTACAGCCCGAAAGGACAAGCTGGGGCATTAAACTTTAAAATCCTTCCTTCCTTCTCCTTCTAATGCTTTCCTTCCTTCCTTCCTTCCTTCCTTCCTTCCTTCCTTCCTTCCCCTTCTCCTTCCTTCCTTCACCTTCCATTTCTCCTCCCTCCCTTCCCCCTCCCTTCCTTCCCTTTCTCCTTCCTTCCTCCCTCCTTTCCCTTTCTCCTTCCCTCCTTCCTCCCTCCCTTCCCTTTCTCCTTCCTTCTTTTTCCTTCCCTCCAACTTCCTTCCCTTTTTCCTCCCTTCCTTCTCCTTCCCTCCTTCCTTCCTCCTTCCTTCTCCTTACCTCTTTCCTTCTCCTTCCTTCTCCTTCCCTTCTTCCTTCCCTCCCTCCTTCCTTCCTCCCTCCCTTCCCTTTCTCCTTCCTTCCTTCCTTTTCCTTCCCTCCTACTTCCTTCCTTCCCTTCTTCCTTCCCTTTCTCCTTCCTTCCTTCCCCTTACCTCCTTCCTAGCCCTTCCCAGAATGTTTTCCTGGGGGAAAAAAAACAAGAGAGGAAAGAGATGGCGTAGACTTGCCCAAGGTCCCACCGTCCTCAACCAAGAAGGGGCACGAGAACTTCCAGAACCCACCTCCACGTCCCACTCCATCCTCTGTGTCCTCAATCCCACCACAGGAGGATGGAGGAGGCTCCTGGAGAGAATTCCGAGGCCAGGTTCTTGCAGGCCCATCCTGTGTCCACTCCCTTCATCCCGATCAGGAGAAACCGCTGACCCTGAGCCTCGTCCTCCCCGGCTCTCAGGCTGGGCTTGACCTCCAAACATCTTCCGTGGTCTTCCTCAGGTGATACAAATCACGGATGCTTTTAGCTCCGGCTGTTATTCCAACAGGGCCGTATCTCCAGCTGCTTAAACACGCTGGAGACACATGCACTGTAGAATACAACCAGGCCAGAAATTGATCAATCAGAGCAGAGCCCAAGGGGACTCTGGAGGCCATCTAGTCCAACCCCACCCCTCCCGCCCAAGCATCGTATTTCTGACAGATGGCAGTCCGGTCTCTTCTTGAAAGCTTCCAGTACAGCAGTGTTTCTCAACCCTGGAAGCTTGAAGATGGGTGGACTTCAACTCCCAGAATCCCCCAGCCAGCGCTGCTGGCTGGGGGATTCTGGGAGTTGAAGTCCACCCATCTTCAAGCTACCAAGGTTGAGAAACACTGCCCTACAGGATCCCTTTCAACTCTGGTTATTCGATTCTAAATGCGAATGACAAGTGACTTTTCCCCATTTTTCTCCCCAGAGTTGGCTGCCTGAAAGGTGTCATTAGGTGGGCAACCTTCTTCGTGACCGAGCTGGGTGGGAGAAGGGGGTCATGGGCCGAGTCGGGCGTTTGAGATTGTCGAACAGCTCGGACTTTGAAGGATTAGAGACAATGGACGCTATCTAAAGGAACCCAAGGTCTCCGGAAAGTCATCCTTTAATATGTACAAGGAGGAAACTTCGCTGGTGATGACAGGAGGAAGAGAGGGAGGATAATACAGGCAGCTCAGAGTTGTGGGGACCCTGGTGCTCTCTGAGCTGGGGGGTTCTCTCGTAGATGTTTCATGACCCAACTAGGGAACATCATCAGTGCTAGAAGGAAGGAGGGTTGGTGGAAAGGAGGGGGAGGAGGAGGAGGAGGACGATGACAACTGTGAAGTTCTGAGCTCAGTTCTCACGCAGACATTTCTTTACCCAACTAGGGAACATCATCAGTGCTAGAAGGAAGGAGGGTTGGTGGAAAGGAGGAGGAGGAGGAGGAGGAGGAGGAGGAGGAGGAGGAGGAGGAGGAGGAGGGGGAGAAGGAGGAGGACAACAAGTGTGGAGTTCTGAGCTCAGTTCTCGCGCAGACATTTCTTTACCCAACTAGGGAACATCATCAGTGCTAGAAGGAAGGAGGGTTTGTGGAAAGGAGGAAGAGGAGGAGGAGGAGGAGGAGGGGGAGGGGGAGGAGGACAACAAGTGTGGAGTTCTCACGCAGACATTTCTTTACCCAACTAGGGAACATCATCAGTATGTGTGAGGGTGGAGTTTGCTCTCTATTCATATATAGTAGCTTGCGGCCTGCATCCAGATAAGCAAGGCTTAACACCAGACAAACCATTAAGAAAAAAAAATACTACTCTAATGAAGGAACCATCGAAGGAAAATGGCAGGGCCAGCTATTGTATATAAGCAGGGAGCAAACCAGCGATGGGTTTCTACCAGTTCACCTCGGTTCCTGCGGACTGGTAGCGGCAGCAGCAGGAGGCTCCGCCCACACGCCCAGACGTCATCACAACTGCAAACCAATAGCAAAGGCAAGTGGAACCCCACTCCCTTTTGGCACTGATGATGTTACTTAGTTGGGTCATGAAACATCTGCAAGGAAACAACCAAATCAGAGGGCACCAAGGACCCCATAGTCCTCCCCCTCCTCCCTGCAAACCTCCCTCCTTTCCAGCACTGATGATGTTATCTAGGTAGGTCATAAAACATCTGTGAGCCAGCAGGCTCTGAAAGCACCAAGGACCCCTCAGTCCTCTCCTTCCTTCCCTCCTTCCTTCCTTCATTCCTCCTCTCCTTCCCTTCCTTCTTTTTCTCTCTTCCTTCCCATTCTCTTTCTCTCTCTCCTTCCTTCCTTTCTTCCTCCTCTCCTTCCCTTCCTTCTTTTCTCTCTTCCTTCCCATTTTCTCTTTCTCTCTCCTGCCTTCCTTCCTCCTCTCCTCTCCTTCCCTTCCTTCTTTTTCTCTCTTCCTTCCCATTCTCTTTCTCTCCTTCCTTCCTTTCTTCCTCCTCTCCTTCCCTTCCTTCTCTTTTCTCTCTTCCTTCCCATTCTCTCTCTCTCCTTCCTTTCTTCCTTCTCTCCTTCCCTTCTTTCTCTTTTCTCTCTTCCTTCCCATTCTCTTTCTCTCTCCTGCCTTCCTTCCTCCTCTCCTCTCCTTCCCTTCCTTCTCTTTTCTCTCTTCCTTCCCATTCTCTCTCTCCTTCCTTCCTTTCTTCCTCCTCTCCTTCCTTCCCTTCCTTCTTTTCTCTCTTCCTTCCCATTCTCTCTTTCTCTCTCCTGCCTTCCTTCCTCCTCTCCTCTCCTTCCCTTCCTTCTCTTTTCTCTCTTCCTTCCCATTCTCTCTTTCTCTCTCCTTCCTTTCTTCCTCTCCTTCCCTTCCTTCTCTTTTCTCTCTTCCTTCCCATTCTCTCTCTCTCTCTCTCTCTCTCCTTCCTTCCTTCTTTCCTCCCTCCCTCCCTCCCTCCCTCTTCCTCCTTTCTGCAAACCTGCCTCCCTTCTACCACCAATGATGTTATCTGGTTGGGTCATAAAACCTCTGCAAGAAAACCACCCAGCTCAGAGACCCCCCAAGGACCCCAAAGGAGGAATTAAAATGCAGGCGGCAGTCCCTTCCAAACTCAAGAGTTATGTCCAGGTGTCCCACATTCCACCAGCCAGCTTGTGTGTGCACAGCGACGGACACAGGACCCAGAACACACTTTTATGCTTCCCCGCCTAGGACTGATGAAGTGGACAATTCAATTTGAAGAGGGCCGTAGATCTTAGCCTAAAGGTAGCAGGGACCTGGGGACGGATCAGGCGGGGCTGGGCGCTGTGTTGCAGGTAGATTGATGGACCAAGAGAGGCTCGTTACGTCTGAAACAGGAACAGGAAAGCTGCTATTTAATTCTGCTCTCCTTTCTTCGGTCTGCCGGGATCATTTCGGCTCCCTCTTCTGCACACTGGGGGAGGGAGGGGGGCAATGAAACATTTCCCAACCTCGTTTGCTGAAGAGGCAAGGAAAAAACGACTTCGGAAACACAGATTCCCACCTGGTTTTATTTATTTCTTATTTATTTATTGGTTCAATTTATATGCCGCCCTTCTCTGGAGACTCAGGGAGGCTTACAATGCTTTTAAGCAATAGCCTTCATACTTTTGTATATACCTGCTTAGTAGCTTTTGCCCCCCCCCCCAAGCAGTGTTCTTTTTTATACAAAGTCAGCTTATTGCCCCCACAAACTGGGTCCTCATTTTACCTACCTCGGAAGGATGGAAGGATGAGTCAACCTTGAGCCTGGGGAGATTCGAACTTGCAGTAATTGCAGGCAGCTGGTGTTACTTAACAGCACTTTAGTCTGCTGCGCCACCAAGGCTCATGGTTGAAATACAGGCGGCTTTGCTAAGCCATTTTGGGCAGTCACGCCTGATTTCATGATGATTATTTCTTTGGCCATGGTTGTGAAGCAGACCATTGTGGCTGTTAAGTGAATCACGTGGTCGTTAAGCAAATATGGCTTCCCCACTGACTCAGCGCTAGAAAGAAACAGGGTTTGCTGTCTGTTTATTTATGTTAGGTTGCCCAACACTTACTAGCACTGATGATGTTCCCTAGTTTGGTAATGAGACGTCTGCAAGAAAGCCACCAAGCCCAGAGAGTACCAAGGACCCCACAGTCCTCCTTCTCCTCCTCCTCCCACCTAGAACTGATGATATTACCTACTTGGGTCATGAAACATCTGCAAGAAAACCACCAACCTCAGAAAGCACCAAGCACACCCCCAAATAACCAATTTTTAGTGTCTATAACAGCTTCCCATTTATATCATATCACGATCCCCAAATTTCGGAGAGCTTTCTCTTCAACTCCATTTACTAGCACAGCTGTCCTGGATGGTAAAAGTAGGAAAACGGCGCATAAAACCCGCCCCTGCCCCTGAGATGTGGCTGCCATACACACCAGCATGGGTAGACTTCTATGGCCACTTCCCTGGAGAGATTTAGTGCCAGCTGATTGCTCGCCTTCTATTTGGATTTCTCGGGCCTTTGTTCCCTAATCAAGATAAATTCATTTTTCTGAAAGCAGCAAAATTTTGCTACGTGACGTTTTGAGCTTCGCCCACAAATGGTTGCTAAGAGTTCTTGTGGGGAGGGGACACTTTTGGGTGGTTCATTTTATCGATTGTGTTTTTTAGGGTATTATGGGGTATTTTAAATTCAGCCAAATTATTTAATTCGTTTTTAATTCATTTTAATTTTTTTGTATTTATGTGTTTTATCTCGTGGCTGTTCACCGCCCTGAGTCCTTCGGGAGAAGGGCGGTATAGAAAATTAATAAAATAAACAAATAAATAAATAAATAAATTTGCGGAAAGAGAGAGCCAATCTAGATCAGTGGTGGGTTTCAAATTTTTTTTACTACCGGTTCTGTGGGCGTGGCTTAGTGGGTGTGGCAGGGTAGGGATACTGTAAAATCCCCATTCCCACCCCACTCCAGGGAAAGGTTACTGCAAAATCCCCATTCCCACCCCACTCCTGGGGAAGGTTACTGCAAAATCTCCATTCCCACCCCACTCCTGGGGAAGGATACTGTAAAATCTCCATTCCCACCCCACTCCAGGGGAAGGTTACTGCAAAATCTCCATTCCCACCCCACTCCTGGGGAAGGATGCTGCAAAATCTCCATTCCCACCCCACTCCTGGGGAAGGATGCTGCAAAATCTCCATTCCCACCCCACTCTTGGGGAAGGATGCTGCAAAATCTCCATTCCCACCCCACTCCTGGGAAAGGATACTGCAAAAAATCCATTCCCACCCCACTTGGACAGCCGTTTGTTCAAGGTGGCCTATGGTCTGCTGCTTGAGCGGGGGTTGGACTAGAAGACCTTGGGAGGTCCCTTCCAGCCCTATTTGTCAATGACCAAAATAAAATCCTCTTCTGATGATACTGATACAACTCTAGAACCCTCTCGTTCAGAGTTTCTCAACCTTGGAAGCTTGAAGATGGGTGGACTTCAACTCCCAGAATCCCTCTTTCTTTCTTTCTTTCTTTCTTTCTTTCTTTCTTTCTTTCTTTCTTTCTTTCTTTCTTTCTTTCTTTCTTTCTTTCTTTCTTTCTTTCTTTCTTCTTTTCCTCTTTCTCCTCCTCTCTGCAAACTCCTCTCTCTTCCAGCACTGAAGATGTTCCCTAGTTGGGTCATGAAACATCTGCAAGAAAACCACCAAGCTCAAAGAGCACCAAGGACCCCTCAGTCCTCCTCCTCCTCTCCCCAAACCCCCTTCCCTTGTAGCACTGATGATGTTACCTAGATGGGTCATGAAACATCTGCAAGAAAACAACCGAACTCAGAGAGCAC
Organism: Arizona elegans; assembly: GCA_022577455.1. NCBI lineage: Eukaryota > Metazoa > Chordata > Lepidosauria > Squamata > Colubridae > Arizona > Arizona elegans. The sequence continues at coordinate 1,563,167 of JAKOOJ010000025.1, read as the reverse complement.
CAAGGACCCCACAGTCCTCCTCCTCGTCCCCACACACCCACTCCCTTCTAGGGCTGATGATGTTATCTAGGTGGGTCATGAAATGTCTGCAAGAAAGCTCAGATAGCATCAAAGACCTCATAGTTCTCCTCCTCCTCTTCCTCCTCCTCCTCTCCTTTCCTCCTCCTTTCCTTCTCCTTCTTTCCTCCTCCTCCTCCTCCCTCCTTCTCTTCCTCCTGTCTTCTTCCTTCTTCTTTCCTCCTCCTCCTCCTTTTCTCCTCCTCCTCCTCTTCTTCTTCCTCCTCCTCCTCCCTTCCTCCTCCTTCCCCCTCCTTTCTTCCTCCTCCTCCTTTCTTCTCCTCCTCCTCCTTCTTTCCTTCTCCTCCTTTCTACCTCCTTTCTTCCTCTTTTTCCTCCTCCTTCCTTCTTCCTTCTTCTTTCCTCCTCCTCCTCTCCTCCTCCTCCTTTCTTCCTCCTCCTCCTTTCTTCCTCCTTCTCCTTCTCCTTTCTTCTTTCCTTCTCCTCCTTTCTACCTCCTTTCTTCCTCTCTCCTCCTCCTTCCTTCTTCCTTCTTCTTTCCTCCTCCTCCTCCTTTCTTCCTCCTTCTCCTCCTCCTTTCTTCCTCCTTCTCCTCCTTCCTTCTTCCTTCTTCTTTCCTCCTCCTCTCCTTCTCCTCCTTTCTACCTCCTTCTCCTTTCCTCCTTCTCCTCCTCCTTTCTTCCTCCTTCTTCCTTCTTCTTTCCTCCTCCTCCTCCTCTTCTTCTTCCTCCTCCTCACTGAAGGTCTCCCATCTACTGCATCTCCCAGTAACCCACCAACCGCAAGGGCAACATTTCCATCCTCTCCCCCAATTCTTGGAGGACCCCTGCAGCCCCCCTCCCTCCCTCCCTCCCTCCCTCATCAGGGAAAGCCCCAAATGCAAAGCTTGAAAAGACGTCCACCTTCCCATCCACCCCGCCTGCCCCCCTCCCATCTCTCCTTCCTGCCCACCCATCAGCCGGGAAAGGTCACAACTGGCGGGGTGGAACAGCCCCTCGCAGCAAAGGCATCCAGGGCTGACAGCCGCTTTGACAAGATTGTCAAGCTTTGAGCCCTGAAGTTCATTAATAATAATGGCACAACTCCCACCTCCACACCCCTCCTTCTACCCCGTGAAAGGAAGAAGCCGAGGCAGCGTCCACCACTGGTTAGAGCCTGGGATTTTTCTCTATGCTGGCTGGAGAATTCTGGGAGTTGAAGTCCACAAGTCTTAAAGCTGCCTAATTTGAAGACCTCTGCTCTAGAGCAAGGATATCCATCCTTGGCCATTTTAAGACTTAAAAAAAAAAAGATGTGGAGACTCTAGAAAGAGTGCAGAGAAGAGCAACAAAGAGGATTAGGGGACTGGAGGCTAAAACATACAAAGAACGGTTGCTGGAACTGGGTATGTCTAAGTTTAATGAAAAGAAGGACTAAGGGAGACATGATAGCAGGCTTCCCATATCTCAGGGGCTGCCCCAAAGAAAAGGGAGTCAAGCTATTCTCCAAAGCCCCTGAAGGCAGGACAAGAAGCAACGGGTGGAAACTCATCAAGGAGAGAAGCAACTTAGAACTAAGGAGGAATTTCCTGACAGTGAGGACAATTAACCAGTGGAACAGCTGGCCACCAGAAGTTGCGAATGCTCCATCACTGGAGGTTTTTAAGAAGATGTTGGATAACCATTGGTCTGAAATGATACAAGGTTTTCTGCCTGAGCAGGGGGTTGGACTAGAAGACCTCTAAGATTCCCTTCCAACTATTCTACTCTACTCTACTCTACTCTACTCTACTCTACTCTACTCTACTCTACTAGACTTCAACTCCCAGGATTCCCCAGCCCAGCACGGTCTGCCTACCATGATCGTGAGTTGTGACAGTCACATGATCGTTTTTATGGCACTTGTGAAACGAAAACACCACAGTCGTTAAGCGAACCCTGTGGTCATTAAGCGAACCAATGGTTCGCTATGGTCGTAGTTTGGCCCAAAACCAGAAGCAGATGCAGGCTTTCACGGTGGACACTACAAATCACCATAAATGAGCTGAGTTCATAAAGTTCACTCATGTAGCCATTGGAAGAGTGACTGTCGGAAGTTTGAATCCGGGTCACAAGGAACCCCAAGGTGGGTCCATTGCAACTTTGAACAGTTGCTAAGTGAATGGTCGTAAGTTGAGGACTACCTATACAGATAGTCTGCGACTTACGGTCACGACGGAGCCCCAAATTTCCCTTGCTAAGCGAAACAGCACTTCAGCAAATTTTGCCTCGTTTTACGACCTTCCATGTCATGGTCGTTGAGTGAGTCACTGCAGTTGTTAAGTGAGTCACATGGTTATTAAGCAAACCCGGCTTCCCCATTGATTTTGCTTGTCGGAAGGTTGCAAAAGAGGGTTATGTGACACTCCCAGGACGCTGCAAACCGTCATAACTCCGAGTCAGTTGCCAAGCATCTGAATTTTAAACACGTGACCACGGAGGATGCTGCAACAGTGATAAGCGTGAAAAATGGTCATAAGTCATAAGTTGTTAACCTTGAATGCTCCCTAAGTGAACGGTCGTAAGTTGAGGACTACCTGTCCATGGGAACAAGCAGGTGTCCTCATGTCTCCCCGTCCTGAGCGATCCTGACAAGCATTCGGGAGAGGCAGAAAAGAGGATGATGTAATTTTTAAAAAAATTAGATTGTGCAGAAATGGACAGATTGACACTAAAAATAATAATTAAAAAAAAGAACATACAGAGTATTTTCAAACATGGGACTTGTTTTATACATGGCTGGGTAGTAGAGGTAGAAATCAGGAGTGGGAAAAGTTTGATTGTATATAAATAAATTGATTCAGACGATGTGCTGTTCATATTATGGATGTCATGTGAAAATATATAAAGAAACTGTTAAAAAGCTGGGGAGGGGGAAGGAGAGGAAGAAAAGAGACGGAAATTCACGCCCGTCCTCTGGACAGGCAGCTGGGGCACAGGTTGAGCTCTCACCCCACTGCCAGCTTCACGACAGCTGGTCGGTCAAGCTATGCCCTCTCCGGAAGGGAACGCACGTCCGTTCCTAATGTTCTGATCTGATTTGGCTTTGCAGCCGGGCACCGATCGCAGCGGGTGACACACAAAGCCAAAAACGGCAATCTTCTCGGAAAACACGACGGGAAAGCAACTCCTTTTATTAAAAGTCTTAACAAAATGACGGACACGCAAAGCATCCGTGGCCGTTTAGATGGAGAGGGGGGGGGGTTGGAAATGCACCGTTGGCTCCTTGTCCAGTTCGCTGGAGCAACCGATCGGAAAGGCAGATTGCTCTCCGTTTATTAACGCCTTTCAAGATGGCACGAGAGTGATGCATTATTCTAGGCTGGGCAGGGCTCTGGAAGATGAACCGGCTCCTTGGTGGTATACACAGCTCTTTAGCAAAAGCAGAGGGGATGCAAAAATCCTAAACACACCCTGGGGATTTTGTCACTTTGGAAGAAAATAGTGGTAGCTCAGGGTTGAACGGTGGGGTCCTGGTTGCTCTCTGAGCTGGGTGGTTTACTCAAAGGTTTGAGAAAAGTAGGTAACATTATCAAGTAAAAGAAGTACCAGTGCTAGAAGGGAGTTGGATTTGTGAGAGGAGGAGGAGGAGGAAGAGGAGGAGGAGGAGGAGGAGGAGGAGGAGGAGGAGGAGGAGGAAGAGAACAATGATGACTGTGGGGTCCTTGTTACTCTCTGAGATTGGTGGTTTTCTCAAAGGTTTGAGTATTTCTTTCTTTCTTTCTTTCTTTCTTTCTTTCTTTCTTTCTTTCTTTATTTATTTATTTATTTATTTATTTATTTATTTAATTGAATTTGTATACCGCCCTACTCCCGAAGGACTCAGGGCGGTGAACAGCCATAGAATAAAACATATAAATAACAAAATTTAAAATAGAATAAAACGAATTAAATAATTTGGCTGAACAAATTTAAAAACCCCAATAATTTAAAACCAAATTTAAAATTTCCGTTTAAAAAGGGGAAAAACTTAGGTCAGGCCAGCTTGATGAAATAAGAAAGTCTTGAGCGCGCGACGGAAGGCACGCAGATCCGGGATCTGAGTACCACAATAGGTAACATCATCAGGGCTAGAAGGGAGTGGGATTTGTGAGAAGGGTAGTAGTATTAATAGGAGGAGGAGAAGGAGGAGGAAGAGGAAGAGGAAGAGGAAGAGGAGAAGGACTGTGGGGTCCTAGGTGCCCTCTGGCTTGGTTATTTTTTTGCAGACATTTCATAACCAACCTAGGTAACATCATCAGGGCAGAGTGATATCCATAGTCCTGCCATAGGCATGAAAGCTAGCTGGGTGACGTTGGGCCAATCACCAGGAGACAGTGAGTTCTAGTCCTGCGTTAGACATGAAAGCTGGCTGGGTGACACTGGGACAATACCCAGGAGACGGTGAATAGTAGTATCTCCTTAGTATGAAAGCCAGCTGGGAGACTTTGGGCCAGTCCCTCTCTCTTAGCCCAACCCACCTCACAGGATTGTTGTGTGGAAAACAGGAGGAGGGAGGAGTATTTAAGCAAGTTCACCATCTTGAATGACATGTAAAGCAATAAGAATAAAGTAATAAGAAATAAAACTATTCTCTAAAAAAGGAACGAACTGCCTTAGTCTCACACAAACTCAGATCTCCTGGCTAGATTCAGACAGCGCCTTCGACTCAGTTTCCCTGCGTCCCAAAGGATTCCCAGAAGGGGTAGCTTTTTTTTTTTTTAAATTTGATTTATATGCCTCCCTTCTCCGGGGACTCAGGGCGGCTTACAAGGCGTTAATCAATAGCCTTCATTCTTTTGTATATTTTATACAAAGTCAGCTTATTGCCCCCACAAACTGGCTCCTCATTTCACCTACCTTAGAAAGGATGGAAGGCTGAGTCAACCTTGAGCCTGGCGAGATTCGAACCTGCAGTAATTGCAGGCAGCTGGTCTTAATAACAGGGTGCTTTAGACCACTGTACTACCAAGGCTCATCGTTCATTTTATTACAATGGCCCGGCCCAGCCTTGACGAGCGCAAAGCATTGTGTGGCCGTGTGGGACTCATCCTGTGACAGGCTGAGCACGGTGCCAAGCAAGCAAGGAAGCCAGCACTCTTTTTAAGGAGGGTTAAAGAAAAACGATTAAAAAAAAAAAGATATAAAATTTGGGGTGTGGAATAATTTGGATCCGATTCCAAAAAAGCTGCACGTTACTGATAAAGACCGTTGAATATAAAAGTGAAAGGAAGAGTCAGCCGGGCATTTGAAGAACAACGGCAAGACGAATGCAAAGGATTTGGGGCCAGGTCTCCAATTAATTATAAAAGTTATAAGCGACATCAAAAGAAACTACGCAAAGCCGGCCGAGGTGAAATCAAAGGTTTGTGCATTCAGCTACTGGTAGTCCTCGACTTACGGCCACAATTGAGCCCCCAAATTATGTTGCTAAGCGAGAAATTTGTTAAGTGAATTTTGCCCCATTGTGCGACCATTCTTGCCACAGTTGTTACGTGAATCACTGCAGTTCTTAAATGAGTAACACGGACGTTAAGTGAATCCAGCTTCCCCATCGACTTGGCTCGTCAGAAGGTCACAAAAGGGGACATTGTACCCGTCATAAATGTGAGTCAGTTTCCAAGCGTCCGAATGTAAATCACGTGGCCCAGGGGATGCGGCAACGGTCGTTAAGTGTGAAAAATAGTCTGAAGTGTGAAAAATGTTCCACTTTTTTTCCAGTGCCATTGTAACTTTGAACGGTCACTAAATGAACTGTTGTAAGTCAAGGACACCTTCATTCCATTTATCACATCTGGACACATAACGACCAAAAATTGGCAAGCTCCAACGCGGTCCTAAGTCGAGGACCAAGGCTGAAGTGGATGCAACCAACCCAAAAGTTGTGCTTTCCCTCATGGAATCGCATAAAAGGTCTGGAATTTTTTCTAAGCCTTTTTTTTTTTCTCCCCAAAATTATGCCAGTGGCCTGGAAAGATAATTCGGAAGCATTTTGCCTCCCTTCCCTGCTGAGAAGGAAATAGAAATTTCTGTCCCTGCTCCTGTTATTGTCATTAATCATTTATTTTCTGATAGCCTGTTTGGGACGCAGACCAAAAAAACCCAGTCCCCTTACCTTGATTGACAAGCCTCACCTTCGTACCCCTTCTCCATTCCCTTGGGAAGAGGCAGGAAGCTTCCTTACAGAATTGCAAAATTATAGAATCACGGAAGGGACCTTCCGAGGTCTTCTAGTCCAACCCCCTGCTCGAGCAGGAAGATTTATAGTGGACGTCCTCGACTTACGACAATTTAGCCTCCCATTATCAGTGTTCATACAAGCGTGATACACAGCTATCGCCCGTCCGTGAAGCCTTCCCTTTGTGCGTGTTGTAACAACCCAGACTAGGACACGGATTCACACTTTCTGACCTCGGCCCTTTCATTCACAACCGGGTGCCGATTCCGCGACTCTCTTCCGCCACATCGAGCGTGAACTTTGTTCAATTTTATCGCAACCCTCCCCTTTTCACAATCACACAAGTCTCCTCCTCTACCGGCCTGCTATGCACAGGGAGTCCTCTACATACGGCCACCACTGAGACCGGAATTTCCATTGTTAAGCGAGACGGTTGTTACGTGAATTTTGTCCTGTTTTATGATATTTTGTGCCCCCGTTGTTATGCGGCCCTCTGCAGTCGTTAAGTGAGAAATATGGTTGTTAAGTGAATCAGGCTTCCCCACTGACACCCGCAAAAGGGGGTCACATGACCCCGGGACACTGCGACCATCATAAATATGAGTCAACCAAGCGTCTGAATTTTGTTCACATCACTAGGGATGCTGCAATAGTCATAAGTGTGAAGAACAGTCATAAGTTGCTTTTTTCAGTGCCATTGTAACTGAACGGTCAGTAAGTGAACTGAAATGGTATAAATCAAGGACTACTTATACTATTCCAGACAAATGACTGTCCAATCTCTTCTTGAAAAAAGTCCAATAATGGAGCACCCACAATTTCTGGAGGCAAGCCTTCTCACTGATAACTGGCGGTCCTTGACTTATGACCACAGCTGAGTCCAAAATTTCCATCGCTAAGCAAGACAGCTTTGCCTCGTTTTACGACCTTCCTTGCCACCGTTGTTAAGTGAATCACTGCAGTTGTTAAGTTAGTAACAGGGTTGTTAAGTGAATCCGGCTTTCCCCATTGTCTTTGCTTGTCAGAAGTTCACAAAAGGGAATCACGTGACCCTGGGAGACCGTCATAAATACGAGCCAAGCGTCCGTATTTTGATCATGTGACCGTGGGGGACGCTGCAACGGTCATAACTATGGAAAAAAGGGTCATAAGTCACTTTTTTCAGTGCTGTTGTAACTTTGAGAACTCACTAAGTGAACAGTCATAAATCGAGGACTTCCTGCATAGGCTAAGAGGCATGTGTCCCCCTGTATGCACATCCTTAGTCCTCAATTTACATCCACTCATTTAGTGACTGTCCCAAGTTACAACAGCACTGAAAAAAAGTAACTTAGGATCGGTTCTCGCACTTATGACTGTAACAGCCTCCATGATCAACATAAGCAAAATTCAGCTGCTCGGAACTGACTCATATTTATGACCGTTGCAGCATCCTTCGGGTCACCCAATCACCGTTTGCAACCTTCCCAGCCAGCTTCCGATAAACAAAGTTGATGGGGAAAGCAGGCTGCGTTTAACAACCGCGTGATTCACTTAACAACCATGCAATTCGCTTAACAACTGTGCGACTTGCTTAACAACCGTGGCCCAAGAAAGGTCGTAACGTCCCATGCGACTCGCTTAAAAGAACTCTCCGGCTTAGCAAGGGAAATCCTGAGGCCAACGGTGGTCGTAAGGTCGAGGACTGCCCTTTGGGAAATGAATTTCCCACCGCTGAAGCAACCAGGACCCCCCCACCCCCCACCTCCTCCTTCCAAGCCGATCCTGGTTTGTTCTCTCTCTTCATCATGATCGCCTGATGATGGACAAGGATGGTCCGGTAGAATTTCTGTTGCCGTGGATGTGATGCCCGTTGCTTAGCAACGGACAAAATTAGTGCGTGGGAACTATTTGTGGGATGAGCAGTATTCCGGAGCGGGGGGGCGGGGGGGGGGTTTCTGGAGGCCAAGGGGAAAGACAGGGATTGGTGGGGGATGAATTTGTGTTATGGCACCTGCCCCACGGACAGGTGGCCCCGGATTAAATCCTCCCCACCCCCCCAAGAGATGGAAAATGGGGGTACCCATCCCCAGGCCCTGAAGACCAGAAAAAGGGGGAGGGGGCGGACGTAACTCCGATACAGTTTTTTCAATGTCCATCCCAACTTTCTGTCTGTGGGTAGTCCTCGGTTTACGACCACGATTGGGATTTTTTTTTGTTGCTAAGCAAGATAGTTGTTCAGTGAGTTTTGCTCCCTTTTATGACCGTCCTTGCCGCAGTTGTTAAGCAAATCACTGCCATTGTTAAGCTGGTCAAGCGGTCATTAAGTGAATCCGGCTTCCCCATTGACTTTGCTTCGTCAGAAGGTTGCAAAAGGAGAATCACGTGACCACGGGACCGTCATAAATATGAGCCTAGTTGGCAAGCTTCTCAATTTTCATCACGTGACTGTGGGGATGCTTCAACGGTCGTATGTGTGAAAAACGGTCATAAGTCAGTTTTTTCAATGCCGTTGTAACTTCAAAGGGTCACTCAATGAATTGTTGTAAGTCAAGGACTTCCTGCACTTATTTAGTAAAACAGAATAGAGACCTAAACAGAGCAATGATACGAAAAAACTAAAAATGAAAGTAAGAGGGGGAGGGGGGAGAGAAAGAGAGAGTGAGAGAAAGAAAAGGAGGGAAAGAGAATGGGAGAAAGAGAGAAAAAAGAGAGAAAGAGCAAGAGAAAGGAAAAGCTAAAGATAGAGAAAAGAAAGAGAAAGAGAAAGAGAAAGGAGGGAAAGGAAAGAGAGAGAGAGAGAATGAGAGAAAGAGAAAGAGAAAAAAGAGAAAGAGAGAAAGAAAAAAAGAGAAAAGAACGGGAGACAAAATGGAGAGAGAATATAAGGAAGAGGGAAAGAGAGAAAAGGGAAAAGGAAAGAAAGAGAGAGAGAAGAAAAAGAGAGGAAAAAAACAGAAGGGGAGAGAACGATAGAGAAAAAGACAGAAATGGAAAGCATATGTGAGAAAAAGAAAGAGAGAAAGAGAAAGAGAAAGAAAAGGAGAGAGAGAATGAGAGAAAGAGAAAGAGAAAAAAGAGAAAGGAAGAGAAAGAGAGAGAAGAACAGGAGACAAAATGGAGAGAGGATAAAAGGAAGAGAGAAAAAGAGAGAAAAACCAGAAAGGGAGAGAAAGAGAGAAAGAGACAGAAAGGGAAAGCAAAAGAGAGAAAAAGAAATAGAGGAAAAAAAGAGAGAAAAGAACTGGAGATAAAAAGGGAGAGAGGATAAAAGGAAGAGAGAAAGAGAGAGAAAGAGGGAGAGGGAGAGAAGGGCAGAGAGAATGGGGAAGTTGCAAGGGTCATAAGTGTGAAAAATGGCCTTCAATCCCTTTCTTGTGACTTCGAACGGTCACTAAACGGACTGTTGTAAGTCGAGGACCACCTGTAATGCTGAGGGCCTGGAGGGGCCTTTCCTCCAAGATCTTCTGCTGTCTTTGGGGTCACTTGGGGTCAGGGAGGGAACCCCAGAGCCAATGAAGCTGAGCCTCCTTTCTTCTCTGCAGCCCCCCCCCCGCCCCCCTGCTGCTTTCCTGATTCAATGTCATTTTCCTGACCCCTGGACCATTAAATTGGAAAAGAAAGTGGGGCGGGCTCTCCAAACGGCTATTAAACCAACCAGCCGCGTCTGCCTCCCGCCGGACTCTATTAAAGTTCTCGTTTTTTCGTCCGACTCCCCACTATGCCAGCGCTGACTTCCGACTCTTTTTAGCCCCGTGGAAGATAAATAACGTGGCAGCCTCGACTTTTCACAGGCAGTCCTCGACTTGCGACCGCAAAAAGAGCCCAACGTTTTCTCTTAAACGAATTTTGCCCCATTTTATGACCTCTCTTGCCCACGGTTGTAAAGCGAATCACTAGCAGTTGTTAAGTGAGTAAGACGGTTGTTAAGTGAATCTGGCTTCCCTGTTGAATCTTGGCTTGTCAGAAAGTCACAAAAGGGGATCGTGTGATTTCCCCCTCCCCCCACCCCCCGGGGACACTTCGGCCGTCATAAATATGACTCAGTTGGCAAGCGTGTGAATTTGTGACCGCTGGGAATGCTGCAACGGTCATAAGTATGAGAAACGTTCATAAGTCATTTTTTTTCCGTGCCGTTGCAACTTCGAACGGTCACTAAACAAGTAGTTGTAAGTGGGGGACTACCTTACTTCCTTATTTTTTTGCTTCTATTTAGAAGCATGCCCAGGGAGGTCAAAAAAGTCAAGATGGCGTCCACAGGTACACGATGAAGGCTCTGCCACTTTTATACATGTAAAAAAAAAATTGGGCGCACAGACCCAGTGGCCATCTTGACTTTTTTGCCTTGCCTTGCCTTGCCGATCCTGCTTCTTCTCTCTTGTTTTCTCGACTAAGCTCATAATTCTCGCAAGCCCTTTCCTTATCTTGGAAAGCACCAAATTCAGTTTTCATTAGAAAACTGGGCTGGAGGCTTTATCGCTATCTCAGATAAGCAATAAATGTAATATCACTAGAAGGATATTCAGGAAATTTATCTTTTCAGACAACGAGGCCCACCTTTGTATTAAAAAAAAAAAACACATTATTGTACTAAAGGGTGACTCTGTTTGTATTACACTGACTTATGCTTCGAAGCAGAGACAGAAAACGTTGTTCCTAATCAGCAATTTCAACACGGGTGGACTTCAACTCCCAGAATTCCCCAGCTACTAGTGGTTAGGGCACCAGTCTAGGAAGCAGGGGACCGTGAATTCTAGTCTTGCTGTAGGCATGAAAGCCAGGAGGGTGACTTTGGGCCAATCACCAGGAGACGGTGAGTTCTAGTCCCACCTTAGGCGTGAGAGCTGGCTGGGTGACTTTGGGCCAATCACCAGGAGACGGTGAGTTCTAGTCCCACCTTAGGCGTGAGAGCTGGCTGGGTGACTTTGGGCCAATCACCAGGAGACGGTGAGTTCTAGTCCCACCTTAGGCGTGAGAGCTGGCTGGGTGACTTTGGACCAGTGCCTCTCTCTCAGCCCAACACACCTCACAACATACCTCACAGGGTTGTTGTTATGTGGAAACTAGGAGGAGGGAGGTCTGTTTAGATATGTTCACCATCTTGAGTTATTGAGTAAATAATAAGAGGGGGAGGAAGATACAAATAAATAAATAAATAAAATAATCTTGGCAAAGAGCTCCAGAGCACGCAAAGAGTATTCAGAAAGCAATTTTAGAAAAGGAAGACTTTGCAGACACCATAAAATGTCTTCCCCTCCTTGGTTGATTATAGAAAGCAGGTGACCGTGAGTTCTAGTCCTGCCTTAGGCATGAAAGCCAGCAGATTAACTTTCAGCCAATTACCAGGAGAAGGTGAGTTCTAGTCTCGTTTCAGGCATGAAACCTGTGTAGGTAACATTCGGCCAATCACCAGGAGACAGGGAGTTCTAGTTCTACCCTGGACAGTAAAGTGGGCTGGCGGACTATGGGCCAATCACCAGGAGACAGTGAGTTCTAGTCCCACGTTAGGCACAAAAGTCAGTTGGTTGACTTTGAACCAATTACCAGGGGACGGTGAGTTCTAGTCTTGCCTTAGGCATGAAAGCTGTGTGGGTAACTTTTGGCCAATCACCAGGAGACGGGGAGTTCTAGTTCTGCCCTGGGCAGGAAAGCCAGCTGGGGGACTTGCTGCCTGGGTGGGTTCACTCTTGGCCCCTCGGGGGCCAAAATCCAAGCAGAAAAGTCTTTTGTGTCATTCTTGGACCCTCCAACAGTCCTGCCTTTTGCTGTTGTGGTCCGCCAGGAGCCTGTGGAGCTGGCAGCAGAGTCGGACAGTGAGGAGGCTGGGTGTTGTGGCCCAAGTAAGTAGTAGGAAAATCAGTCCGTGAAAAAACAAACAAGCTTTATTCGAACAGCTGAGAACGACTTCATTCCCAGCGTCATTCAACTAAATTATAGCAAATTCCTCCCAACACAAATTCCTCAGTCCTATCGCAAACCTTGGTCCAATTAGGCAAACTGCCAAAGGCCTTTCTTGGCAAACGTTCAGAAGTCACAGAGACAAAAATAAATACAAGACGTAGACAAAGAAGGAGACGAAGCTACCAACGTTGTTTTCTGGCAAAGCCCAAACGCCGTTGCTGGTCTGTTTTAAGCCTTACGGGAGGGGCCAATCATCTCTTGGCCCTACTCCTGAGTCGTCCTCTTTGCTTGAGCTGCTCTTGCCTTCTGGCAGCTCTTCTCATGCGTGCACTAGGAACAGGCTCCTCCTGTTCCTCTGCCTCTCTGCTGTCTGCCTCTGGAGGCTCCGGAGTCCGCACCTCACTCCCCAATGGCCCTGGCCCCATCTCTGCCTCTGACGCAGAGCCCTCGTCGGGCCTTCCCCAGCCTCCAGGACTGGCCCCTGTTCTTCCTCAGCCTCCTCACTGTCCGACTCCGCTGCCAGCTCCACAGGCTGCTGGCGGACCACAACACTAGGGAGGAACATGGGCCAGTCCTGGAGTCTGGGGAAGGCTCGGATGAGGGCTCTGTGTCAGAGGCAGAGATGGGGCCAGGGCCATCTGGGAGTTATGTGCTACCTCCGGAGCCTCCAGAGTCGGACATCAGCGAGGTAGAGAAACAGGGGGAACCTGTTCCCAGTGCACGCGTGTGCAGAGCTGCCAGAAGGCAAGAACAGTTAAGACAAAAGGGGTGACTCGGGAGTAAGGCTTGGAGATGATTGGCCCCTCCCACAAGACATAAAGGAGGAGCAAAGGCACGTGAGCTTTTGCAAGAAGCAACTTTGTTTGTGCTGGTCGGTTTAAATTCCGAAGCTCCGTTTTTGACTCCGTGTGGCCTTGCAAAGCTAATTGCCAATGAGGTCTTTGGCAGCGTGTCAAGGGAGATGAAGGTGGGTGCTTATCAGCCTTATCCCGGAGGACTGTGGAGTCAGACTTCTGTCGGAGTCTTTACAAATTACTTTTGTAAAAATAATTCCCATTCATGGGCTGGGAATGAACAGAATTCACAGCCGTTGAAATAAAAAGAGGTTTTTTTGGAGACGAATTGTGTGCTTTTTACTGTCTCAGGAAGCCTAGGTCAGAACAGTTGCTGAGAAGAAGAAAAAAAATGTGATTTTCCTTTGTATGTTTGCTTTTTCTCCACGGTCCGATCTTGGCAGGAAAGCAAAGGCGGAGCTCTCTACCCAATTCTCGCTTAGCCAGCCGCTGCCTCGGTTTCCCCAGCGGGAGAAGAATTGAGCTGCCCCCAGGAAAGCGGAAGGGTTAATTAACTGCCCGCCAAAGCAATTTCAGGTGTCCGGCTGGAAGCCGCCACATAAAACTCCGAGCACTTTAAAAGAGGATTTTTCACAAAGGGCAAGACAGACATTTTGGAGAGGCAGCATCGGTTCCTGGCAAATATTGGCGAAAAGGGATATAAAAGTGTGTGGCCACAAGGTTGTTTTGGCCTTCTCCATCTTCACTACATGGCCTTATTATTCATAGAATACCGAATAACAGCGTTGGAAGGGAGCTTGGACATCTTCTAGTCCAACCTCTTGTCAAGTGGGAAAATTCTCCTTAATTCCAGGTTGCTTCTCTCTCTGGTTAGTTTCCATCCGTTGCTTCTTGTCCCTCAGGAGCTTTGGAAAATAGGTGGACCCCCTTTTCTTTGGGGCAGCCCCTCAAATACTGGAAGACTGCTCTCGTGTCATCCTTAGTCCTTCTTTTCACTAAACTAGACATCCCCGATTCTCGCAATGGTCCTTCAAGTCACCCCAAGTCCTTCTCTTCATTAGACTACTAGACATTTGCGTAGCCCAGGTGGAGAATATTTTGGCTTCTAGTTCTTGGTTAATTTTAATGTTTTAATTCCTAATGTGGAGTGCCTTTAATGTTTTAAGGTTCTTATCATTATCTCAGGGGCTTCTACAAAGAGGAGGGGCTCAACCTGTTCTCCAAAGCGCCTGAAGGCAGGACAAGAAACAATGGATGGAAACTAACCAAGGAGAGAAGCAACCTGGAACTAAGGAGTAACTTCCTGACAGTGAGGACAATTAACCCGTGGAACAGCTTGCCACCAGAAGTTGTGGGTGCTCCAAACATTGGAGGTTTTTAAGAAGAGACTGGACAACCATTTGTCTGAAATGATAGATGGATTCAGATGGCTGAGCAGGGGGTTGGACTAGAAGACCTCCAAGTTCCCTTCTAACTCTGGTATTCTGTTATTTCTGAGTTTCTCTGCTCCACCAACTGTCTATCAGCTTGCAAAAAAACTGCCCCAGGTCCAAGGAGGAAGTGGACATTTACACACACACAAAAACAGCTCTAGCAAAAGAAATCACAGCTCATGGTGTGTGTTTGTGTGTGTCTTCAGGATGCTTTTCAAAGCCACACAAGACTCACACCCGTCTCCTCTGGGCCAGTCGGGACAAACACATGTCAAAGACCTTCTCCGAGAAAAGCCTTTGAAGTGCCGAGATCAAAAATGACAGCCAACTTCTCTATTCCTTGTAGAGGATTTGAGCTGGGAGAAGGATGGTGAACGAAAGAGAAGATTTCCCCAGATTTCATCAATGCTCTTCAAATGATGGAGCATCCACATCAGGAATCCGCTTTGGGATATCTATGGGGTTAGCACTCTGAAATGGCCCCCCAAATCTCTCTCTCTCTCTCATTCTTTACTATCTCTTTCTCTCTCCCCTGCTCTCTCCATCCATCTACAATCTCTGTTCGTCTATCTGTCCACTCTCTCTCTCTCTTCCCTCCCAGTATCTATCTTATCTATCTTCTCTCTCTCTAATCTATAACCATCCACTCATTCATTCATCCATCTATCCATCCATCCCCTATCCATCCATCCTTCCATCTATCATCCCTCGATCTGTTTGTCCGTCCGTCTGTCCATCCATCCATATCTATGTCTATGTCTATCTATTTATATATCTATCATCTATCATCTGTCTATCTATCATCTCTATCTATCTATCTATCTATCTATCTATCTATCTATCTATCCATTCTTCCATCTATCATCCCTCGATCTGTCCGTCCATCCATCCATCCATATCTCTATCTATCTATCTATCTATCTATCTATCTATCTATCTATCTATCATCTGTCTATCTATCTATCTATCTATCTATCTATCTATCTATCTATCTATCTATCATCTGTCTATCATCTCTCTCTCTCTCTCTCTCTATCTATCTATCTATCTATCTATCTCTATCTATCTATCCATCCTTCCATCTATCCATCATTCTTCCATTATCTATCTAAGAATTTTTAAGATTGCCAGATCTCCTAGATCTTTCCCTGAAATCTTGTGCAAGATCACAAGAAGATATCAGCAAGAGTTTTGCCAAAAAAACAGGGTGGGGGGAGCTGCCCACACTCATTCATCTTTTCCTTCATTCATTCAATTTTCGGGAAGCCTAAACCAGCATACAAATCAAGCCACAGTGTTTGAGCCAGAAAGAAATGGCTGAATGTCAAGCAGTCCTGGGAAAACAGGGATTATCTTCAGCCTGATGTGGAGTTCATCATCATTATTGATCGAACAAGTTATGGAGTTCTATCAGGCACTCTAGTTTATTCCTGCCGGGGGAGGGGGGAGGATGTCCCAGGGATGTTAGAACAGCAGTGACTGATGTTTCCTCTCTGGGAGGCCATCAACCCTTTAGAAAAGTCAACTGGGGGGCAGCCTGTGGGAGGGGGCCCCATAGCAGTCATAGGTTCTAAGGCAGCCTAACCAGATCAAGTGGCAGATCTTCTTAATAAGTGATGGCTACCAAGACACTCTTTAGACCAGTGTCTCTTCACCTTGGCAGCTTGAAGATGGGTGGACTTCAATTCCCAGAATTCTATGCTGGCTGGGGAATTCTGGGAGTTGAAGTCCACCCATCTTCAAGTTCTCTATATGTCTCTAAGAATAGAGATAGACAGAAATCTATCTATCTATCTATCTATCTATCTATCTATCTATCTATCTATCTACCTACCTACCTACCTATCATCTATCCATCTCTATCATCTATCATCTATCTATCTATCTATCTATCTATCTATCTAGTATCTATATCTATCTATCAGCTATAAATCTCTTTCTGTCACACTCACTCATTCACTCACTCACTCTATCTATCTATCTATCTACCATCTATCTATCATCTATCTATCTATCTATAGCTACCTACCTATCTATCTATCTATCTATCTATCTATCATCTATATCTATCAGCTATAAATCTTTCTGTCACACTCACTCATTCACTCACTCTATCTATCATCTATCATCTATCATCTATCTATCTATCTATCTATCTATCTATCTATCTATCTATCTATCTAGTATCTATATCTATCAGCTATAAATCTTTCTGTCACGCTCACTCATTCACTCATTCACTCACTCTATCTATCGATCTATCTATCGATCTATCAATCTATCTATCTAGTATCTATATTTATCTATCAGCTATAAATCTCTCTGTCACACTCACTCACTCACTTTATCTATCTATCTATCCATCTATCTATTCTCTCTTCTATCAGAGAGGAGTTTTCTCTTTCTCTGTCATCTCTCTCTAAATCTCTGTCTTCGATTTACTCTCCCTCTCTTTCTCTCTTCCCCTCATCTCTCTTTCAATTTAATCTCTTTTAATCTCTCTCTCTCTCTCTCTCTCTCTCCAGCCCAAACCTGCCTCAGCTTTTGCAGCTACTGCAGCCCCCCTGCTCCCTCCTGCTTCATCTCCCAGGACCCCCAACGTAGAGACGGGGCTGCCGAGATATGAGCTCCTCTGAATGCCATGACACGCAGGGCCAGATGAGCCCACTGGCAGACACTTTGACCAAGTTCATCTGGCTGGCTCTGCCCCCCCCCGCCCCCCGCTCCTGTTGTTCTTCACTGCTCTGCAAACAAAGGCCGGAACCGGCAGGGGGTCCGAAACGAGTCCAATTGACCCATTCCATGCTGAGCAAAACACAACAGGCCCTGCCCGGAATGTGCCAAGGTTTGTTCTTTCCATTAGCGGGTCTGCCTGTTGTCGTGACTCAGGTTGAGGTACGTGACACCCCAGAGAAGGCTTCCATTTGCAGCGTGCTCGGTCTCTCTTTCTTTCTCTCTTTCTCTCCCTCCCTTCCTTTCCTTCTCTCTCTTCTTTTTTCTTTTCTCTCGCTCCCTCTTTTGCTCTTTCTTTTTTTCTTCCCTCTCTCTCTCTCTCTCCTTTTTCTCCCTCTTTCTTCATTCTTTCTGTCTCTTTTCTTCTCTTCTTTCTATCTTCTTTCCCTCCTTTGCGCTCTCCCCTTCACCACTGTTTTTTTCTTTCTTTCATTCTTTCTTTCTTTCCTTTTTTCTGTCCCCCTTTCTTTCTCTTTCTCTCTTTCTCTCTTTCCTCTCTTCCCTCGCTTTCTTCTTTGTCTCTTTTTCTTTCTTTTCTATCTTCTTTCCCTCCTTTGCGCTCTCCCCTTCTCCACTGTTTTTTTTTCTTTTTCTTCTTTCTTTCTCTTTTTCTCTTTCTCTCTTCCCCCTCTCCCCTCTCTTTCTTCTTTGTCTCTTTTCCTTTCTCTTCTTTCTATCTTCTTTCCCTCCTTTGCGCTTTCCCCTTCTCCACTGTTTTTTTCTTTTTTCTTTTTCTTTTCTTTCTTTCTCTTTCTCTCTTTCTCTCTTCCCCCTCTTCCTTCTTTGTCTCTCTTTTTCTTTCTCTTCCTATCTTCTTTCCCTCCTTTGCGCTTTCCCCTTCTCCACTGTTTTTTTCTTTTTTCTTTTTTTCTTTCTTTCTTTCTCTTTCTCTCTCTCTCTTTCTCTCTTCCCCCTCTTCCCTCTCTTTCTTCTTTCTCTCTTTTTCTTTCTCTGCTTTTTCTTTCTCTCCCTTGTCTCTCTCTCTCTCTTTCTTTCCTTCTTTCTCTTTCTTTCTTTTCCCTCCCTTCCTCTCTGTCTGTCTTTCTTTCTCCATCTTTTTCTCTTTCTCTGTCCCTCTCACTCTTTCTCTCCCTCCCCCTCTCTCTTCCCGCTCTCTCTTTCTTTCCCCCCCCTTTCTCCTACTCTTGAAAAAGCCGTTGAGACCCCGGAGACTGCCAAGAGTAAATGTTGCCGGCCGCTCTTTATCGACGAAGCCCCCAAGTTTGCCCAGGCTAAACAAGAGCTTCCGAGAGAGTTTAAACAGTTGCCAAGAGCAACTCCCTTCGCTCCTCGGTTTTCTCCCTGAAGCACTTGAGGGAAGCATCCAGACGGGGTGAGGCCTTCGGCAGAAACGAGCCTTTGCTTATAATACGCTAAACTGATCTTCAGTTTGTGGACTACTTCCATGGCTCCCGGGGTTTGGGGAACTCATAAATTGGCTGAATTCAGTCACCAGATCAAGTGGAGCAGGGCAAAACACAGCCCAGGTATTGTGGGACAGAAGGGATTTAAACCAGAGTAACAGAATGCCAGAGTCAGAGGTCTTCTGGTCCAACCTCCTGCTGAGGCAAGAAACCCTCTACTATTTCACACAAATCCTAAATAATCTCTCCGAAAAGAGGCCACTGAAAAGTGTAGTCTTTGTATTGATGAAAATTCAACTTTTTGACCATTTTCAAATCTCTGAGTTGTCTGTTTCATCTACCTGTCCTGTTCTGTCTGTCTATCATCTTTCTCTCTTTCATCTATTTATCTGTCTGTCTCTCTCTCATCTGTCTATCTATCCATCCATCCATCCATCCATCATCTATTTATCTATCTATCATCTATCATCTATCATCTATCTATCTATCTATCCATCAACTTTATCTATCTATTATCTACCTACCTACCTACCTACTATCTACATATACTTATCTGTAACACTAAACTCTGGTGCTGGAGAAGACTCCTGTGAGTCCCTTGGACTGCAAGGCCATCCAACTGGTCAGTCCTAGAGGAGATCAACCCTGACCACTCTCTAGCAGGCCAGATCCTGAAGAGGAAACTTAAATCCTTTGGCCACCTAATGAGAAGGAAGGACTCCCTGGAGAAGAGCCTAATGCTGGGAACGATGGAGGGCAAAAGAAGAAGGGGACGGCAGAGGACGAGGTGGCTGGATGGAGTCACTGAAGCAGTCGGCGTGAGCTGCAATGGACTCCAGAGGAGGTGGAGGACCGGAAGGCCTGGAGGAACATTGTCCAAGGGGTCACGATGGGTTGGACACGACTTCGCAACTAACAAGAACAAATCTGTTACACTATCTATCTATGTCTATATTTCTCTCCTTCCCTCCCTCCCTCTCTCTCTCCCCCTCTCCCTCCCTCCCTCCCTCTCTTCCTCCCTCTGTCTCTCTCTGCAATCTTTTTTTTCTATCTTTCTATCTCATTTCTAGACTTTTGGATAAATGAAGGGCCAAAGGCTCTTGCTTGAGAAGATGTGAAGGATGTCACTTTTACAGATTTTTTTAAAATTGATTTTTTTCTGATATTTTTTTAATTTATTTATCTATTTGATTAATTTTCCTGATCGAGGGCCCCTGGTAACCCCAACGTCTCCGCGGTGCCTCCACCAAACAACCTCCGCCCAACAACCTTTCTCATCATTTTTAAGACAGGAAATCACAGCAATTGTTGCAAGAATCTTAAAATATGCTTATCAGACTTTGAAAAATAGAATAAAAGGATTGTCCAGGAAAGGCCAGGAAATTTAAAAAATGGTCAAGCCCATCACGGAGTGAAGAGAAAGGCTTGTAAATATCAAGAAGAATTCTAGAAGTCTCCTAGGATTTGTTGCACACACAAATACACACACACACACACACACACACACACACAAGGAGACCTAAAAGCACCCCATTAAGTCCACAGCTGAATTGAGTCAACAGACTAAATCCTAAAGCCAGTTTAACAAAAACTTCATTTATTAATTGATTTCATTCATCAATCATATGTAGCTTCGGGAAGTCCTTGGCTTACCACCATTCATTTAGTAACTGTTCAAAGTTGCAACAGCGCTGAAAAAAATGAGCTATGACCGTTTTTCACACTTACGACCATTGTAGCATCCCCGGGGTCGGGTGATGAAAATTCAGACACTTGGCAGCTGACTCACATTTATGACTGTCGCATAAGGGATTCACAGGATCACGTGAATCCCTTTTGCGACCTTCTGAACAGCCAAGTCAAGTTTTATTTTACTTTACATTTTATTTTGCTAACATTTTTAGTTTACTTTATTTAAATTTAAATTTCTGGGGTTTTAAATTGAGCCGAATTATTTAATAATTTTAAATTATTTTAACTTACCTTTGTCTTGTGCTTTTAATAGGCTGTACACCGCCCTGAGTCCTTCGGGAGAAGGGCGGTATAGAAATAAAATTATTCTTATTCTTCTTATTCATTATTGCTGCTTTATATATTACTTTATCTTTTATTTTCATTTACTTTTTATTTTACTAACATTTTTATTTTACTTTATTGCTACTTTATATATTGCTTTATCTTTTATTTTCATTTACTTTTTATTTTACTAACAGTTTTATTTTACTTTATTGCTACTTTATATATTACTTTATCTTTTATTTTCATTTACTTTTTATTTCCGTTCCTTTTACTTTATTTTATTCTTTATTTTATTCTGTTTTCTGTTTTCTATTTTCTGCACTGCACTGCATTGTATTATTTTTCACTCAACTCGCTAGCCAAAGTGACTTTTGCTTATTGAGGGCACAACTGCAGGTAACTCTTTGTACTAAATGCAAGGATTAGGTCCCAGAATTTTATCTCCTGCCTCCAGAGTAGCCCTTTGCAAGTGGAGAACGAAACCTCTGTTCCAGTGTTTTTCAACCTTGGCCACTTTAACATGTGTGGACTTCAACTCCCAGAATTCCCTAGCCAGCTAAAGCTAGAGCTGGCTGGGGAATTCTGGGAGTTGAAGCCCATACATCCTAAAGCATCCAAGGTTGGAAAAACATTGCTCTGGGCTCTTGTGCCCACTGTATAATTTTATTTATTTAAGCTTTAACTCGTTTTTCTACTGCCTGCTGCAATCTAGAGGGACTTCTGGCCGTTAAGAGCTGCAAACTCAATAAAAAATGACATTAAAAATATAACAATGCCATAATTCAATTCTGCGAAAAATGCAGATGGCTCCTTTTTGCATGCATCAGTCCCACCCCGGCCAATTCCCTCCAGAACAGCTCAGTTTTAACTAATGTCTGGAAGGCCAAGAGAGTCAGCAGCGGCCTCGAGGGAGAAACTATTTCACAGCCCAGAAGTTACCCCAGAATAGAAGGACCTTCTCTGCAAAAGAAGAGGATGGTTTTGATCTGGCCAATTTTTCAAGGGTTCGGCCTCCTTCTGCTCCCAGGCTGATGCCAATCTTTGGCACTCCGACTCCCATCATCCCTAGCCTGGCTGGAAAAATGCGGGAGTTGACCTCCAACAGATCAGGAAGGCATGAGGTTGGGCAAAGTTGGTTTTATTATCAAAAAAAGAGTGAGATTTAGATCCCACTCTAACCATCTTCTGCCTTGGGCTGGGTTGGACTAGAGGACCACTGAGGTGCCTTCCATCCCTAGGATATTAGGATTCTACGAAATAGATAATGATAGACAGGATAGACAGACAGAGAGACGGATGGATGGACGATGGATAGATGGATAGTAGGTAGGTAGGTAGGTACGTAGATGATAGATAGATAGGTAGGTAGGTAGATAGATAGATGGATGGATAGATTGATGATGGATGGATGGATGGATAGATAGATATATGGATGATAGATAGATAGATAGATAGATAGATAGATAGATAGATAGATAGGATGGATAGATGAGAGAGAGAGAGAGAGAGAGAGAGAGAGAGAGAGAGAGAGAGAATGGATGGGTGGGTGATAGATGGATGGATAGATAGATATATCTTTTTTGCCACAGTTGTTAAGCAAATTGCTGCAGTTGTTAAGTGAATCAGATGGTTGTTAAGTGAATCATACTTCCCCTTTCCCTGACTTTCAGTGAGGGAATTGTGTGTCGGAATCCAGCTGGCAAAGTCGCAAAGGGTGATCCTTTGGCCCCCAGACACTCTAACTATTCTAAAGCCCATGTCAGTTGCCAACCGCCTGAATTTTGATCATGTGAACACGGGGATGCTGTGACGGTCATAAGTGTGAGGACCTGTCAAATGTCAATTCTTTCAGTGGCACTGTAACTTCAAATGGTCACTAAATGAACGGTCGTAAGTCGAGAGCGCCCTGTAGTAACATTTACAACCTTAATTTTCTTACTTTCTATACTCAGTATACAGGTAGTCCTCGACGTACGACCCACAACTGAGCCCCACATTTATGTCGTTAAGTGAGACATTTGTTAAGTGAGCCCTGCCCCATTTTACGACCTTCCTTGCCACGGCTGTTCAGTGAATCACTGCCGTTGTTAAATAAGTAACGCGGTTGCTAAGTGAATCGGGCTTTGCTTGTCAGAAGGTCGCAAAAAGGGGATGACGCGACCCCAGGACACTGCGACCGTCAATAAATGCGAGTCAGCCGCCGAGCATCCGAATATAAATAGACGTGACCCTGGGATGCAGCAACGGTCATAATCCTCCGTGCCGTTGGAACTTCAAACGGTCACTAAACGAACCGTTGTAAGTCGAGGACTACCTCTAACACAAAAACCCCACCGTCTTTCCTAAGACCAGAAACAAACCTCCCTGAATCCACTAAAGATATTAGGCAAGAAAAAAAAAGAAAGAAAGAAAGCCAAGCGAATTCTTTCCTCCGATTGGGACTCGCATCCATCACCGCCCGTCCCGGCCCGAAGCTCACGTCCAGCCTGTCGCCGGACAAAGGGCCTTGCAACAAAGGCCCCCGTGTCAAGGCCGCATCCTGTTGATGCTTAGCTGTCAGCCGAGGACAAATGCCTCCGAGGACGCCAGGAGCTGCTCTTCAAGGATTTCCCGTGGCCGGGAACATTGCACCCGCCTTGGACCGGCCCCAAGACACACACGGCTGAGCCACAACACGCCTGTCTTGTGTGTGTCCCCCCCCTCATGTCACAGCCGAGAGTCCTTGGGAGTCAGGAAGCGCTTGATTTAGGACAGTGTTTCTCAACCTTGGTAGCTTGAAGATGGGTGGACTTCAACTCCCAGAATCCCCCAGCCAGCAACGCTGGCTGGGGGATTCTGGGAGTTGAAGTCCACCCATCTTCAAGCTTCCAAAGTTGAGAAACACTGATTTAGGAAAAGGGTGGGTGGGTGGGTGGGATTGATTTTTCCCAAGAATTTGAGAAATCTTTGCAGAGGACCGAACTGAGAGGGCTGTGAAGCATACAGGGCCTGGTGGCTCAGCAGACTAATAGCATTGTGATTAACACCAGCTGTCTGCAATTACTGCAAGTTTGAATCTCCCCAAGCTCAAGGTTGACTCAGCCTTCCATCCTTTCTAAATTGAGGACCCAGTTTGTGGGGGCAATAAGCTGACTTTGTATAAAATATACAAAAAGGATGAAGGCTATTGCTTAACGCATTGTAAATCTCCGGAGAAGGGCGGCATGTAAATCAAATTTTTTTTAAAAAAAAATATGGGAAGAAAAATAAATAGCAGTCGCCCTTCCAAAAAATACGGGTAGTCCTCGACTTGCGACCACAAATGAAGCGTACAGGTACCGATGAGGTGAAACCTGGCTCAACCGTCGTAACTGCGAGAGGGAACAGAAGTTGCCTTCGGAAGTGGTGGGAGCTTCATCTCTGGAGGCTTTCAAGAAGAGACTGGACTGCCCTCTGTCAGAAATATGGTGTAGGGTCTCCTGCTTGTTGGGGGTTGGACTAGATGACCTCCAAGGTCCCTTCCAACTCTGTTAAATCTGTAATCTCTAATAGGGATCTTGGAGCCAGAGGAGACAAGCACTTAAATAGGAACCAGCTGTGCCAAAAAAGCCAATGCAATCCTAGGCTGCATTAACAGAGGGATAGAATCCAAGATCACCTGAAGAGTTACTACTGCTTTATAAATCCTTAGTAATGCCACACTTGGAATGCTGCATCCAGTTTTGGTCACCACGATGTAACTAAGATGTGGAGACACTAGAAAGAGTGCAGAGAAGAGCAACAAAGAGGATTAGGGGTCTGGAGGCTAAAACATACGAAGAACGGTTGCAGGAACTGGGTATGTCTAGTTTAATGAAAAGAAGGATTAGGGATGACGTGATAGCAATATTCCAATATTTGGGGGGCTGCCCCAAAGAAGAAAGGAGTCAAGCTATTCTCCAAAGCACCTGAAGGCAGAAGAAGCAATGGGTGGAAACTCATCAAGGAGAGAAGCAACCTGGAATTAAGGAAAAACTTCCTAACAGTGAGGACAATTAACCAGTGGAACAGCTTGCCACCAGAAGTTATGGGTGCTCCATCACTGGAGGTTTTTAAGAAGAGAGTAGACAGTCACTTGTCTGAAATGGTATTGGGTCTCCTCTTGAGCAGGGGGTTGGACTAGATGACCTCCGAGGTCCCTTCCAACTCTGGTATTCTATTATTGGGTATGTCTAGTCTAATGAAAAGAGGGCAGAGAAGAGCAACAAAGAGGATGAGGGGACTGGAGGATAAAACATACGAAGAACGGTTGCCGGAACTGGGTGTGTCTAGTTTAATGAAAAGAAGGATTAGGGATGAATTGATAGCAATATTCCAATATTTGGGGGGCTGCCCCAAAGAAGAAAGGAGTCAAGCTATTCTCCAAAGCACCTGAAGGCAGAAGAAGCAATGGGTGGAAACTCATCAAGGAGAGAAGCAACCTGGAATTAGGGAGACACTTCCTAACAGTGAGGAAAATTAACCAGTGGAACAGCTTGCCACCAGACGTTGTAGGTGCTCCAGCATTAGTGGCATTTTAAGAAGAGACTGGAGAGCCCCTTGTCTGCCTGCTGACTGGCTCAAAGTCACCCAGCCGGCTTTCATACCTCGTCCAGTGGGACTAGAACTCACCATCTCCCAGTTTCTGGTTCCAGCTCCTCTGTTGTGGTGCTGGATTTTTGTGCCCGCTTGGGGAATCCTGGGAGTTGAAGTCCACCCATCCATCCTCGGATGGCCACGGTGGAGAAACGCAGCTTTTACAGTTTGCTCTCCATAAACTTTTCCTTTCCTTTCGTTCAGCTTTTTCTAGGCCTGGCATCCGTTCAAAAAGAATCCAGCGACTTGTTGACGGCATCTTCCGTAGGCAGGGTGCCCACGCACACCCACAAACATTCACACACGCTTCCCCGAGAGGAGAACAAGAAGCCCATATGTCAGCGGGTGATGAGTGGGGGGGGGGGGGGCTTGGAAAGTCATCGAACGGGTGGCGAAAACGCTTCCATTGTTCCATTGTGATGCCCTCCACACTTTGGGAGGAGAAAAGGGCGAGTGAACCCAGCCTCCAGGGAGTCGTTTAGCCCAGCTTTACACACGCAACAAAGACACACATGCACAAATGCTCCCTCACTTCCTATTTGCACTAGGGTTGTGTTGTTGTTTTTTTTGTGAACATTGCAAAGCATGGAAATTTGTCTTCTGCTCCAGAAACCGAAGAGGAACAAAAACAGTGCACAAAATATTCAGCAATTCTTCGTTCACTCTCTTAAAGCCGACCCCCTCCTCTCTCCAGGCACAGGTAGTCCTCGACTTACGACCACGATTGAGCCCAAAGTGTCCGTCGCTGAGCAAAACCGTTGTTCAGCAACGGCCTTGCTTGTTATTAAGCGAATCACTTCCGTTGTTAAGTTGGTTGTTAAGGGAATCCAGCTCCCTCATCGACTTTGCTTGTCAGAAGGTCGCCAAAGGGGATTGTGTGAAGCCCCCCCCTCCCCCGGGATGCTGCGACCGTCACAAATGTGAGTCAGTTGCCAAGTGTCAGGATTTTGATTCTGTGTGACGGTGGGGGTCGTAAGTGCGAAAAATGGTCACAAGTCACATTTTTCATTGCAGTTCGAATTTCGAACGGTCCCTAAACGAATGGTCGTAAGTCAAGGACTATTTATACTTGTCCTTTTTACACATTCTGCAAGCCGTGGTTTATTGACTAAGCCACAATGGCCCGGGTTTCCAATGGCATCTTGGCTCTAAATCCTGCACAGCTGTTTGATTTCATCCAGGGTGCTCCGGTTGTAACTCAAGGACTGCCTGTTTCGCTAAGATCTGTGGGAGGTTTTATATCAAAATACATTTCCTTCTTTCTACTGTTTCCATCTTATATCAAAATATATTTTTTAAATTCTTTCTACTGTTCTCCCTCGTCTCTTCAAACGTTAACAAGAACGCACAAAGGGCTGAGAATCAGCATCTCCACTGGCTAAATGGACAGTCAAGCTGGAATTAAATTAATCAGGTAAAAATAGCAAGCAGAGGAAAATCTTGTATTCCAACTTCTTCAACCACCTCCAAATAAGTTACCCAGGCCTAATCCACATATCAAAGGATAAGGTCTGTAAACACAAAGAGAGGTAATTAAATTTGATCTCCCCCTGCAGAACTGCATGTTCAAAAGAATAAACATCACAAAGACACACCTACACACAGAAACGCCCCTCAGGTGTCACCCTAGAACAAGGGTCTCCAATCTTGGCCACTTTAAGACTTGTGGACTTCAACTCCCAGAATTCCTCAGCCAGCTTTGCTGGCTGAGGAATTCTGGGAGTTGAAGTCCACAAGTCTTAAAGTGGCCAAATTGGAGACAGCTGGCTGAGGAATTCTGGGAGTTGAAGTCCACAAGTCTTAAAGTGGCTAAGATTAGAGACCCCTGCCCTAAAATCAACACGTAGACACTTCCCCACCCCCATAATAAACTATGTCGCCGTACCCCATTTCTCTGCCATTGCCCCTAAAGACAAACCTCTTTTGTTTTCCGAAATAGGTAAATATTTCTCATTTTTCCCTCACAAGTTTATCTGGATTTCAGTTTGATTTATATTTTGGGTTTTAAACCTCTTTAGATAAATTTGGATGTTCTTAATCTTTGAGCCTAAATTACTTAATCTGTTTCTTAATAGTTTTTAACTTCTATATGTATTTGTATTTATTATGGCTGTTCACCGCCCTGAGTCCTTTGGGAGTAGGGCGGTATACAAATATGAAAAATAAATAAATAAAATAAATAAATATATTCTTGCGCAACCCCAGCTTGAGTTGGAACCCCCCCCCCCCGCCACCAAAATTGTTCTTCGGCAGCTCCTCCCAACCAACCGACTCAGAGAAAAAGTCGTCGGCCAGCGAGGGACCCCTTGATACCATCTAGCCGGGACGACAACTAACCCAGCCAAGAATCTGCCCTGCGAGATGAAGTGATTCTCCAGATGTGGCTCCCAGCAGAGCAGCCGTCCTCGACTCTCCGAGTGGTGGAAACCCCATGCACCACCCCCCCCTGTGGCTACGTCAGGGGTGGGAGCGAGGCTGGCCTGCTCCAAGGGCCATTGTTTTTTAGGTGGACAATCCCCAGGAGACCCCTGACATCAAAAGGCCTACGTCACCGGAAACGGGATAATTTGTTTTCTTTTGCTACTTCGCAGCAGGAGTTCCTTTCCAAGAGAGACTCACCCGGGCTTGCCAACACAATCCACCCAGCATCCCTGCCCCTCTGCCAGCCCTATAGATTTGTCCATCCAGGAGAAGATGGATGAGGTAGCCCAGGCAGGTAGACTAGACCAGGCTGAGAAACCAAAGCTGGAGAGGTCAGGGCTTGGTTTCCTGGACCAAAATAACAGAATAACAGAGTCGGAAGGGACCTGGGAGGTCTTCTAGTCCAACCCCCTGCTCAAGCAGGAGACCCTACGCCACCATTTCAGACAAGTGGGTATCCAGTCTTTTCTTAAAAACCTCCAGTGATGGAGCACCCACAATTTCTGGTGGCAAGCTGTTCCGCTGGTTAATTGTTCTTCCTGTCAGGAAATTTCTCCTTAGTTCTTGGTTGCTTCTCTCCTTGATGAGTTTCCATCCGTTGCTTCTTGTCCTGCCTTCAGGTGCTTTGGAGAATAGGGGGACCCCCTCCCCGTCCCAGCGTCTTGCAAATCTGGAGGTTCTCCCCCATTCTTCATGGTGTCTTTCTTGGACTAGGGAGGGTCCTGCCTGAGATGTTTCATCTTCTTAGCCTCAGCTAAAGCCTGTCTTAACTGGCTGATGTCTTGCAGCTCCTATTTCTGCCCTTCCCTTTCTTCCTTTCTTCCTTCCTTCCTTCCTTCCTCCCTCCCTCCCTCCCTCCCTTTCATTCCCCCTCTTTCAATTTTCCCCCTCCCTCACTCTTTCACTCTCCCCCCTTCCTTCCCTTCCCCCTTCCTTCCTCTTTCAATCTCCCTTCCTTCTTTTTTCAATCTTCCTTCTCCTTCCTTTACTTCCTTCCCACCCGCCTCCCCCCTTCCCTCCATCCCTTCCCATTTTCTCCTCTTTCCTCCCTCCCCTCCCTTCCTTTTTCTTCCTTCCTTCCTTTTTCAATCTTCCTTCCCTTCCTTCTCCTTTTCCTTCCTTCCTTCCCACCCTCCTTCTCCCCCTTCCCTCCGTCCATTCATCCCTTCCCACTTTCTCCTCTTCCCTCCCTCCCTCCCCTTTCTTCTTTTCTTCCTCTTTCAATCTTCCTTCCCTTCCTTCTCCTTCTCCTTCCTTCCTTCCCTCCCTCCCTCTCTTCCTTCCTTTCCAAATTTACTTTTCATGAGAATCTGCCGTCGGATTTTAAAATCCTACTACAGGTGGGGTCTGTTATTTTACTACTCTATTGTTTATTGTTTAACGCTGCACATTTTCAGCAGCTGTTCTTTCTTTAAAATGTTAAGTTGTGTTTTTTTTTTTTTTTTTTTTTTAAAGTTTCTTTCTCTTGGTGGAGAAACGTTTTGGGAAGAGCAGCACGGAAAGTTTTAAAATAACATGAATTCCAAGCGCCGGTGGAAAATTGTCCAATCCTACCATTCGCATCCTGTGCTAAACCCATTGGGCTACATTGCCCAATACAGGTAGTCCTTGACTTATGACCACAAAAGTTGAGCCCAAAAGTTCTGTTGCTAAGTGAGACATTCGTTAAGTTAAGTCTGTTGAGCCTGGATAGCTCAACAGACAGAGCTCTGTAATTTAAGACCAGCTGTCTGCAATTAAAGTAAGATCGAATCTCGCCAGGCTCAAGGTTGACTCAGCCTTCCATCCTTTCTAAGGTAGGTAAATTGAGGACCCAGTTTGTGGAGGCAATAAGCTGACTTTGTATAAATATACAAAAGTATAAAGGCTATTGCTTAACGCATTGTAAGCCGCCCTGAGTCTCTGGAGAAGGGCGGCATATAAATCATATATATATATATATATATATATATATATATATATATATATATATATATAAAGTGAGTTCTGTCCCATTTTATCATTTTTCTTGCCCCATGCACACGTCTTCAAAATTCGGATGTTTAGCAACTGGTTTATATTTATGACATTTTCAAGCAACAGGCTCTATGCACCATTCCAGACAACTGACGGTCCAATCTCTTCTTGAAGGCCTCCAGTGATGGAGCACCCACAACTTCTGGTGGCAAGCTGTTCCACTGGTTAATTGTCCTCACTCTTAGGATGTTTCTCCTTAATTCCAGGTTGCTTCTCTCTTTGGTTAATTTCCATCCATTGTTTCTTGTCCTGCCCAGGTGTAAAAACCTTGCATTTCTCCACATTAAATTTCATGTTGTTGGATGGGGCCCATTGTTCATGTTTTAGCCTCCAGCCCCTTAATAATCTTCGTTCCTCTTCTCTACCTCCTCGTTTCCCACAAATGTTTGGTAAAACAAAATCTGGATGGGTTCACACAAGACGTGGCCTAGCTAGCCAAAGTTTAACATGTCATTCTTTTATGGCCTAGGGTGTGACCGATTGCAAGAAAATTGGCTTGACTAAACCATAGTTAAATATAAGTAAGCAAGCTTTTGCCAACTTAAATATCCCTTCCAGTGCTGGTTCTGTTCTGCATGGATTGGCGTTCGGAGGCTGTGTCTGATTTTCAACAGAGTGTAAAATTGTATTAAGCCTAGATCTTGGCAAATAGCTTGTGGATTTCTCAGATATTTCTCAGATTCTAGAAATCGTCCTTTTAATCCTTCATAAGAAAAAACCAACCGGAAGTTCAGCAGTCAGGTTTAAAGTTAATAAAAGTTATTTCTAAGTCGAGGATCACAGAGCCAGTTTGGTCTAGAGCAGTGTTTCTCAACCTTGGAAGCTTGAAGATGGGTGGACTTCAACTCCCAGAATCCCCCAGCCAGCAGCGCTGGCTGGGGGATTCTGGGAGTTGAAGTCCACCCATCTTCAAGCTACCAAGGTTGAGAAACACTGCTCTAGAGGTTAGGTGCTGGGCTAAAAACCAGGAGACTGTGAGTTCTAGCCCCACCTTATGCATTAAACCCAGCTGAGTGTCTTTGGGCAATCACCAGGAGGTTGTGAGTTCTAGTCCCACATTAGGCATGAAAGTCAGCTGGGTGTCTTTGGGCCAATCACCAGGAGGTTGTGAGTTCTAGTCCCACATTAGGCATGAAAGTCAGCTGAGTGTCTTTGGGCAATCACCAGGAGGTTGTGAGTTCTAGTCCCACATTAGGCATGAAAGTCAGCTGGGTGTCTTTGGGCCAATCACCAGGAGGTTGTGAGTTCTAGTCCTGCCTAAGGCAAGGAAGCTGGCTGGGTGACTTTGGGCCAATCACCAGGAGGTTGTGAGTTCTAGTCCCACATTAGGCATGAAAGCCAGCTGGGTGTCTTTGGGCTAGTAGTTTCTCTCTCTCTTTCACAACCTCACAGAGTTGTGGTTGTGAGGAAAATAACACAAGAAAAGAATCTTTTGCATGTGTGTTCCCCGAGTTATTTATAAAAAGAAGGAAGGCGGCACCTTATATATATTAAGGTGCTCATAACATATATTATGTGGAAGGAAACCAAGCAAACCTATCAAACTTCAACTCCCAGAATTCCTCGGCACAAAGAACAGTCCTTGTGTGATGCTCATTGGAGGAGGGGCTCAGAGGAGGGGGCAACAAGCTTCAAGTCTTGGACCCTGGACCTTTCCACACCTTTAGTATCCCTACAGGGAGGGCTTGACTTACAACCATTCGTTTACTAACCGCTTGAGGTTACAACGAAAATTGGAAAAAAAGTGACTTACAACCACTCCTCGCACTTATGACCATCGCAGATTCCGTACTGTCATGTGATCAAAATTTGGGCATTTGGCAGTTGCTGTGTATTTACGACGGTTGTGACGCAGTCAACTGTTCGACCGGCACTGAAAAAAAAAGTGACTTATGGCCAGTCTTCGCACTTATGACCAGTCCTTGCACTTACGGCCATTGCAGCACCTCCCACGGTCACGTGACCAGAATGTAAAAGGCATGTATTTAGTCGATTTGCAGCATCCCAGAGGGATGGGATCATTATTTCCCAGCTGGATTCTGACAAGCAAACCGAACGGATTCGCTTAATGGCCGCATGATTCATTTAACGACTGCAGCGATTTGCTGAACAACCGTGGCCCAAATACAAAAAAAAACAAAAAAACTGGGTGTGATTCTCTTAACGTCCGCCTTGCTTAGCCATGGAAATTCTGATTGCAACCATGGGCGTAAGTCGAGGAGAGCAGCTACATGCCTCCAAAGGGTAGGAGGAATTCCGGGGGCGGGGGGGAAGCTGGGGGGGTGGTGGGAAAGAGCGAGTACCCTGCAGACAGAAATAAAATTTCAAAACGCTCTCAACAGATGAGAGAAACGGGCTGAAAATAGCAGAATGACATTTAACCAAAATACTTGCAGTCTGGAAAAAAGATGCTCGGTAAAGGCAGATATCACTCTCTCTCTGGGCGCACTGAAAATATATCTGCTGAATAAAACTCCTCATTGGCGACAGGAAGGGCATCCGGCCAGAAAACACTCAGCTCCATTCAGTTGCCCAGACACACCCCACCCCCACAAAGGATTAAGAGGTCGTTAAAAGAGGATGATGATGACTTGCAGTCTAGGAAAAAAAAAACCAGGCAGCCAGCTGCACGGCTGATACACTCAGGAGTAACGGTGCCCTTAATGGCCAAAGCGGAGTTCATAAAACGAGACAGGGCCGCCCTCGAACACGGATCGAATCCCCTGCAACTCAAAAACTGAGAAATGGGCAGGAAGAACCAAGAATTAAGTTTTCAGGGGGTCCTCGACTTATAGCGGCTTGTTTAGTAACCTCTTCGAAGCTTCAACGGCACTGAGAAACGTGCCACTGACTGGTGGCTTACATCCTCGTGGTCAGATGGTCAAAATTCAGGTGCTTGGCAACGGGCATGTCATTCTGGGTAGTCCTTGAGTTACGACAGTTTGTTTAGTGACCGTTCGAATTTACTAGAGCACTGGAAAAAATGACTTGTGACTGTTTTTCACACTTATGACCATTGCAGCATCCCCCATGATCACGTGATCAAAACGCAGATGCCACTGACTCATACTTATGACCGTTGCTGTGTCCCAAGGTCACGTGATGATCCCCCTTTTTCTACCTTCTGATGATCAAAGTCAATGGGGAAAGCAGGATTCACTTAACAACAGCGGCAAGAAATATCATAAAACAGGACAAAATTCACGTAACAACCGTCTCGCTTAACAATGGAAATTCCGGCCTCAGTGGTGGCCGTCCGTAGAGGACTCCCTGTGCAGAGCAGGCCGGTAGAGGAGGAGACTTGTGTGATTGTGAAAAGGGGAGGGTTGCGATAAAATTGAACAAAGTTCACGCTCGATGTGGCGGAAGAGAGTCGCGGAATCGGCACCCGGTTGTGAACAAAAGGGCCGAGGTCAGAAAGTGTGAATCCGTGTCCTAGTCTGGGTTGTTACAACACGCACAAAGGGAAGGCTTCACGGACGGGCGATAGCTGCGTATCACGCTTGTGTGAACACCAATAATGGGAGGCTAAACTGTCATAAGTCGAGGACATCCAGTATAAATCTTCCTGCTCGAGCAAGGGGTTGGACTAGAAGACCTCGGAAGGTCCCTTCCGTGATTCTATAATTTTGCAATTTAATTTAATTTAATTTAATTTATCGCATTTCTATGCCGCCCAACTCCCAAGGGACTCTGTAGGGAAGCTTCCTGCCTCTTCTCCAAGGGCATTTACAAGGGGTGCGAAGGTGAGGTTGGTCAGTCAAGGTAAGGGGACTTTTTTGGGGGGGGTCTGTGTGCCAAACAAACTGTCAGAAAATAAACGATTAATGACAATAACAAGAAGAGAGACAGAAATTTCTATTTCCTTACGACGTGCACCAAAGGGAAGAAGACTTCACAGACGGGACATAGTTGCGTCTCGCACTTGTGTGAACACCAGTAATGGGAGGCTAAATTGTCGTAAGTCAAGGACGTCCACTATAAATCTTCCTGCTCGAGCAGGGGGTTGGGCTAGAAGACCTCGGAAGGTCCCTTCCAACCCTGCAATTCTATAATTTTGCAATTCTGTAAGGAAGCTTCCTGCCTCTTCTCCAAGGGAATGGAGAAGGGGTACGAAGGTGAGGCTTGTCAATCAAGGTAAGGGGACTCGTTTTTTTGGTCCGCAGAGAGGACATAGTTGCGTACCACACTTGTGCAAACACCGATAATGGGAGACACAAATAAGAGCGTTGGGAAAAATGGTGCAATATTGTGCAATACACACAAAAAAAAATCTTTGGTTCGGTGGCATGAATGAACGGGCGTGAATGAGACGCGAGCCCATAAGAGGAAAAGTGATTGGCCCATTCAGAGGCCCCCAAAATGAATGAAAACAGGTTTATTTGGTGAATATCAGCCCAAAAGAAGAAGAATTCTTTCTTTCTTTCTTTCTTTCTTTCTTTCTTTCTTTCTTTCTTTCTTTCTTTCTTTCTTTCTTTCTTTCTTCCTTTCTTTCTTTCAAGGGCCCAATTTAAGCCCGTCTATTCATATCTACAGATGGCGGAGGAATGAATGCGCAATTGAAAAGCCTGATTAAATTGTAAAACGGAGAGAAGAAACCGGGGGAAGAAAACAAGGGGGAAGAGAGATTCTGAATGCACCACAAATTGTAATTTATTTTTTGTGAGGGGGTAGATAGCGGAGGAAACAGCCTTAAAAAGGAAAAGTGAAAGAAATTAAAGAGGAATTTAAAAAAAAAATTGTGGGAAGACAAAATGAGAGCCCTTCTCTAAAAAGGAACCGAAAATAGGCACTGAATAGCAAATGGCCCAAAGGAAGAGAATCCGTTTAAGTCCTCGAGTTACGATCACAATGGAGCCCAGCATTTCTGATGCTAAACTGGACAGTTTGCCCCGTTTTATGACTTTTCTTGCCGCTGTTGTTAAGCGAATCATGACAGTTGTTAAGTTCGGCACATGGTGGTTACAACGGCACTGGGGGAAAAAGTGACTTATGACCATTCTTCACACTTATGACCATCACAGCATCTCCGCAGTCACGTGATCAAAATTCAGATGCTTGGCAACTGGCATGGACTTATGTCGGTTGCAGGGTGCCGGGGTAACGTGATCCCCTTTTGAGACCTTCAGACGAGCAAAGTCAGCGGGGAAGCCAGATTCGCTTTACGACCGTGTGATGATTCACTTAACAACTGTGTCAAGGAAGGCCGTAAAATGAGGCAAAATGGTCACATAACAACTGTCTCGTTTAGCAATGGGGCACAATTGCAGCCATAGGTCAAGGACTACCTCTATTCAAGAGATGGAGCTAATCCATCTTGCCCACCTATCCCTCCCACCCCAATTATCCTTCCTCTGGGAGGCCAGAAAACATTTTATCCAGACAAAATTGTGGTTTGTGAAAAAGGATGCCTTCTCATTGGATGGCTGCCATGTCCATCGGCTCGGTTTTATTGTCGTTTTTTATTAAGATTCTCATTCCGCTTTTAAATTCGTCATGGGAATGTTTACTTACAATTTTCTATCATCAATTTGGAACCGCCATCCCTGCTTAAATGAGGAATTCCTACAGACCCCTCCCTGGCTCTGTTAAAATCCTAGCCTTTGAATTTGGACCTGACTTATTTTTACTTGTAAGATTTAACTTGGTTTTTTAACAGAATGTCAGAGTTCAAAGGGACTTTGGAGGTCTTCTAGTCCAACCCCGTGCTTTTAATCCAGTTTTAAGGCTTTTTATTCATGTATTTACGTGCGTTTGTTGTATTGTTGTAAACCCCCCTGAGTCATGGAGGTGAGATGGGCACGGTAGAGATTTCATTAGTAATAATTAATTTTAAAAAAGCAATAGTCATAGGCGCCTTGGGTGCAACCCCAAAACATCTGGAGCACCCCTTGAACACCATCAGAATTGACAAATTCACAATCAGTCAATTGCAAAAGGCAGCTTTGTTGGAACAGCTGACATCCTGGGATGATATTTGTAACGCAATCAAATATCCAGATCTGCCTAGCCCAAGGTCCTTGGGAAGCACTCAATAGGTACACAAAAACGCCAAATCCAGAGTGAACATCCAGCTGACTGTGCAACCAACCACAATAATAATAATAACAATAACAGACGACTCGGGTGCAATCCCAAAACCTCTAGGGCATCCCTTGAACATTATCCGCATTGGCGAATTCAACACCAGTCAATTGCAAAAGGCAGCTTGACCCAGAATAGCTGACATCCTGCGACGGTATTTGTAACACCATCGAACAACACATCAGCCTATCCCAGGCGGTTGGAAAGGACTTGATGGGTGAATAAAAAGCCAAATCCAGTCAGAACATCTGGCTGGCTGTGTGACAAACATCAACATTGACTAATTCCTCATAAGTCAATTGCAAAAGGCAGCTTTGCTTGGAAACGCTGACATCCTGCCATGATCCCAACCATCCGACACCAATATCCTTCTCCTGGGTCCTTGCGAAGGGCTTGACAGGTGGGGGAGAAAAGCCAAATCCAATCCGAACATTTGGCTGACTGTGCCACCAACCATAATAACAATAATGACAGACACCTTGGGTGCAATCCCAAAACATCTGGAGCAATCCTTGACCACTGTCAGCATTGACAAAATCCCCATCGGTCAATTTCAACAGGCAGCTTGACTCGGAATAGCTTACATCCTGCCGTGAGACTTTCGGAACCATCAAATGTTCACATCTGCCTATCTGAGGTCCTTGGGAAGGACTCCAGAGGATGGATAACAATGCCAACTCCTGTCTGAACATCTGGCTGACTGCGACGGACCGCGAAAATAATTTGGAACATGAGAATTCAAAGCAACAGGCGCCTGCCACGTAACACCCCAGATTTAACAACTGTCGGTAAGAAGGACCAAAAAAATGTTCTGGCTATTGAACGTGGTTGTACCTGGAGAGAGCAGAAGAAGAAGAAGGTAAAGAACTGGAGAAGATCACAAAAACACAAAAAAACAGCAAATAGAAGTAGAACAAGGGTGGCAGAAGAAGACATAGGTGGTTCCAATGGTAACAGGTGCCCGGAGTGCAGTCCCAAAACATCTGGAGCAGTCAATTAGCAAAAGGCGTCTTTACTCAAGTGAGGTACTAATACCACTCTGTAAAGCCTTAGTAAGACCACACCTAGAGTACTGCATCCAGTTTTGGTCGCCACACTTTTAAAAAAAGATGTGGAGACTCTAGAAAGAGTGCAGAGAAGAACCACAGAGAGGATTAGGGGACTGGAGGCTCAAACATACGATGAACGGTTGCAGGAGCTGGGCATGGCTGGTCTAGTGAAGAGAAGGACCAGGGGAGACAGGAGAGCATCTTCCAATATCTGAGGGGCTGCCCCAGAGAGGAGGAAAGGGGTCAAGCTATTTTCCAAAGCACCTGAAGGCCAGACAAGGATGGAAACTGAGAGATTCAACCTAGAAATAAGGAGAAATTTTCTGACAGTGAGAATCATCAACCGATGGAACAGAAGTTGCCTTCAGAAGTTGTGGGAGCTTCATCCCTGGAGGCTTTCAAGAAGAGACTGGACTGCCATCTGTCAGAAACGGTGGAGGGTCTCCTGCTTGGGCGGGGGGTTGGACTAGATGACCTCCAAGGTCCCTTCCAACTCGGTTAATCTGTTAGTCGGAACAGCTTTCATCCTGCAAATATACCTTCAACCCCATCAAACAACACATCTGCCTATCAGAGGTCCTTGGGAAGGACTCGAGAGGTGGACCCAAATGCCAAATCCAGTCTGAACATCTGGCTGAGCATGCAACAAACCTTGAGGGGGGGGAGAGGCGGTCTAGAAACGTTAAACAGAAATAAATAAAATAATAAAATAATAATAATGATGACCTTGCTGGCCCTCCAAGTCCCAGCCTCGCTCCACAAACAGAAGCCAGACTCGGCAAGATTCGGGTTGCCAGCGAAGGAGAAAGGCAGGTGTGAAATTGCAAGAGGCTGAGGACACAAACTGCTGTGAGTTTGTGGTCCTTGAGAAGAGCCACAGCCGAAGAATGAGAAGAGATCTGGAAAAGTAAATTAAAAAGGGCAAATGTGTTTTGGAGGGAAAAATCTGGCGGAAATCAATCAGTCTGCCCTGATTAAAAGTAGGTTATTGGGAGCTGGACGTGCGCTCAGTTTTCCTCCTGGCTATTCAACAAACACCACCACACACAGAGGCCCCTTCTCGTTCAGCCTTTTCTTCACCTGGGAGTATTTTATTTTATTTTATTTTATTTTTTGCACTGTTCTGATTCTGAACTCCGTCTCTTTCTCTTCCTTTGCTGGTGCAGTTTTGTTGGCTTTGCTGTTTGGACCCTGGGCCGTTTTGCTATGGTCTCTTCCTCCCTCCAGGCACAGCATCGTAAGCTCATAGCATCCACGGGCTGGAAGGGACCTTGGAGGGCTTCTAGTCCAACACTCCACTTGCCCCAACTAAGCCAGGAATCCTTAGATCATCCTGGACAAACAGTTGCCCAATCTTGTCTCAAAAACCTTCAGGGATGGACACCCAAAAGTCTGGGAGGGAAGCTGTTCCATCTATCAGCTGTCTGTCTGACTGTTTATCATCTATATTTGTCTGTCTGTCCGTCCGTCCATCCATCCATCCATCCATCCATCCATCCATCCACATACCTACCTACCTACCTATCCATCCATCCATCCATCATCTATCTATCTATCCATCTCTCTAATCTCTCTAATCTATCTATCTATCCATCCTATCATCTATCTATCCATTTTCTATCATCTATCTATCTATCTATCTATCTATCTATCTATCTATCATCCATCTCCATCCATCCATTCACCTCTACCTAAGTCCGTCCATCCATCTATCTTCTATCATCTATCTATCTATCATCCATCTCCATCCATCCATCCACCTCTACCTACCTACCTACCTACATCAATCCGTCTGTCTGTCTGTCTATCTATCTATCTATCTATCTATCTATCTATCTATCTATCATCTATCTATATATCTTCTATCATCTATCTGTCTGTCTGTCTATCTATCTATCTATCTATCTATCATCCATCTCCATCCATCCATCCACCTCTACCTACCTACCTACCTACATCAATCCGTCTGTCTGTCTGTCTGTCTATCTATCTATCTATCTATCTATCTATCTATCTATCTATCATCTATCTATATATCTTCTATCATCTATCTGTCTGTCTGTCTATCTATCTATCTATCTATCTATCATCCATCTCCATCCATCCATCCACCTCTACTTACCTACCTACCTACCTACCTACCTACATCCATCCATCCATCCATCCATCCATCTGTATTTATCATCTATCTACCTTGTTTCCCTGAAAATAAGGCCCCGTCTTATATTTTTTTGAACCTTAAAATAAACGCTTGCCCTTATTGCCATGCGCTCAAAAGCCTGATTGGGCTTATTATCAGGGGATGCCTTATTTTGGGGGAAACAGGGTATCTATCTATCTATCTATCTATCTATCTATCTATCTATCTATCTATCTGATCTATCAATCTATCATCTATTATTATCATCTATCTAGCTTTCTTTCTATCTGTCTGTCTGTCTATCCATCCATCCATCCACTTTACCATTTGTCTATCATATGTATCGCCTCTATCTCCTAAAATCACTGAATCCGCAGAATCTTAGATTCCTAGAGGTGGATTCTCAGGGACCTCAGAGGTCTTCCAGACCAACCCCCTGCTCAAGCACGAGAGCCTAGACCATGCCAGACAAACTCTTCTCCAGGCTCTTCTTGGGAACCTCCAGCGATGGAGCACCCACAGCTCCGGAGAGGAGCTCCAGTCCTATGGTCAAAGAGTCGAAGGAGAAAACCCCTGGTAACAGGGTAACGTGATGGTAAGCGGGCATTTCTGGGGTGGACGGGGCTGCTTTTATGGACTGCAAGCCGTCACTTTTCACCAGAAGTCAGACAGGTGCATAGGGTCTCCTGCTTGGAGAAGGGGGTTGGACTAGTAGACCTCCAAGGTCCCTTCCAACTCTGCGGTTCTGTTATTCTATTTGTTTATTTGAGAGTGTTTCCAATCCTCCGTTTTTACCGTCTCCCCAGTTTTTTTAAAAAAAGAAATCCTTTCTTCTTTCTTTGGCAATGGCATCTCCTTTTCACACGTCACTTTTCTGCTTTCTTGGCTCCACAGCATTTGAACAGTGCTGGGCTTCACCATAGCAAACCCATTTCCCCCCCCCCCCCCGCCTGCGTGTTATTCCGGAATGCCCGGAGATCCCTCCACAAAGGCTGCACCCGGACCCCCTCAATGCCTCCTTTGAGGTGGAAACCAGTGCAAGATGGATGTGTAGCAGCTGAAAGAGGCACTTTCCCAGCAGCCCAGCCAAGAGCCAGCCTGGCTCACTCGCTCCTCCATTCAGCCGGTTGTTTAAAGGCCGGGCACCTCCACCCAGGGCCCAGCATCCTTCTTTACAGGCAGAGGGCAACAAGCCCATTTTTTTTTTTTAAAAGAAGCCACAATCTTCTTTCTCACAAGTCTAATTAGCTCAAGACCAGCCTCCTGCCTCCAGGGCTCCTACAGTTAGTCTGCAAGAAAACCACCAAGCTCAGAGAGCACCAAGGACCCCTACGGTCCCCCTCCTCCTCTTCTCCACAAACCCCACTCCCTCCTGGCCCTGATGATGTACCCTAGTTGGGTCATGAAACGTCAGAATAGGATGGAATGGAATGGAATGGGATGGAATGGAATGGGATGGGATGGAATGGAATAGAATAGAATAGAATAGAATAGAATAGAATAGAATAGAATAGAATAGAATAGAATAGAATAGAAAATATGGAATGGAATAGAATGGAATGGAATGGAATGGAATGGAATGGAATAGAATAGAATAGAATAGAATAGAATAGAATAGAATAGAATAGAATAGAATGCATAATGGAATAGAATAGAATAGAATAGAATAGAATAGAATAGAATAGAATAGAATAGAATAGAATAGAATAGAATAGAATAGAATAACAGAGTCAGAAGGGGCCTTGGAGGTCTTCTAGTCCAACCCTGTTTAGGCAGGAAACCCTACACCACTTCAGACAAATGGTTATCCAACCTCTTCTTAAAAGCTTCCAGTGTTGGAGCATTCACAACTTCTGGTGGCAAGTTGTTCCACTGGTTAATTGTTCTAACTGTCAGGAAATTCCTCCTTAGTTCCAGGTTGCTTCTCTCCTTGATTAGTTTCCATCCGTTGCTTCTTGTCCTGTCTTCAGGTCCTTTGGAGAATAGCTTGACTCCCTCTTCTTTGGGGCAGCCCCTGAGATATTGGAAGACTGCTATCATGTCTCCCCTGGTCCTTCTCTTCAGTAGACTAGC
Organism: Arizona elegans; assembly: GCA_022577455.1. Lineage (NCBI taxonomy): Eukaryota > Metazoa > Chordata > Lepidosauria > Squamata > Colubridae > Arizona > Arizona elegans. Next base: position 1,522,376 of record JAKOOJ010000025.1, on the reverse strand, counting down.
CAGGCCCAGTTCCTGCAACCGTTCTTTGTATGTTTGAGCCTCCAGTCCCCTCATCCTCTTTATTGCTCTTCTCTGCACTCTTTCCAAAGTCCCAACATCTTTTTTACATCATGGCGACCAAAACTGGATGCAGGATTCCAGGTGTGGACTTATTACCAAGGCATTATAAAGTCTGCAAGAAAACCACTAAGCTCAGACAGCACCAAGGACTGCACAGTCCTCCTCCTCCTCCTCCTCCAACCTCTTCCATTCTAGCACTGATGATATTACCTACTTGGGTCATGAAACGTCTGCAAGAAAACTACCAAACTCAGAGAGCACCAAGGACCCCACAGTCCTCCTCCTCCTCCTCTTTGCAACCGATCCCCCTGGAGATGCAATCTCTAAGTGTCAACAATGATTCGATGGCATGTCATCTATCAATCCAGGAGGACCAACCAGGAACACCGTCTCCATTCTTGGAGGGTGAAATAAGAAAGGGCTAAAATAGGCAAGTGGACCACTTCAAAATGTCCTCGTTTCCTTGGGAGTTTGCTCACCGAGTCCACGGCCCTCCAAAGTCAACCCCCCATAAATGGATTTCTTCACCGATAACTTAAAATAACTCTAAATGTGGGGCTGGCTTCCAAGTAGTCAGTCCCTCGGCTGAAATCAAGACCAAAGATGCTCAGCCAGTAGATGTTCTCCTTAATTAAATCTTCGTTTGCAAGAAGATGCCAATAATAATTGCATGAAAGGGAAACTCTGGTCTTTCCAGTTTCTCCCAAACGTTGTGCAAAAACGAACATTGAAGAGCCCCAGGAATTTTTTAATGATAAGAAACAAATTTCAGGAAAGGTTTAGATCTCCCGGGAGAAGTTTCTCCTCACCCTGATTAGAGAAATAACGGCGACCGTGTCCCACTTTTTGACAAAGTCTTTGGGAAAAGATCTCAACTACGCCTGAGTGGCATAGGAGGCTAATGCCTCCTACTAAGGCAGCATTCAACATCCAGCTGCCTGCAATTACTGCGAGTTCAAATCTCACCAGGCTCAAGGTTGACTCGGCCTTCCATTCTTTCTAAGATAGGTAAATTGAGGACCCAGTTTGTGGGGGGCAATAAGCTGACTTTGTATAAAAATATACAAAAGTATGAAGGCTATTGCTTAACGCCTTGTAAGCCACCCTGAGTCTCCGGAGAAGGGCGGCATATAAAAATAAATAAAATAAACTAGCAGGTTGAAGAAGTGTTGCCCTGTGGCTTAATTGCCCCTCCATTAAAGACTATTTATTCTGGAGTTCGGCTTGAATGTTGATGGAAAAGACGGAGAAAAGGAGACGGAAAGTACAGGATAATGTAAGGTAGCCTTCCTCATGGGTTGATGTAAGTCAGACTTCATTGTAACAGATGAACAGAGTTGGGAGGGACCTTGGAGGTCATCTAGTCCAACCCCCCGCCCAAGCAGGAGACCCTCCACCGTTTCTGACAGATGGCAGTCCAGTCTCTTCCTGAAAGCCTCCAGTGATGAAGCTCCCACAACTTCTGAAGGCAACTTCTGTTCCATCGATTGATGGTTCTCACTGTCAGAAAATGATTCCTTATTTCCATGTTGAATCTCTTCTTGGTCAGTTTCCATCCATTGCTTCTTCTCCTGCCTTCAGATGCTTTGGAAAATAGCTTGACCCCTTCCTCCTCTCTGTGGCAGCCCCTCAAATATTGGAAGATGCTATCCTGTCTCCCCTGGTCCTTCTCTTCCCTAAACTAGCCATGCCAAGTATTTAACAGATTAACAGAGTTGGGAGGGACCTTGGAGGTCATCTAGTCCAATCCTCCACCCAAGCAGGAGACCCTACACCATTTCTGACCGATGGCCGCCCAGTCTCTTCTCGAAAGCCTCCAGGGATGAAGCTCCCACAACTTCTGCAGGCAACTTCTCTTCCATGGGTTGATTGCTCTCACTGTCAGAAAATTCCTCCTTATTCAGCCTGCCTATAGATAGTCCTTGACTTACAACAGTTCATTTAGTGACCGTTCGAAGTTGCGACGGCACTGAAAAAAAGTGACTTAGGACCATTTTTCACACTTACGACCGTTGCAACATCCCCACGGTCACGTGATTTACATTCGGAAGCTTGACCACTGTTTCACACTTATGACGGTCGCAGCATCGCTGGGGGGAGGGGTGTCACGTGATTCCCTTTTGCGACCTTCTGACAAGCAAAGTCGATGGGGAAGCCTGATTCACTTAACAACCGGGTTACCGATTTAACAACGGCAGTGATTCGCTTAACAACAGTGGCAAAAAAGGTCGTAAAAATGGAGCGAGACACCCTTAATGAACGTTCTGACTCTGGCTGGGGAATTCTGGGAGTTGAAGTCCACCCTGTCTTCAAGTTGCCAAGTTGGGGAAACACTGATCTAAATCTTGCATCAAAGTCACGTTTGGGATATTCTGCCTTAGAGCAGCCAGGGGGAATTCTGGGAGTTGAAGTCCACCTCTCTCGGAATTGCCAAGTTTGACCAACCCTTGTATCAATGTCATCGTTGAGATATTTTTAATGCAGCTGGGGAATTCTGGGAGTTGAAGTCCACCCACTCTTCAAGTTACCAAGTTGGAAAAAAAACACTTTTTCTAAATCTTGTAAATTTAGTCATATTGCTTTAATGCACCAAGGAGAGAAAAGTGGATGAAAAATGGGCATGAATCCTAAGTCCCTTTTTTCAGTGACATTGTCTTTGCTTTGAACGGTACACTAAGTGAAACTGTTGTAAGTTGAGGACTTATCTTTTTATTTTTTTTAAGAATAATTTTGTATTTTAACTTTGAGGAAAGTAATATTTAAAAAATTATTCCTTCTTGGAAAGTAAAGAAGAAAAAAAGACCAAAACCAGCCAGTTTTCTTCCTGCTTTCCTGCCCTCGCTTGGGGCAATGGACCGGAGGGTTGACGGTGGAGGGGGAAACAGCAGTCCGGTGACTCCCGATGGGTCAGGAAACAGCGGCCGGAGAAGGTCCAGAGGTCAGGATGCAGAGCCCATCGAGACTTTTCGACACTTCCTCCGACAGGCAGATGGGTCGTAAGGAAATGTACCAAGGAGAAAAAAAATAAAGTGATTTTATCCGCAGTTGCCTTTGCCAAGGAGGCCGGGACAGGCAAAGCCTCAGGAGGGAACCGGATTCGAAATGACTGTCAGCAGCGCATTTCCCCAGGCAAAGGGTCATTCTCCACCCACCCGCTCAGAGAATAGCAGGAAAATGTGACCTGGCTCGCTTGTCTGGATCTGTTCTTGCCTGGGGAGAATTTTTTAGGCAAGTCCAACACCATCTTTGATGTTGGGTGAATTAGGTATGTCTAGTCTAATGAAAAGAAGGACTGGGGGGGGAGGATTGATGTGATAATAATATTCCAATATTAGGGGGGCTGCCCCAAAGAAGGGGGGGTCCAAAGTTCTCCAAAGCACCGGAAGGCAGGACAAGAAGCAACGGATGGAAACTCACCAAGGAGAGAAACAACCTGGAATTAAGGAGAAACTTCCTAACAGTGAGGACAATTAATCAGTGGAACAGCTTGCCACCAGAAGTTGTAAATGCTCCATCACTGGAGGTTTTCAAGAAGAGATTAGACAACCATTGGTCTGAAATGGTGTAGGGTCTTCTGCCTGAGCAGGGGGTTGGACTAGAAGACCTCCAAGGTCCCTTCCACCTCTGTTATTATGTTATATTCTGTTAAAAGATATGAAGTATGGTTGCAGGAATGGGACATCTCTAGTTTAATGAAAAGAAGGACTAGGGGGGACATGATGGCAGTCTTCCAAAATCTCAGGAGCTGCCCCAAAGAAGAGGGAGTCAAGCTATTCTCCAAAGCACCAGAAGGCAGGACAAGAAGCAACAGATGGAAACTGATGAAGGAGAGAAGCAACCTGGAATTAAGGAGAAACTTCCTTACAGTGAGGACAATTAACCAGTGGAACAGCTTGCCACTAGAATGTGTGGGTGCTCCATCACTGGAGGCTTTTAAGAAGAAGAGACTGGACAGCCACTTGTCTCCAATTATATAGGGTCTCCTGCAGGGGATGCAGGACTAGAAAATCTCCAAGGCCCCTTCCAGCTCTATTCTGATTGATTGATTGATTGATTGATTGATTGGCATCTTGCATCCCACCCATTCCCTGTTTCTTCCCGCCTCCAGCCAGGCTGGTTCGGCTGGGCCAAATCTGCCAGGATACAGAGTCAGGTGCTAATCACTGCACTGCCTGGCTGCACTTACAGGCTCCCCGAGGGATTTTTTTTTCCCCATGGGAGCATAATTATTCGGTGGGCGGATGTGTGTGTGTGAGTGTGAGTGTGCATAGGAAGCAAGAGAAAGAAGAGTGCAAAACCTCTGGGGCTTATGGATGAATGGTTTTTCAGGTTGGAAAAGCAAGTTCTGGAGGATAGAAATGGCATGTAAATGGGAGAGAGAGAGGGAGAGAGAGAAAGGAAGGAAGGAAGGAAGGAAGGAAGGAAGGAAGGAAGGAAGGAAGGAAGAAAGAGAAAGAAAGGAAGGAAGGAAGGAAGAAACTAAGTAAGTAAGTAACTAAGTAAGTAAGTACTGGAGGATAGAAATGGCATGTAAATGGGAGAGAGAGAGAGAGAGGGAGAGAGAGAAAGGAAAGAAGGAAGGAAGGAAGGAAGGAAGGAAGGAAGGAAGGAAGGAAGGAAGGAACTAAATAAATAAGTAACTAAGTAAGTAAGGACTGGAGGATAGAAATGGCATGTAAATGGTGAGAGAGAGCAACAAGGAGAAGGAGAGAGAGAGAGAGAGAGAAAGGAAAGAAGGAAGAAAGGAAGGAAGAAAAAGAAAGAAAGAAAGTAAGTAAGTAAGTTCTGGAGGATAGAAATGGCATGTAAATGGTGAGAGAGAGAGAAGGAGAGAGAGAGAGGAAGGAAGGAAGGAAGGAAGGAAGGAAGGAAGGAAGGAAGGGAAAGAAAGAAAGAAAGAAAGAAAGAAAGAAAGAAAGAAAGAAAGAAAGAAAGAAAGAAAAAGAAACTAAGTTCTGGAGGATAGAAATGGCATGTAAATGGTGAGGAAGAGAGAAGGAGAAGGAGAGAGAGAGAAAGGAAGGAAGGGAAGGAAGGAAGGAAGAAAGAAAGAAAGAAAGAAACTAAATTCTGGAGGACAGAAATGGCATGTAAATGGTGAGAGAGAGAGAAGAATAAGGAGAGAGAGAGAGAAAGAGAAAGAAAGAAAGGAAGGAAAGAAGGAAGGAAGGAAGGAAGGAAGGAAAGAAAGAAAGTAAGTTTTGGAGGATATAAATGGCATATAAATTTCAATGAATGAATGGATGGATGGAAGTATGTATGTTCTGAGGAAAAGCCTACCTAAAAGGCTGCAAACTTCCTACAGCAGAATGACCTTGGAGGTCTTCTAGTCCAACCCCCTGCTCAAGCAGGAGACCCTACCATTCTGGACAAATAGGTGTGCAATCTCTTCTTAAAAACTTTCAGTGACGGAGCCCCCACAACGTCTGGTGGCCAGCTGTTCCACTGGTTAATTGTCCTCACTGTTAGGAAGTTTCTCCTTAGTTCCAGGCTGCTTCTCTCCTTGGTTAGTTTCCATCCGTCGCTTCTTGTCCTGCCTTCAGGGGCTTTGGAGCAGAGGTGGAACCCCCCCTTCTTTGGGGCAGCCCCTCAAATACTAGAAGCCGGCTATCCTGTCCTCTGTGCCCTTTGCAGCCCCACAGCTGCTGCGTATAGAAAATGGGGAGAGGGAGATTTAAAAATATCTGGTGGTATCCGGTGTCCCCTTCCGTAGCCGAGGCTGCTGGACTTTCTGCCAGACAGGTGGAGATTTCCCACTTCCATGGGGAAAGTCACACAACCCCACGTGAAATGGGAAAGCACCTGGAGTCTTCTCAGAGGAATCTGACAGGTTGCTGTCCTCAAAGGGGACACATCTTGGTGAGGAATTTATGGCCTGGGGAAAATGTTGCTTTAATGTTGCTCCTTGTAGGAGAGGGAGTGAGTGGCACCGGGCGTTTTTTAAGGAGAGACTGGACAGTCATTTGACTGAAATGGTCTACGAATTAAGGAGAAACTTCCTAACAGTGAGGACAATTAACCAGTGGAACAGCTTGCCACCAGAAGTTGTGGGTGCTCCAACTCTGGAGGCTTTCAGACAGCCATCTGACTTAAATGATACAGTCTCCTGCTTGAGCACGGGGATGGACTAGAGGACCTCCAAGGTCCCTCCCAACTCTTGTTATTCTGTTAATGGCAGAGCCTTGGGATGGAGTCAAAAGAGGGTTCAGCCTAGAATCATTACAGGCAGTCCTCCACTTACAACCACAGTTGAGCCCAACACTTCCGTTGCTAAGGAAGACAGTTGTTAAGTGAGTTTTGCCCCACGTTACAACCTTCCTTGCCACCATTGTTAAGCGAATCACTGCAGTTGGTTACTAAATTAGTACTGCACTGTTACCAAAGTAGTAACGTGGCTGTTAAGTCAGAATCAGAATAGAGCCGGAAGGGACCTTGAAGATCTTCTAGTCCAGCCTGCCTACTCAAGCAGGAGACCTGATAACATTTCAGACAAATGGCTGTCCAGTCTCTTCTTGAAGGCCTCCAATGATGAAGCACCTACAATTTCTGGTGGCAAGCAGTTCCACAAGTTAATTGTTCTCACCGTTAGGAAGTTTCTCCTTAATTCCAGGTTGCTTCTCTCAATTAGTTTCCAACTGTTGCTTCTTGTCCTGCCTTCTGGTGCTTTGGAGAATAGGTGGAGGCCCCCCCCCCCCCTTCTTTGTGGCAGCCCCTCAAATATTGGAAGCCTGCTCTCATGGTCCCTCCTGGTCTTTCTTTTCACTCGATGTACCGTTCTTTGTAGGTTTTACCCTCCAGCCTTTTAAGCATCTTTCTTGTTCTTCTCTGCACTTCTTTTCTAGAGCCTCAACATCTTTTTTTGGTACCCAGCAGCCCAGCTGAGGCTGATTCACCCCCGCCTCTCTAAGGCTCCTCGTGGGGTCCTCTTGCAACCTTGGATCGGGATGGGAAGGGAAGGCGGGACGAAGACAGTCGATGTGAGCCCTCCGGCTGAGTAGGACACCCACGTGCGCCCGATCCCCATGGCAACTAGCGAGTAAGATGGGTGTTTTCTTCCTGCCAGCTCAGGGCTTCATCCTGTTCCATTCATCCATAACGGCGTCGCCATCCTTCGCCACTTCCCGAGCTGCTGCGAAGGGCTTTTGTGTCACAATGCGGGACTTTTATTTACTTATTTATTGATTCGAAACCTTTCTATGCAGCCGCTCGTCTTACAAAGTTCTGGGCGGGTCCCCCCCATTCCCCGTTCGAAGTTTCAAACAGCAGGAAAGGCAGGTTAAGAGGCTGGGAGCCAGCAAGAAAACCTGGCACCAAGACCAGCGTCTAACTTGCAAGGAGCCAAACTTCTCCCAGAGTTGGGGTGGCAGGTGGGGAGGATCCTAGAATACGAGGGCTGGAAGGGACCTCGGAGGTCTTCTAGTCCAACCCTCTGTTCAAGGCAAGAGACCTTATGGCAACCTGGACAAATCTTTTCTTGAAAACCTCCTGCAATGAAGCAGCCACAAATTCTGGACACGAGATGATCTATTTATCCGTCTGTCTAATTTCTCTATCTCTCATCTATCCATCCAATCTATCATCCATCTATCTCTCTCATCTATCCATCCATCCTTCCATCCATCCATTCTATCACCTGTCTGTCTGTCGATCCATCTATCCATCCATCCATCAAATTTTTCTCTCTCATCTATCTCACTCATCCATCCATGCATGCATGCATCCATTCATCCATCCATCCATCCATCTATCCATCTATCAAATTTCTCTGTATCTCATCTATCTCTCAGCCATTCATCCATCCATCCATCCATCCATCTATCCATCCATCTATCCTGTTCGTCTATCATCTATCCATCTATCCATCTAATCAATCTCTCTCTCGTATCTGTCTATATCTATCTGTCTGTCTGTCTGTCTATCCATCCATCCATCCATCAAATTTCTCTATCTTTCATCTATCTCGCTCATCCATGCATCCATTCATCCATCCATCTATCCATCCATCCATCAAATTTCTCTGTATCTCATCTATCTCTCAGCCATTCATCCGTCCATCCATCCATCCATCTATCCATCCATCTATCCTGTTCGTCTATCATCTATCCATCTAATCAATCTCTCTCTGGTATCTATCTATATCTATCTATCTGTCTGTCTGTCTATCCATCTATCCATTAAATTTCTCTGTATCTCATCTATCTCTCATCCATCCATCCATCCCTCTACCCTGTTTGTCTATCATCTATCCATCTATCCATCTAATCAATCTCTCTCTCGTATCTGTCTATATCTATCTGCCTGCCTGCCTGCCTGCCTGTCTGTCTGTCTGTTTAGACAGATATAATCTATTCATCCTCATATCTATCTGTATCTATCTATCTATCCATCCATTCATCTATTCATCTCCACCTAATTTCTCTACCTCCCATCCATCCATCTATCCATCCATCCATCCTGTCTATCTTCTCCTCCTCCTCCTCATTTCCACAAATTTCTGCACTGATGATGTTCCCTAGTTGGGTCATGAAATGTCTGCATGAAAAGAACCAAGCTCGGGGAGCACTGAGGACGACCCCATTCAAAACCTCCAACCTGATTTTCATTTCTGACGTCAGATGGATACCCCCAGTTCTTCACCTCCTAGGCCCATAACTCCCACCCTTCACCTCTTCGGAGCCTCCCAGCTAGGTTCTCCTCCCCAGGAAGCAGGATGAACCCCTACCATCCTGCCCTCCTTTCCCCCCAATCTGTGGCTGTCAGCCCATCACCCTCTTTCCCGTCAAAGCCAGCCTCTCTTCCCAAATAAGAGGCATCTCGACAGAAGGAGACATTTTTACAGCAGACGGCAATTCGCTAAGATAATTAGATCTGCTAAGGAAGCACTTTTAAAAACACACAAAGAAGGGAAAAAACTGGGGGTGGGAAGGGACTCATTTCATTTCCATTTTATTAGTCATTCTGCAGAAAGAAGCTGTTGGCATTTGGGGGAGATTTTACTCCAAAGGCTGCAGAGCGTCTCTCTCTACCCCCCCCCCCCCAATCTTGAGGGTTCATTCCTGGCCCCAGGAGCCACTCTGCATTTTGGGGGTGCCAATTCAATCTGGTTTCACGCACAGAATCCATTTGGCCACGGCCCTGATTGCAAATAATTACGGACAAATTGTCCTTCTAAATCAGGGGTCTCCAACCTTGGCAACTTTAAGCCTGGAAGACTTCAACTCCCAGAATTCCCCAGCTGGGGAATTCTGGGAGTTGAAATCTTCCAGGCTTAAAGTTGCCAAGGTTGGAGACCCCTGTTCTAAATCAATCAATCAATCAATCAATCAATCAATCAATCAATCAAATACAGGCAGCCCTCGACCTACGACCACAGCTGAACCCAGAATTTATGTTGCTGAGTGAGAAATTTGTTCAGTGACTTCCGTTGTCCCATTTTCTTGCCACGGTTAAGTCAATCACTGCAGTCGTTAAAGTAATAACACAGTTCAACTTCCCCGTTGACTTTGCTGGTCGGAAGGTCGCAAAAAGGATCACGTGATCCCAGAGACGCTACGACCGTCATAAATACGAGTCGGTTGCCGAGCCTCCTAATTTTGATCAAGTGAGCCTGGGGATGCTGCAACGGTCGTTAGGTGTGAAAAATACAGTCACGTCACATTTTTTCATTGCCGTTCTTTTTTCTCCAGACCGGACATACCCCGGAATGTGGGTAACTAAGATGGGGCATCCGTCAGCTAGGCAGGGGTGACCCTGGTTAACCTCCAGGATGGCAAAGCTGGTTTAAAGATAAGTCGGCTAAACGCTGGAAGTGCCACCAGATACCTGAGTCATATTATCATATATGATGGACATGCTGAAAGGCAGGAAAAAAATACTGGATAAAAATACACAGGTGGCTGGGAAAAAAATGATAAAGCAGCACATGGACTTTAAAAGCCAGGAATATTCTTGTTGGGGATTTTGCCCAAAAAATATAGTAAGGGGAATGCATATTTAATTATTCATATATTAACCGCAGCTAGAATCGTATTGGCACAAAATTGGAAAAGTGAAGAGATCCCCGCAGATGAGAATGTGATCAGGAAAATACCGTTTCCCCCAAAATAAGACACCCCCTGATAATAAGCCCAATCGGGCTTTTGAGCACATGGCAATAAGGCCAAGCGCTTATTTCAGGGTTCAAAAAAATATAAGACAGGGTCTAATTTTGGGGAAAAAGATAGATAGATAGATAGATAGATAGATAGATAGATAGATAGATAGATAGAGATGATAGATAGATGATAGATAGATAGATGATAGATAGATACATAGAAAGATAGATAGATAGAGATGATAGATAGATGATAGATAGATAGATAGATGAGATGATAGATAGATGATAAATAGATAGATAGATGATAGGTAGAAAGATAGAAAGATAGATAGATGATAGATAGAGATGATAGATAGATGACAGATAGATGATAGATAGAGATGATAGATGATAGATAGATAGATGATAGATAGAGATGATAGATGATAGATAGATAGATGATAGATAGATACATAGAAAGATAGATAGATAGAGATGATAGATAGATGATAGATAGATAGATAGATAGATAGAGATGATAGATGATAAATAGATAGATAGATGATAGATAGAAAGATAGAAAGATAGATAGATGATAGATAGAGATGATAGATAGATGATAGATAGATGATAGATAGATAGATGATAGATAGAGATGATAGATAGATGATAGATAGATAGATAGATGATAGATAGATACATAGAAAGATAGATAGATGATAGAGATGATAGATAGATGATAGATAGATAGATAGATAGACAGACAGACAGACAGACAGACACCCTGTTTCCCCCAAATAAGACACCCCCTGATAATAAGCCCAATCGGGCTTTTGAGCGCATGGCAATAAGGCCAAGGGCTTATTTCAGGGTTCAAACAAATATAAGACAGGGTCTTATTTTCGGGGGGAACACGGTATTAGAATGGGCAGAAATGAATAGATCAGGGGTCTCCAAACTTGGCAACTTTAAGACTTGTGGACTTCAACTCCCAGAACTCCTCAGGGTTGAAGTCCACAAGTCTTAAAGTTGCCAAGTTTGGAGACCCTTGGAATAGACTAACACTAGCAATTAAAGGAAAAAGACAAACTGAATATTACATGACATGGGACTTATTTCATCAATGGTTAGGAAATAAAAACGGAAGTTAGAAACAGAGATGTGTTAAGAGAGAGAAGCAAATATTATGATTATTATGTTTAATATTATTATTTTAATATCATAGAATTAATGTTAATGTCATGAATATTGTTGTAAATCTTGATCATTATTTTACAAAGATATTTGCACCCGGATGACACACTGCTTAATTGAAGATGGAATTACTATATTTAAAAAAATAAAAAAATTATGGAAAAAAAAAAAAAGGATGGCAAGGCGAGGGGAGAAACTCCTTTCTGCCCCCTTCATGCCCTCTGCTTTCTAAGGAAGAGCCACGGGGATGCCAGCCTGCATTCAGCCCCTCCATCCGATCAGCTCCTCGGCCAGGCTGCCAACGCGGATCAATTAAGCTTCGATTTATAGGAGTGTCAGCCGGTAATTGTGCTGAGTGGCAAGCCGGGAGGTTCAGCCAACAGTGGCGGGGACCGAAGGATGGCACGGCGGGGCTGGGAGGCGGGGCGGAGGGCGGGATGGGCTGGTTTCCCATTCAAAAATCGAAGGGCTCCTTCCTTGGTTCATTCTTAAAAGAAGGGATGGCTTCGCTCTTTCGGAACCGCGACAGAGGCAGCCTCCGTGGCAAAAGCCTTGGCACAAGCGATCCACAGAGGGCTGCCGCTGAGATTTGCAAACATACAGTACCGGTGGGTCCTCGACGTACGACCGTTTGCTTAGCGACCGTTGGAAATGACCATGGGGCTGCAAAAAAAAAATGCGACTTGGGACTATTCCTCGCACTTACGACCTTTGCAGCGTCCCCACGGTTACGGGATCAAAATGGGGGCAAGTATTGGGAAAGAAGCATGTATTTTTTTTTTTTTAATTTGATTTATATGCCGCCCTTCTCCGAAGACTCAGGGCGGCTTACAATGTGCTCAGCAATAGCCTTCATCCTTTTGTATATTCATACAAAGTCAGCTTATTGCCCCCACAATCTGGGTCCTCAATTTACCTACCTTAGAAAGGATGGAAGGCTGAGCCTTGGAGAGATTCGAACCAGCAGAAATTGCAGGCAGCTGTGTTAATAACCAGCTTAATAACAGGGTGCCTTAAACCCCTGTACTACCAAGGCTCTACTCTATTTACGGCGGGTGCAGCGTCCCAGGGTCACGAGATTGCCATGTGTGGCCTTCCCAGCTGGCTTCCGACAAGCAAAATCAATGGGGGAAGATGGATTCGCTTAATGGCCATGTGATTCATTTAATAACGGCAGTGATCCGCTTTACAACTGTGGGAAAAAAAGGTTCTAAAACCAGACATGGCTCATTTAGCAGCTTCCTTCCTTCCTTTCCTTCCTCCCTCCCTGTGCTTCCTTCCCTTCTTTTCTTCCTTCCTTCCTTCCCTCCCTCCCTGTCCTTCCTTTTCTCTTCCCTTCCTGTCCTTCCCTCATTCTCTCTTCCCTTCCTTCCTTCTTCCCTTCCTTCCTCCCTCCTACCCTCCGTCCTTCCTTCCTTCTTTCCTTCCTTTCCTCCCTCCCTCTCTGTGCTTCCTTCCTTCCCTTCCTTCCTTCCTTCCCTCCCTCCCTGTCCTTCTTTTTCTCTTCCCTTCCTGTCCTTCCCTCATTCTCTCTTCCTTTCCTTCCTTTTTCCCTTCCTCCCTCCCTCCCTCCCGCCCTCCGTCCTTCCTTCCTTCCTTCTTCCCTTCCTTCCTCCCTCCCTCCCTCCCTGTCCTTCCTTCTTTCCTTCCTTCCTCCCTCCCTCCCTCCCTGTCCTTCCTTCCTTCTTTCTTTCCTTCCTTCCCTCCCTCCCTCCCTGTCCTTCCTTCCCTCTTTCTCTCTTCCCTTCCCTCCTTCCTTCCTTCCCTCCCTCCCTGTCCTTCCTTCTTCCCTTCCTCCCTTCCTTCCTCTCTCCCTGCCCTTCCTTTCTTCTTTCCTTCCTTCCTTCCTTCCCTCCCTGTCCTTCCTTCTTTCCTTCCTTTCCTCCCTTTCTCCCTGTCCTTCCTTCCCTCTTTCTCTCTTCCCTTCTTTCCTTCCTTCCTTCCTTCTTTCCTTCCTTCCCTCCCTCCCTCCCAGTCCTTCCTTCTTCTCTTCCTTCCCTCTTTTCTTTTTTTTTCTTTCATCAAATGTATATACCTTCGGAACTCACACATAGGTGATCTTGCTTGGGCGCTTATAACATTTTAATAATACATAATAACACCCACAACACCCCCCCCCATCTCTCTCTCTCTCTCTCTCTCTCTCTCTCTCTCTCACACACACACACACACACACACACACACACATTTCAGTCCTCAAATTAGCTAAGGTTTTCTGGAATCCGCATCCGAAGAATAGTTCATTCAAGCTGGTGAAACCTTGGAGTAATATTTAGGGCTTGCGAAAGATGCTTAGGCCGTCCTTCGCAGCTGGCCAGGAGAAGGCCTCACCTGTCTGGGAAGGTTTGGCCCAAAGCATCCATCAAGCACCTGGGCAAAGAAATTCTCGGCCATTTAAAGCAGCTGTCATTGCAGTGGATTAAAAGTTATTTCAAAGAAGTTTTTTTTTTTTCTGGGTGTGATGATGGTGGAATGTCCCTGCACTTACTAGCAACTTGATTGACAATGCTGCTTTTCATTCTAAATTAATGTTTGTCAGATTTGGGCACTTTAAGATGGGCGGACTTCAAGTTCCAGAATTCCCCAGCCAGCAGCATGGCTGGCTGGGGAATTCTGGAGGTTGAAGTCCGCCGATCTTAAAGTGTCTAAATTTGACAAACACCGCTTTAAACCTTCCCTTCTAGGAAATCCCCAGGAATTCCACCACGAGGGGACGATTTCCTGATTTCATTTATTTCTTCATTTGCTCATTTATTATCCCTACAGAAGGATTTGCCCTTCTCCCCCAGCTCCTTAAGCTGCAAACTGAGATGGAAATTTTGACAGGAAGTTTGCATTTTCCGCTAGCTTATTCCTCAATGTGGGTTCAGACGTAAGGAGTGGCACCTCTGCACCAAACCTCTCTGGAGATTCTCAGCCACTCAGGCCATCCTTGTCCCAAAGGTGCTTTTTTCAGGAGGCAACCGAACTTCCTTGTTTTTCCTTGAAGATATTTCGCTTCTCATCTCAGGAGCTTCTTCAGCTCTGAGTGAAGGGTGAGGAATGGAAGGATTGATACTCCTTGCAGACAGCTGGTCATTTGCATCCTTTTAGAGAGTCGGTGAGGCCACTTGGAGGTTTGCCTGTGCCCTCAGGGTCTCACCTGAGTGGTGCAAATGGGTATGGAGCCTTTTTGGAACTGCTGGAAGGATTATGTTGTGGAGCTGTGCTTTCCGCAGGATGTTTTGCATTCAAGGTTTTCCCAAAATTCCTCTCTTTGATTTGAAAGAGGGGTCAAAGAGGCTACCTATGTCCAAATTTATTTTATTTTATTTTATTTTTAATTTGATTTATATGCCGCCCTTCTCCGGAGACTCAGGGCGGCTTACAGTGCGTTAAGCAATAGCCTTCATCCTTTTGTATATTTATACAAAGTCGGCTTATTGCCCCCCACAAACTGGGTCCTCATTTCACCTACCTTAGAAAGGATGGAAGGCTGAGTCAACCTTGAACCTGGCGAGATTCAAACCTGCAGTAATTGCAGGCAGCTGGTCTTAATAACAGGGTGCTTTAGACCACTGTACTACCAAGGCTCTTGAATGGCCCTCCCTCAAGAGAGGGGGAGGGAGACGACATCACCTAACTCCAGTCTAGCACACAGTCCTTTCAGCAGCTCCAAGAAGGCTCCACCCCCATTTGCATCACTCAGGTGAGACCCTGAGAGCACAGGTAAACCTCCAGGTGGCCTCAAGGACTCTCTAAAAGGATGCAAATGACCAGCTGTCTGGAAGGAATATCAATCCTTCTCTTCCCCACCATCCAAGTCAGAGCTGAAGAAGCCCCTTGGATGAGAAGTGAAACGTCTTCAAAGAAAAAACAAGGAAGTCCAGTTGCCCTTTGAAAAAGCACCTTTGGGACGATCTGGATGATTAGGAATTCGCCCCTAATTTGGCTTCTCTGTGGGGAAAGCTACGGAGGTCCTCGGAATATTGGCCATTCTTGCTGGAAAGGAAAACGCAGGTGATTTTTACAGGTGATGGAGAAATCTAGAAAAATACGCCAGAGGTTCTTATACAGCGACCGTCACTGGAAAAAGTGACTTATGACGGCTTTTTCACACTGATGGCCATTGCAGCATCCCCGTGATCAAAATTCGGACGCTTGGCAACTGACTCACATTTATGACAGTTGCAGTGCCTTGCGACCTTCAGAGCAGCAAAGTCAATGGGGAAGTCAGATTAATTTAACAACTGCAATGATTCACTCAACAACTGAGGCAAGGAAGGTCGTAAAACGGGGCGAAACTCACTTAACAACTGTCTCGCTTAGCAACAGAAATGTTGGGCTCATTTGTGCTTGTAAGTCGAGGATTACCTGTAGCTGATTTTGATTTGATCCTGCCGAGGAATTAGCACTATTATTTGCTCAGGCATTTTGTAACAAATGGAAATAAATCTCTTTATTGAGCTTCGTGATTGTTGGGTTTTGTGCAACAGAATGACAGGAGATGGAGAAGGTGGTTGGCTTATTTATTTTTTTATTTTTTTTTATTTATTGCGATTTATATGCCGCCTTTCTCCCTAGGGACTCAAGGCGGCTTACAAAATGAAAACTTCAATACAAATCACAATACAATACCAAATTAAAATCAGTAACCCAATTAAAAACGATTTAAAATTATACCAGTGTACTCCAAACAGATCAGTTTAATTGGCGGAAGAGCCACGTCTTCAGCTCACGACGCAAGGAAAGAAGGTCGGGGGCTGTCCTGAGCTCGGTGGGCAATCCATTCCAGAGGGTCGGGGCTCCCACAGAGAACGCCCTCCCCCTGGGGGTCGTCAGCCGACATTGTTTGGCTGACGGCACCCTGAGGAGGCCGACTCTGTGAGAGCGCACAGGACGATGGGAGAGCGGCTGGAGATGGTCCTGCAAGTACCCCGGGCCTAAGCCATGAAGGGCTTTATAGGTGAGCACCAGCACCTTGAAACGTATCCGCAGTGCCACCGGTAGCCAGTGCAGCTCACGCAGGAGAGGTGTTACACGGGAGTATCTAGACGCCCCCGTAACTACCCGCGTTTGGACTAGCTGAAGCCTCTGGACACATCCCAAGGGCAGCCCCATGTAGAGGGTGTTACAGTAGTCCAACCTAGAGGTAACAAGGGCGTGAGTGACCGTGGCGAGGGCATCCCGGTCTAGGAACGGGTGCAACTGGCGCACAAGACGGACCTGTGCGAAGGCCCCCCTGGTTACGGCTGTCAGATGGTCATCTAAAGACAGCCGAGAATCCAGGAGGACACCCAAGTTGCGGACCCTATCAGAGGGAGCAAGGGTTTCACCTCCGATCATTAAGGATGGAACCTCCAGATCCCGGGATGCCGGCATCCACAGCCACTCAGTCTTGGAAGGGTTGAGTCTAAGCCTGTTCCTCCCCATCCAAACCCGCACCGCTTCCAGGCAGTGGGACATCACGGAAAGGGCATCCCTAGGGTGGTCAGGGGTGGAGATGTAGAGCTGGGTATCATCAGCATATTGATGATACCTCACCCCAAATCCACAGATGATCTCACCCAGCGGTTTCATATAGATGTTAAAGAGCAGAGGAGAGAGAACCGAGCCCTGAGGCACCCCACAAGTGAGAGGCCTCCGAGAGGATCCCTGACCCCCTGCCCAAACAGACTGCAGACGGCCCGAGAGATAGGAGGAGAACCACTGTAAAACGGTGCCTCCTAACCCTATCCCCCTGAGCCGCTGCAGCAGGATACCATGGTCAATGGTATCAAACGCTGCTGAGAGGTCAAGAAGGACCAGGATGGAGGAGCAACCCCCATCCCTGGCCCACCAGAGATCATTTACTAGGGCGACCAATGCCGTTTCCGTGCTGTGGCCATGCCTGAAACCAGATTGGTAAGGATCCAGGTAGTCAGTTTCCTCCAGGAATTGAGGGAATGGCTGTGCCAGGTGGTTATCCCAGCTCCACAACCTCTCAGAGGCAGTCAAAACATTTGCAAAACTCTCTAGCAAGTGAGGCTGGGAATTATGGATGTGGGGGGAGGGAAACAGGTTGGTGGAAATTGAATTTTTCACTTTCCCTGCCTGCCACCCTCATTCAAGAACAGATACCCAGCCCCAAGTAAGTCTCCTTAAAAAAAAAAAAAGATAGAACCTAAAATAATAGGGCTGGAAGGGACCTTGGAGGTCATCTAGTCCAGCCCCGTTTAAGATAGGAGAGCTTATATATTCACGGTCAAATGGCTGCCCAATCTCTTCTTGAAAGTGACGGATCACCCAAAGCTCGGCCAGGCAAGCTATATCCTTTGACGATACGTTCTCACGGATAGAAAATTCCACCTTAATTCTAGATTGGATCTCTCTTGGATAAGCTTTCATCTTATGACTTCTTGTCCTGCTCTCTGGCCCTTTGGAGAACAAATCGACACACACACACACCTCTTTTAATAAATAACAAAAACTCAACAGGTGGATAAAAATGCCAAATCCTGTCTGAACACCTGACCAGCTGCACGACCAACCATCATCATCATAAAGGAAATTATTTATCCTAACCCCAAAAGCATGTCATAAAAAAAACCACGGTGGACTTAGACTTTCGCTTCCTTCTACATAACAAAAACAGCAGCCGCCACAAACAACACACCAGACTTGTCATCACAGCCTTAAAATACGTCATTTGCCCCCAAAGCGGCTCTAATTAACTCGATGTCAATTACTGAGCAAAGGCTTTATTTGCATTGAGGGAACGAGCATATAGGAAGGTAATTTTTAGGACTCATCCAAGGCCGCCTATTTCTCTCCGTCTTTGCTAAAGTCCGCCTAACTCAGAGTTGGCTGCAAGCAGAGAAAGAGACAGGCCAGAGCTTCTCTTGTGCAGGTCACACTGGCCGACAGCGCAAACAAAACAACCAATGGAATAACAGGGACCTTGGAGGTCATCTAGTCCAACCCCCTGTTCAAGCAGGAGAGCCTATACCAGGAGTGTCCAACCTTGGAACTTTAAAACTTCCACTCCCAGAGCTGGCTGGGGAATTCTGGGAGTGGAAGTCCACCAGTTTTAAAGTTCCAAAGTTCGACACCTTTATACTATTTCCGACAGATGGTTGTCCAATCTCTTCTTGAAAAACTTCCAGCGTGGAAACACCCACAACTTCTGGAGGCAAGTTGAGGCAACACAATCCAGAGGCTATGTTTACAGGCCTTAACTTTGCTACTGAATTCACCTGTTTTCTACATTTACACACAGCAGGGGAAACATACCGCAATTTAATGAGCTGCGTTCACACAAACACAATACCTCCAAAAGAAGTCAAGTTTCATATTAAGCAAGGCGAGCAGGTTGTGGGAATAGAGCCACACACCCAAACCCAGTTCAGGGTTTTTTTTGTTTGTTTGTTTTTTGTCTTGCGCCCAAAAGGAAAATGTGAATTCCAACTCGTCTAGTGTTTTTTTTAACCATGGCAACTTCCACCCAACAGGAAAAATAACACCATTTTAAGGCATTTTGGGTGCGTTTAATGCCTGCACCCTCCGTGTCAATCTCACTTGCAACAATATTTGACATATGTATTATAAAATATCACCGCCGAGCAATATCCTTGTGAAATATGCAAACATTTTACCGCATTTTTTTTTCTTCTGTATTTTAAAGGACAGGAAAAATACAATTTCACAACCAGCGGCAATCGGTTTGTTTGAGAAATGTTCAGCCCAATGCAAGCAGGGTGGGGAAAACAGGAGGAAGAAGGAATATTAGGCGGGTTCCTCTAGTTATTTATAAACGTAATAATAAAGGTTGGGTAGCCATAAATAAATGATAAACACCAGGGAGAAACATCCAGCTCCAGGTTAAACCAGCCCTGGGTCTCTGGAGGGTCAATTCCCAACCACCAAGTAAAAGGATTAAGTTCAGAAACTTGGTTTTCTTGGAAAGTCAGTGAGGATCCTTCCTATCAATGCCTGACTTTGGATAGAAGGCACAGATTGTGGTCTTGGGTTCAGGAGCGACAGGGATGGGAGGTGGGGGGTCTGGGGAAAAGCTCAGAAGATCTAGAGGTGCAAATACCATAGAACTGACTCCTGAAGAGGCGGGGGAATTGCTGCGCCCTAATTCTCAGGCAGTTGTTCAAAACTGCACAGAAATGGTTCTGCTCCCTCGTTCGGTCTCCCTGTTTAGTCCTCCATCGTTTGGAGTCATTTTCCCCCTCCACTGCTTTATCTGGAGGTCTGCAATGCTCCCATCATCCCCAGCTGGCAGAGGCAAGGGAAACCTCTTCCACGGGTACCCCCCCAAATGCTGGGGATTTTTTTTTTAAGTGACGTGGCAAAGGGTGCCCCTTAAAACAACGGACCTTGGCTTGGAAGAGAGAAAGAATGTGGAACCATGGAAAGAAAGGAAGAGTGGAAGAAGGAACGGAGGGGAAAAGGGGGGAAAGAAAGAGGAAGGTAAGAAGGAAAGAAGGAACGGAGGGGAAAAGGGGGAAGAAGGAAAAGGGAAGAAGGGGAGAGTGGCAGAAAGAAAGAAGGATAGAAGACGAGAGGGAAAAAGGAAGGGAAGAGGGAACAGAGGAGAGAAGGGAGGGAGGGAAAGAGGAGAAGAAGGAAAGAGGAAAAAGGGAGGATGGGAAGGAGAGAAAAGGGGAAGAGGGGAAGAGGGGAAAACGAAGGGAAGAGTGGAAGATGAAGGAAGAAAAGAAAGAAAGAAAGAAAGAAAGAAAGAAAGAAAGAAAGAAAGAAAGAAAGAAAGAAAGAAAGAAAGAAAGAAAGAAAACGAACAGAGGGGGAAAGGCAAAGGGGGAAGGAGAAAAGGGGAAGAAGGAAAGAAGAAGGGAAGCTTAAAGAGCAGAGGTTCAGTCAAACCAAGCCCTTTCCCCCCCCCAAAAAAAAATCAGTACAACCCGGGCAGCCTCCCCCCCCCCAACATCCCTGGGGCGAGGCCCTGGGGAGGGGCTGGCCGCCCTTGGCCCCGCAGCCCCCGGAGAAAGGAAAGGCAGCCGCTTACACTCTCGGAGAAAGTCTCCATGGCCGGCGCCCATCCCCGGAGCTCCCGCCTGGCCCGCCGGATTCCGCGCAAGTGGCGGCGAGGGAAGCGGAGCAGCGGGCGAGAGGCTCGCTCTGCCCACTTCCTCAGCCGCCGCCCCCCCCCCCCCACACACACACACCCGCCCCCCAATATAGGCGAGAGAGAACAGCAGAGAGGGAGAGAGACAGACGGAGAGAGAGAGAGAAGGAGAGGGAAAGGCAGAGGGAGAAAGAAAGAGAGAGAAAGAGCGAAGGGGAAAGAGAGGAAGAAAGAAAGTGGGGAAAGAGAGAGAACAGCCGGGAGAGAAAGAGACAGATGGTGAGAGAGAGAGAGAAGGAGAGGGAAAGGCAGAGGGAGAAAGAAAGAGAGAGAAAGAGCGAAGCGGAAAGAGAGGAAGAAAGAAAGTGGGGAAAGAGAGAAGAAGAAAGAAAGTGGGGAAAGAGAGAGAACAGCCGAGAGAGAAAGAGACAGATGGTGAGAGAAAGAGAAGGAGAGCGAAAGGCAGAGGGAGAAAAATAGAGAAGGGAGAGAAAGAAGGAAAGAGAAGGAAAGGAGAAAGGAGGAGAGAAAAAGGAGGGAGGAAGAGAGAAGGAAAAAGAGAGAGGAAGAAAGAGAAAGAAAGAAAGAAAGAAAGGAGAAAGAAGAGAAAGAGGGGAGAGGAAGGAAGGCAGGATCCTGATGTGGTGATTCTAGAAAGAGTGCAGAGAAGAGGAAAAAAGATGATTGGGGGACTGAAGGCTGAAACATATGAAGAAGGGTTGCAGGAACTGGGAATGTCTATCGAAGAGAAGGATTATTAGGGGGTAACATGACAAATGTCTTCCAGGATTTGAGGGGCTGACAGAGGGAGGAGGGGGATGAGAAGACAGGACAAGAAATATCCTGTGGAAACTAGGAGAGATGCAACCTAGAACGAAGGAGAAATTTCCTGACAGGGAGGACAATTAATCATCTTGGATAGCTTGACCTGCGGATTCTCCATCACTGGAGGTTTTCAAGAAGAGGTTGGATAGCCATCTGACCAGGATGGGTTGGACTAGAAGACCTCTGAAGTCCCTTCCCGCCCTAGGATTCTATGTTCCATGGGCAGCCACCTGCAACTCAAACTTGCTCTGGTCAGCTGAGATTTGCTTTGCTGGGAAAAACTGAAGTTTTATTATTATTATTATTATTATTATTATTATTATTATTATTATTATTATTTCAATTTCCAGCTTTGCCTAGGTGGAGAATGCCAAAAGAATTAGGAGCAGAAACTTCCACAACGGGGGAAAAAAATAAAATGACATGAAATGAAATAAATCCGCAGGCAATTAAGCTCGATCCCAACCAAAGTGGCTAAGATCAGATCAAAGGATCGCAGCCTGTTTAAAACACGATGTGTGGTGGGAGATTAAACGGAGGAGGAGCCGGGGAAGCTCCCTTAAAAGCTCGCCGTACTTCAAATGCTGGTTTGAAAAGGGTCTTTTTATCGTGGCCAGGAAGGATCACAGAAAGGGCTACAGAAGCTCCATCTGAGAGGGTTTTGTTTTTCAAAAGCTTTTAGGACTCTCTGTTTTGTTTTGTTTTTTAACAATTGGGGTGATCAGCCAAGGTGTTTTTTTCTTAGCTGCAGATCTGACCCTTGGGGGAAAGCAGATCAGATGGACAGTGGCCCCACTTCAGACGGATCAGTTCCTAAGAGATGGGGGATCACAGAAATCACAGAATCCTAGGGAGGGAAGGGACCTTGGAGGTCTTCTAGTCCAACCTCCGGCTCAAGACAGGAGAACCTATACCCGTGATGGCGAACCTATGGCACGCGTGCAACAGGTGGCACCCGGAGCTATATCTGCAGACACGCGAGCTGTTGCCCTAGCTCAGCAACCCGGCTGATTTTCAGCTGGCCCCGCCCACGCCGTCCCTCCCCTCCCAGGAGTCTCCACGCAGCCCGTTTTGGATGCCAGGCAAGTACAGGGCTCGCGTGGAGGCTCTGGCAGGGCGTTTTTGGCCTCCAGGGGGCAGGGGAGGCCGTTTTCACCCTCCCCAGGCTCCTAGAAAGGCTCTAGAGCCTGGGGAGGGTGAAAAACGGGCCTTCTGGGCCTACTGGAAGTCTGGAAACGGGCCGGAGGCTTCAGGAAGGCCTCCTAGGCACAAAACGGGGCACAGGGGGAGGGTTGTGCATAGATGCGTGGAGTAGTGAGGCACGGAGGGCATTGAATTATGGGCGCCCGACACCTCCGTGCTCCCCCTGCTTTTGGCAGATGACAACAAAAAGGTTAGCCATCCCTGCCCTAGACCATTTCAGACAAATGGTTGTCTAGTCTCTTCTTGAAAATCTCCAGTGATGGAGCCCCACAACTCCAGGAGGCAACTGTTCTGTCTGTCTGTCTAACTAATCCCTCTTCTTTCTCTCTCTCATCTTCTATCTTGTCTGTCTCTCTGTCTCTCTGTCCATCTATCTATCTATCTATCTATCTATCTATCTATCTATCCATCCATCCATCTAATCTATCCATCCATCCATCCATCCATTCATCTATCTATCTGTCTGTCTGTCTGTCTATCCATCCATCCATCCATCCATCTATCCATCTAATCTATCTGTCTGTCTATCTATCTATCCATCCATCCATCCATCTAATCTATCCATCCATCCATCCATTCATCTATCTATCTGTCTGTCTGTCTGTCTATCCATCCATCCATCCATCCATCCATCTATCCATCTAATCTATCTGTCTGTCTATCTATCTATCTATCTATCCATCCATCCATCCATCTAATCTATCCATCCATCCATCCATCCATTCATCTATCTATCTGTCTGTCTGTCTGTCTATCCATCCATCCATCCATCCATCTATCCATCTAATCTATCTGTCTGTCTATCTATCTATCTATCCATCCATCCATCCATCTAATCTATCCATCCATCCATCCATCCATCCATCCATTCATCTATCTATCTGTCTGTCTATCTGTCTGTCTATCTATCCATCCATCCATCTAATCTATCCATCCATCCATCCGTCCATCCATCTATCCATCTAATCTATCTATCTATCTATCTATCTATCTATCTATCTATCTATCTATCTATCCATCCATCCATCCATCCATCCATCCATCCATCTAATCTATCCATCCATCCAACCATTCATCTATCTATCTGTCTGTCTGTCTATCCATCCATCCATCCATTCTATCTATCCATCTAATCCATCCATCTATCTATCTGTCTGTCTGTCTGTCTGTCTGTCTGTCTGTCCGTCCATCCATCCATCCATCTAATCTATCCATCTCTCTATCCATCTAATCTATCTATCTCTACCTACCTACCAATCAAATATCCTAGAATCAAAGAATCCTAGGGCTGAAGGTGACATTGGAGGTCATCTAGTCCAACCCCCTGCCCAAAGCAGGAGACTTTGTACCATCCCAGACAAACGGCGGTCCAATCAAACCAAGTCTCTGGTCAGTTTTTAACTGCTTTCTCACTGAAGGGACTGTTTTAACTAGGTGCCTTTTTTTCAAGAGGCAACTGGACTTCCTTGGTTTTTTCCTTGAAGACGTTTCACTTCTCATCCAGTCAGAGCTGAAGAAGCTTCTTGGATGAGAAGCGAAACATCTTCAAAGAAAAACCAGAAAGTCCAGTTGCCTCTTGAGAAAAATCAGCACCTTTGGGATAAAGAGACAAATTTTATGTAGTTTTGTTTTCGCTCAGAAATGGCTTCTGGACTTTTTGCTTGAAGCTGAAAGACAAATAAAACTTTGATTTCGGGTTTTGATGGAATGATTTTGAATAGAATGGTTTTAGAATGAGTTTGAGCACTGATGATGTTCCCTAGTTTGGGTCATTAATGTCTGCAAGAAAACAACCAAGCTCAGAGAGCACCAAGGACCCCATAGTTGCCGTCCTCATCAACTTTTCTTGCCGGTAACAACAAAGTGGTCTGCCACTGCCTTCTCCTGTGCTATCTACCCACTCTAGGGTTTCCTGGTGGTCTCTTTTCCAAGTAAGAACTTGATCTGACCTGGTTAGCATCCTTCAAGCTTAAACAAAAATCAGTGCAATGGCGCCCCCTGCTGTACTCCAGCCTCAGGACAGCAACCCATTTTAGAGAAAATTTCAGATCAGAGGTAGAACAAACCCAGTGACATCCACTTCCCTTCCAATCTGGAAGAGGTGCCATTGCAACCTCAAACAGCCATTAAACGAACTGTTGTAAGTGGAAAACTACAAGTAGAGTAGAGTAGAGTAGAGTAGAGTAGAGTAGAGTAGAATAGGAATAGGAATAGGAATAGGAATAGGAATAGGAATAGGAATAGGAATAGGAATGGAATAGAAATAGAAATAGAAATAGAAATAGAAATAGAAATAGAAATAGAAATAGAAATAGAAATAGAAGCTGGAAGGGGCCTTGGAGGTCTTCTAGTCCAACCCTCCCAGAATCATGGGAAAAAGGGAAGGGAAAGGAAAGAAGGAAAAAAGGGAAGGGGGGAAGAAATAAAGGGAAGGAGAGAAGGAGGAAAAGGGAAGAAGAGAAAAACAGAAGAAGGAAAGTTTTAAAGAGCAGTGGTTAAATCAAAGCAAACCCAGTTTTCCCTGAAGCCTCTTTTTATTTTCCTTCCCAGCTGCTTGTGGTGTACATCGCTAACCGTCTCAAGACTTAAGGCAGCCCCGAGTGCCAGGAGAGCAGAAGGAAATTGCCGGCTGCACGAGAGAGACCGGCCTCTTTGTGCTCTTGGGGGATCAGGAAAGAAGCCCCTCCAGGAGGACACGATGAAACTGACAAGCCCAGCAGGAAGGAAAGCGCTTTGGGTGGGGATTTCACGCGAAGGCCGCCTTGATATGAGGACAGATTGATTTTCTTTTAGAAGCAGCTTCCGCGATCTGCTTGGAGGGGTTGGGGGGGGACACAATAAGAGGAGGAGGAAACTGGCAGAAGTGAAAGGGGCGTGGACCCTTTGGAAATTCACAAGCCTCTCCGCGAGCACAAAACAGGCAGGGCTTGTGAGATTGCACCAATAAAGGAGAAGGTTTGCAGCTCAGGGTGGAACTGTTGGGTCCTTGCGGCTCTTGGAGCCTGGTGGTTTTCTTGCAGACGTTTCATGACCCAACTAGGGAATATCATCAGTGCTAGAAGGGAAGGGGATTTGCAAGGGGGAAGGAGGAGGAGGAAGTGTGGAGTCCTTGGTGCTCTCTGAGCTTGGTGGCTTTCTTGCAGACGTTTTGTGACCCAACTAGGCAATATCATCAATTGTAGAGGGATGGGAGGAGGGGGAGGAGGAGGAGGAGGAGGAGGAGGAGGAGGAGGAGGAGGAAGAAGAAGAAAAAGAGGAAGAAGAAGAAGAGGAGGAGGAGGAGGAGGAGGAGGGAGGAGAAGGAGGAGAAGGAGAAGAAGAAGAAGAAGAGGAGGAGGAGGAGGGGGAGGGGGAGGAGGAGGAAGGAGAAGAAGAA
Source organism: Arizona elegans (assembly GCA_022577455.1). Taxonomy (NCBI): domain Eukaryota; kingdom Metazoa; phylum Chordata; class Lepidosauria; order Squamata; family Colubridae; genus Arizona; species Arizona elegans. The sequence continues at coordinate 1,496,591 of JAKOOJ010000025.1, read as the reverse complement.
GAACAGGAGGAGGAGGAGGAGGAGGAAGAAGAAGAAGAAGGAGAAGAAGAAGAGGAGGAGGAGGAGGAGGAGGAGGGGGAGGAGGAGGAGGAAGGAGAAGAAGAAGAGGAGGAGGAGGAGGAAGAAGAAGGAGGAGAAGAAGAAGAAGAAGAAGAAGAAGAAGAAGAGGAGGAGGAGGAGGAGGAGGAGGAGGAGGAGGAGGAGGAGGAGGCAGAAGAAGAAGTAGAAGTAGTAGTCATCCTTGGTGCTCTCTGAGCTTGATGGTTCTCTTGCAGACATTTCATGACCTAGCTAGGGAATGTCATCAGTGCTAGAAGGGGCAGGGAGGAAGGTTTGCAAGAGAAGAGGAGGAGGGGGGGAGGGGGAGGAGGGGGAGGGGGAGGGGGAGGAAGAGAATGGGGGGTTCTTTGGTGCTCTCTGAGCTTGGTGGTTTTATTGTAGACTTTTCATGACCCAACTAGGTAACGTCATCAGTGCTAGAAGTTAGTAGGAGTGGTGGAGAAGGAGAATGGAAAGAGGAGGGACATTTCATGACCCAACTATGAAACATCACCAGTGCTAAAAGAGAGAGGGAGGAGGAGGAGGGCGGCGGCTGTGGTGTGCTTGGTGCTCTGTGACCTTGGTGTTTTCTTGAAAACATTTCATCCCCCAACTAGGTAACATAATCAATGCCTTGTGGGCCCAGAGGCTTCCCATGGCCCTCCCAGACAGAGTCGGTTCAAAAAGGGTCTTCAGGAAGTTTATTGGAGGTTCACGATCAGCCAGTTGAGTAATCAGAGAGTGAAGGGGGAAGGAGACCAAGAAGAAATAATACCTACCACTTCTGAAGAGAGGTGTGTGTGTGAGAGAGAGAGAGAAAGAGAGAGAGAAAGAAAGAAAGAAGGAAGAAAGAAAGAAAGAAAGAAAGAAAGAAAGAAAGAAAGAAAGGGAAAGGAAGAAGGAAGAAGGAAAGAAGGAAGGAAGGAAGGAAGGAAGGAACTGTCCAAAAAGGGAAAGTTGCTTGTCTCCCGTGGGGTGTGTCTGTGTGTCTTAGGTTTTAGGTTTTTAGGTTTTATTAGATTTCTATACCGCCCTTCTCCCGAAGGACTCAGGGCGGTGAACAGCCAAAAGATAAAAACACAGAAAATACAAAATTTAAAATAGGTTAAAACAGATTAAACAGTTTGGCTAAATTTTAAAAATATCCCATAATTAGACAAATTCAAATTCGTGTTTAAAATTAAATTTAAAATTTAAAAATTTTAAAAGGAGAAGATTTAGGCCAGGCCAGCTTGATGGAATAAAAACGTTTTAAGCGCACGGCGGAAGGTGCGCAGATCCGGGATCCTCCGTATCTCCGGGGGGGGGGGGGGGGGGAGCTCGTTCCAGATCGTAGGTGCCCCCACAGAGAAGTCTGTGCGTATTTAGGGAGTTTTATTTTTATTCCCCTGAATTTAGTCTTGCTGTCGGCTATTCTGGCAAGGGCAAGCCAGGGAGATCCACAACGTGTCTCCCTCCCACTTTGTAGGAACCACACAACTGTGAGCGAGGGCGAAGGAGGGGGAAAATGAGGAGGGGCTGCAATTTCACCCCCACCCAGCCAGCCAGCCAGCCAGCCAGCCCCCAAACGTGCCATTTGCAGAAGCTGAACGTTCCCAGAGCTGAGCCGGGAGCTGCGCCCCCCCCCCTCCTCCCTCCCCCCCCCCCCCCCCCGCTGATGTTCAGCTATGGCAACTCTCCCAGCCTCGCGCGGCCTTCGTGGCGTTCGGCGCCTGAAGGACTCCTGCATTGCAGACCCGGGCAGGCCGCCTGCAGCCCAGCCCGGAGGATCGGCGGGGACTCCGAAGACCATCTAGACGAGAGCCTGGCAGAGCCAGCGGGCAGAGCGAAGGAGGGGCTTGGTCTGAAGACCTGACTTCCCTGGGAGCTCAGCGATGGTCAGAAAGCAGAAAGTAGGGAGAGGGTACAAGGGTCAGAGGGAGGGAGAGGGAGGGAGGGAGGAGAAGGAAGGAAGGAAGGAAGGAGAAGGAAGGAAGGAGGGAAGGAGAAGGAAGGAGAAGGAAGAAAAGAGGGAAGGAGAAGGAAGGAAGGAGGGAAGGAGAAGGAAGGAGAAGGAAGGAAGGAAGGAGGGAATGAGAAGGAAGGAAGGAGGAGGGAATGCGAAGGAAGGAAGGAGGGAAGGAAGGAACATGGGAATGGGAAGGAAGGACAAAGGGAGGGAGGGAAGGAAGGAAGGAGAAAGAAAAGAAAAAAGAGAGGGAAAGACAGAAAGGGAGGAAGGAAGAAAAGAAAGAAAGAAAGAAAGAAAGAAAGAAAGAAAGAAAGAAAGAAAGAAAGAAAGACAAACAACTTCTTGAAAAGGCAAGCTAACGAAAGCAACTTTCTCCTGCCAACTGAGCGAAGCCTGGACGGGACCCCGCAGCCCAGACAGAGGACGAAGCTGGGGGCGAGGCCACCCTTTGCACGCGGAACCCCCTTCCTCAATGCCCCCCGCCCCCGTCCCCGTCCCCCCCCCCCCGGCCTTACCTGCAGGGAGTCGGTGCCGCCGCCGCCGCCGCCGCTTCCCGCGTCCTCGGCCTTGGGGAAGACCTGCTGCCCCCGCCTGAAAAACCGAAGGGCAGCGATCAGCATGTGGGGCAGGATCAGCACCATGGTCCTTGCAGCCGCCCGCCCGCCCGCCCTCTCCTCCTCCTCCTCCTCCTCCTCCTCCTCCTCCTCCGGCTACAACAGGCTCCGGGAAGGAGGCTTTGCAAGCAGGCTGGCAGGCAGGCATGGTCCGTCCCCCCCCCCAGCCTTTTCTCCCCCCCCCGGCTGCCGTCCCCACCTGCCTGCGGCGGCACCTCGCCTGGGCATCCCCCCCCCGCCGGCTCTGCCCCGGCCGAGCAGGACTCGCCAGGAACCCCGAAAGAGCCGAGAGCCCCGGCTGGGTCTGGAGGGGACACCCGGACACACCCTCGCACAACGCCAAGGGGACTCCTCCCCGTACCCACTTCTAGGGCAGGTCAAGTTTACAAAGACCCGAACGGACCAAATCATCTGGACGCCTTCAGTGCGGGGGGTGGGGGGGGTAGGGGGGAATCAGAGGAGCTGGAAGATCCAGGGAGGAAGAAGATCAGGTACCTTTCTCCAGGTTCTGATAATAATTTTAATACGTCCTCCCCCCTCAAACAACACCTTTTTTTTAAAATTTGATTTATATGCCGCCCTTCTCCGGAGACTCAGGGCGGCTTACAATGCGCTAAGCAATAGCCTTCATCCTTTTGTATATTTATACAAAGTCAGCTTATTGCCCCCACAAACTGGGTCCTCATTTCACCTACCTTAGAAAGGATGGAAGGCTGAGTCAACCTTGAGCCTGGCGAGATTCGAACTTACTAATTGCAGACAGCTGGAGTTAAATTACAATGCATTAGTCTGCTGAGCTACCCAGGTTCCTTGTGGAGGTCTCAGGATGATCAGAGGGTGTTGGCTCAGAAGACTTATTTCGAGCCTGTATTTATTACTTTGAGGAATAATCAGGCAAACCTATCGAATATATACCTCCCTCCTCCTTTTTCCCCCACAACAACAACCTTGTGAGGTGGGTTGGGCTGACAGAGAGGGATTTGGCTCAAAGGGACTGGCAGGTTTTTTTTTTCATGCCTAAAGCAGGACTAGAACTCGTGATCGGTCCAAAGTCACCCAGCTGGCTTTCACACCTAAGGAGGAACTAGAACTCTCTGTCTCCTGGTGATTGTCCCAAAGTCACCCAACCAGCTTTTGTACCAAAGGCGGGACTAGAACTCACAGCTTCCTAGTGATTGGCCCAAAACCACCCAGCCAGCTTTCATGCTTAAGGCACAACTAGAATTCACCGTCTCCTGGCGATTAGCCTAAAGTCTGGGGGAATTCTGGGAGCTGAAGTCCCCCCATCTTAAAATTACTTAAAGTTGAGAAACTCTATCTTGGATGTTCCTTATTGCGTGCCTAAATTCTAAATAAGTATCTCAACTATGCAGAAATAAAATCTACTAATTGCTTCCCTATGATTGGAAAAAGTATATATCTGGGAACATCACCTAAAATTGTATTTGGCTTATTTACATGTACATGACATGTTTGGCTCATAATTCATTTGCCATCAAGGACGATTCCAAAATATATATACTGTATTTCCCCAAATTCCATTGAACCAGATTTCTGCCATCATGTATATATATGTGTGTATATGTGTATATGTATATAAGGGACACAGTGGCTCAGTGGCTAAGACGCTGAGCTTGTCGATCAAAAGTTCAGCGGTTCGAATCCCTAGTGCCGCGTAAAGGGGTGAGCTCCCATTCCTTGTCCCACCTTCTGCCAACCTAGCAGTTCGAATATATGCATATGTATATATGTATATGTATTGCAGCTTTGAGTACTAAATGTAGCATTTTGTCCTATACCTTTCCTAAATTTTATTAATGTTATTTTTTTGCTCTTTTCTCAAAGGGTTTTGAGGTCAAAACAGAAAAGTCTCAAAGTGAATATGACGATAAAACCAGAAACTTTTTGGGCGGGTTTAATGGAAAAAGACTTGGAAGAAAAATGGAACTTTGGTGTTATATCTGTTGAGGGCAGCAAGATTACTCTATGCACAAAAATGCATAGAAGGACATTTCGATCCCCACCATGGACGCAGCAGAGACGGCTAAATTGATTTGTTTTGATCAAAGGGGGGAAAAAAATCACAAGCACTTTTGTTTCTACTTGGAAACCACTTCTGGACTTTTTTGCTCAGGGTGGGGGGGAAATGAAACTTTGATTTGTGGTTTTACCGATGAGATGGGTTTGTCGTTATAGAAATGGCTAGTTTACAGTATTAGGTAAAAGCAAAACGTTGAGGTTTGATGCTATTATCTTATTCTACTGCACCAAAAGGGAGTTGGAAGTCAGATGTCTTTTCTTCTTTTTTACACTCTTCCCTTCCCTTATCCCTCCCCTATTTTTCCTACTATTTTTTTTCGCATGTTTCTATTTTATATTATAAACCAATTTTTTTAAAAAAAGGAAATGAGAAAGGGTTTTGAGGTCTGTGTCTTCAATTTTGGGTTGCAAATGCACCCGGATAATCATAAAGGAATCTTAAGAAGTTTGCAAATTTGGTTTTTGTTTTCTGTGGGGGGGGGCAGGGGGGGCTAAGCTGCCCTAGAAGAAGACCAACAGGTTTGGTGAGGTGTCCTTTAATTGCCCTTGTCCCCAGCCCTCCCCACCCCATTCCCCCCACCAGCTGTCTTTCGGTTATTTTTACCAACCAGAACTAAATCTGGAATTTCTTCATTCCAACCAGGGGCTTCCATGAGCCTTGCCTGGAGCGTTTAGAGAATTGGCCCTTTCGCCCCACCTCCCTTCCTGGATTTCCCCAGACTATTAAAATACGGGTTGCTTCATCCTGATTTATGGAAAACTGGATTGACAGAAGCTTTTTTAATCATTGTTGTGTCTTGTGTTTTTAAATTGGCTGTACACCGCCCTGAGTCCTTCGGGAGAAGGGCGGTATAGAAATAAAATTATTATTATTATTATTATTATTATTATTATTATTATTATTATTATTATTATTATTTCCAGGTTGCTCTCCTTAGACAGGGGGAGATTGCAATACAGGTAACCCTCAACTTGCAACTGTATATTTAGCAATTTAGACCAGGGGTCTCAAACTCAATTTCATTGAGGGCAGCATCAGGGATACGATTGACCTGGAGGGCCGAGAGGGGTGTGTGCCCAACTGGGTGGGTGTGGCCAACTGGGTGGGCGTGGTCATCTTGACACCACTCACTGGGCGTGGCCAACTGGGTTGGCTGACTGGGTTGGCGTTGCCAGCTTGATGCCACTCCCCAAACTGCTGGCATGTTTCCTCTTCACACTGCGCAGATCAGGCTAAAGCCACCCTGGTCCGATATTTCCTCTTCGCATTGGTTAAACGGGGCCAAAGCGACATGGGCCAGCCCCTTACATTTTCCAGAATGGCCCCACGGACCAGATCCGACCACATTGTGTTTGGCATCCCGGACTTAGACTTATATACCGCTTCACAGGGCTTTCCAGCTGTCTCTAAGCGGCTTACGGAGTCAGCCTGTTGCCCCCAACAATCTGGGTCCTCATTTGACCCACCTCGGAAGGATGGAAGGCTGAGTCGACCTTGAGCCTGGTGAGATTCGAACTGCCAAATTGCAGGCAGCCGGCAGTCAGCAGAATTAGCCTTGCAGTACTGCACTCTCACCACTGCGCCGTCACAGCTCTTTAGTGACTGTCTGAGGTCTCAACGGCCCTGAAAAAAAATAACTTATGGCTTCACCTTTAAACACTTAACGACCGTTGCAGCTTCCCCAAGGTCATGTGATCAAAATTCAGACGCTGGGCAATGACTCATAGTTACGACGGTTGCCGTGTCCTGGGATGGGGGGGTCACGTGATCCCCCTTTTCACCTTCTGAACAACCAAAGCCCATGGGGAATTCTCCGGCTGGGATTTGAAATCCACAGTTTCCCAAGAAGCGAAGGTTGAGAAGCACCGAATTATAATTTGCAAGCAGCTGAACTTCCAGCTAATAACTTTCAAAATGAAGCTGGTTTATTAGTTCTGATTTAACGGTTCCGTTCTGGAGGGCTCCTGGTGGAGTTTGATGTGTTTATTTGCTGGCGGACGGAAACTTTATTCTCCTGTACAGTGTTCGGTCTGAATTAAGTCGGATTTATTGAATACTCTGGATAATTCCTTTGGTGCCATCTTGATTTATTAAATTAAAAATTGAAATTAAACCAGGCTCTCTCTCCCTCTCTCTCTCTCTATGTGAATGACACGAAGATGTCTCACCGCAGTATGAACCCAGGTTGCCATATCTGTCCAGGGACTGCCCGTTTCCCCAAAATCCCTCTTTTTCCATTTTATTCGTTGCAGAATTTTGCACTCATGGTTTTCCCCAAAACTTATTTATTTATTTATTTATTTTTATATGCCGCCCTTCTCTGGAGACTCAGGGCGGCTTACAATGTGTTAAGCAATAGCCTTCATACTTTTGTAAATTTTATACAAAATTCCTCTCTTTGGTTTGAAAGACGGATCAGAGAGGCCATCTAGGTCAAAATTGTACGGCCCTTTCTCAACAGAGGGGGAGGGATATGACATCAGCAGCTCCAAGAAGGCTCCACCCCCATTTGCATCACTCAGGTAAGACCCTGAGAACACAGGTAAACCTCCAGGTGGCCTCAAGGACTCTCTAAAAGGATGCAAATGACCAGCTGTTTGCAAGGCATATAAATCCTTCCATTCCCCAGCATCCAAGTCAGAGCCAAAGAAGCCCCTTGGATGAGAAGTGAAACGTCTTCAGAGAAAAACCAGAAAGCCCAATGGCCTCCTGAAAAAAACACCTTTGGGACACGCCTTCTGAAGGAGGAAGAAGAGGCTGGCTTCCCTTGCTCATGGTTTAAAAGGTTGTGTATTGATTGCCGTGGTTCACAACTGCTTCCCCCGCCCCCAAGGGACGCTCTGCAAACCACGACTGGACAGCGGACATCATTGTACAGTCCAGAGGTGGGTTTCAGCAGGTTCTGACCAGTTCTGGAGGACCGGAAATTTTGAGTAGTTCGGAGAATAAATAGCACCTCTGTTCTCTGCCTCCTGAATCCCAGCTGATCAGGAGGAAATGGGGATTTTGCAGTAACTTCCCCTGGAGTGGGGTGGGAATGGAGATTTTACAGGATCCTTCCCCTGCCACGCCCACCAAGCCACGCCCACCAAGCCATGCCACGCCCACCGAGCCACACCCACAGAACTGGTAGTAAAAAAATTTGAAACCCATCACTGGTAAAGTCCATCCGTGACTTACGACCACAATCAACAGAATTGCAAAATAACAAGAGTTTGGAAGGGACTTTGGAGGTCTTCTAGTCCAAGCCCCCGCCCCCACCCCTAGTCCAAAACTTCTGCTGTTAAGCAAGACAGTTGTTAAGCGAGTTTTGCCCCATTTTACAGTCTTTCTGGCCGCAGTTGTTAAGCGAATCAGTGCCGTTATTCAATTGTTAAGAATTTGGCTTCCCCCCTTGACGTGGCTGATCAGGAGGTCGCAAAAGGGGATCACGTGACACTCCCCCCCCCCGGGATACTGCGACCATCATAAATATGAACCAGTTGCCAAGTGTCCAAATTTTGATCAGGTGGGGACACTGCAATGGTCGTAAGTGTGAGAAACAGTCATAAGTCACTTTTTGCAGTGCTGTCACTAAGCGGTGAACTATTCTAAGTCAAGTACAGACTACCTGTACGTGTCAGCGGCCAGCCTCACCTATTCTGCGAAGCGGCTCACCTGTTGACGTCACTGATCCTGTTGTGGCCTGTCGGCCGATGGACCCTCAGAGGAAGAGGAGGAGGGGGCGTGTGAGTCAGGGTCAGCCTCAAGGCAACCTGGGAGCTCCGAGGGGGAAGAGGGAATGGAGCTGGCAGAGAGAGGGAAACAGAGGCAGAGCCTGGGCCGTCTGTCAGCCGTCAGATGGAGGGTCAACAGCCCGTCTGGAGGTGGCTGATGAGGAGGAGGAGGAGGAACAGCTGGGTCCAGTGCCTGACGTGTGGATATACAGAAGGCAGAGGAGAGGAGAGCAGCGGAAATCTATGGGCCGGTCCTTGGGACGGAAGAGCCACCATTGCTAGCGAAGCCCCACCCTGGCTCTGGGGATAAAAGGCAGTGGGGGGAGATGGATAGATGGGACAGACAACTATTCATCTTCCGGACAGACGGAATTCTTAGCCTGCAGTGAGAGAGAAACTTTTTTGCGGGGGCTGCTGGGGCTCCTAATAAAGGAATCTTTGAGTTCACTTCAGAGGGTTTGTCGTGTTTGGAGAGCGGGGTCAGAACAGATCCCAAATGTCTCTCCGCCCCCCACCTCCATAAAATCCCCTGCCCACCCACTCTTTTAAAATCCCCATCCAAATGACCGGACTTTCTAATCGGCAGAATCCCGACTTTTTCATTCTGGAAAATGAGTTTTAAAAGTGGAGATGCAGCAATTTTGCAAATAGACTATAAGCCAGGGGTTTTATCTGTTCTCATTAAAAAGCCTCCACAGGGGGAAAAAAATGTTACATTTCCCCCCTCTGTAGGAAACGGGGATGGAGGCTGGGGAGGGTATCCAGCCTGAGGTCTTTGGCCTGATTGATTAAAGCCGGTTGCTATAGGAGGAGAGGGATCAAATGGGAAAAGGACGCCTTCTCGTGGGACGTTCGTGGAAGGTAAAACAGGCAGTCCTCGACTTACGAACACAATGAGCCCAAGATTTTTGTCGCTAAGCAAATGAGCTTTGCCCTATTTTGCAACCTTTCCCCCCATTGATTTCGCTTGTCGGAAAGTTGCAAAAGGGGAGCACGTGACCCCTGGGACACTGAGACCGTCATAAGTACATGCCAGTTGCCAAGCGTCGGTATTTTGATCAGGTGGGGAATGCTGCAACGGTCGTAAGCGTGAAAAACAGTCATAAGTCACTTTTTTCACTACCGTTGTAACTTCCAACGGTCACTCAACGAAGTGTTGTAAGTCGAGGACTGCCTGTACAGGGTCTCCTGCTCTAGCAGAACTAGATGACCTCCAAGGTCCCCTCCAACTCTATTATTGTATGTTCTATATTTTTGGGAAACCCCAAGCATCTCTCCAAGGTCAGTGGTTGCTTTCTCTCTACTGGATGTTCTGAAGTGGCTCAGACCCCCGCTTCCGGTTGTCAGAAGCCTTCCCAATGCTGGCAGCCAATCAGGTGTTAATCCTAGTAAGAGGGGAGGGGCCATGCTGCATCCTCTGAAGATTTGTCTTATTTCTTGGTCTGATTCAGACAATCAGCCGGCCTCCCCGAGTTATGGGTGCACCACCCATGGGAGTGTTCAGAAACAGACTGGGCAAGCTTTTGTCCAGAATGGTATAAGATCTCCTGCTTGAGCAGGGGGTTGGACTAGATGACCTCTGAGGTCCTTTCCTGCTCTAGGATTCTTACATCAAGCATTGCAATTTGCTAAAGAGTCCTGATTGCAGCAACAGCATCTATCCTGGGGAGGGGGCATCTGATCCTTTTGCCACCCCCCCCCCCCACACACACACACGCACACAATGGGGAGAACTAGGTCTGGCACCCAGAATTTTTTGTGGGGAAGGGGAGGCAGGTCAAAAGATCTACTGGCGAATGTCATCATAGCCATTTTATCTTTTAATTTTATGGAAAGAGGGATGAATCACCATGCAGAGTAGAGCAATCTGGGAGCACAGCGCCCTCTGGTGCCTGTTCTGTGCAGGTTCCCCAAGGCTTTGCCCTGCCTTTCCTCCTTCCGTCGCTCCTTTAGACGGTTCTTTCCAAAATTCAGATTTCTGAAGGGACAGGTAGGTCCCGGCTCTTGTTGTGTTATGTTGTGTTGTGTTGTGTTGTGTTGTTTTTTTTTGTTTTGTTTTGTTGTTTATCATTCCAGTTATAATTCTATTCTATCCTATCCTATTCTATTCATTCCACTAATTCTATTCTATTCTATTCTATTCTATTCTATTCTATTCTATTCTATTCTATTCTATTCTATTTCATATTCTATTCTATTCTATTTTCTATTCTATCCTATTCTATCCTATCCTATTCTATTCTATATTCTATTTCACATTCTGTTCTATTCTATTCTATTTCATATTCTATTTTATATTCTATTCTGTTCTATTCTATTCTATATTCAATTTCACATTCTGTTCTATTCTATTTCATATTCTTATTTCTTATTCTATTCTATTCTATTTTTTTTATTTACTAAAGGAAAGCATACCACTGCTCAAGTCACACTGAGGTGATTCCAGGCGGCTTACCAAATTTTAAACATCCACCGTATAACAAAACCCATTTTAAAAAAACCAACCTCTCTTGGTTGTTACAGGGAGTCTTTAATTCAGTGACCAGACTTTGCAAAGCCGTTACTATGTGCAATGGTGGCCTCTCACATTCCTCTTAAATACCCATTTAATTTCTCTGGTTTGATGGTGGGAGAAATAAAAGGAGGGGATGCTCGGCCCCCACACAGTCCCTCTCGGCTTTTCTCTCTGCTGCTGCCGTTGCTGGCTCAGCCTCAGATGGTCCCAGGTGGCAATTTCAACCTTCTGCTCCCCTGTTCACCGCCCTGAGTCCTTTGGGAGTAGGGCGGTATACAAATTTAATAAAATGAAAAATTAATAAAATGAAACGCACAAACCAGAACTTCCATCGCTAAGTGAGGCAGTTGAGTCGCTCCCACTTTTCTTTTTTTTGCAGGGGTTAAGCAATTTACTACAGTTGTTAAATCAATCAGAATACAGCTGAAAGGGACCTTGGAGGTCCTCTAGACTAGTCCAATCGCCCACTCAAGCAGGAGACCCTAGAATCATTTCAGACAAGTGGCTGTCTAGTCTCTTCTTAAAAATCTCCAGTCTTGGAGCACCCGCCACTTCTGGTGGCAAGCTGTTCCACTGGTTAATTGTCCTCACTGTCAGGAAGCTTCTCCTTAGTTCTGGGTTGCTTCTCTCCTTCATCAGTCTCCATCTGCTGCTGCTTCTCCTGCCTTCAGATGCTTTGGAGAATAGATTGACCAACTTTTATGGCTTGGCAGTCTGGTGAGGGGGGCAAAGTTGAACCGGTCTGTGCACATACGCGCCAGCTCACCACTCCTGTGCCAGCTGCCCCGGTGGCCCAGTTCCAAACAGGCCGCAGCCCAGGGGTTGTAGACCCCCGAGAGAGATGGTAGAAGATGATGATAGACAGATGATAGATGATGATAGGTAGGTAGGTAAGTAGATGGATGGATGGATGGATGAACGAGATAGATATATGAGAGAGAGAAATTAGATGGATGGGTGGGTGGATGGACAGAGAGAGAGAGAGAGAGAGAGAGAGAGGTGATAGATAGATAGATAGATAGATAGATAGATAGATAGATAGATAGATAGATAGATGATAGACAGACAGAGATAGGTGATAGATGGATGGATAGATAGATAGATAGATAGATAGATAGATAGATAGATAGATGATAGACAGAGATAGGTGATAGATGGATAGATAGATAGATAGATAGATAGATAGATAGATAGATAGATAGATATAGATAAATATAGATAGATGATAGATAAACAGACAGGCAGACAGAGAGAGATAGGTGATAGATAGATAGATAGATAGATAGATAGATAGATAGATAGACAGACAAATAGATAGATAGATAGATGATAGACAGACAGAGAGAGAGAGATAGGTGATAGATAGATAGATGGATAGATAGATAGATAGACAGACAAATAGATAGATAGATAGATAGATGATAGACAGACAGACAGAGAGAGAGAGATAGGTGATAGATAGATAGATGGATAGATAGATAGATAGACAGACAAATAGATAGATAGATGATAGACAGACAGACAGAGAGAGAGAGATAGGTGATAGATAGATAGATGGATAGATAGATAGATAGACAGACAAATAGATAGATAGATAGATGATAGACAGACAGACAGAGAGAGAGAGATAGGTGATAGATAGATAGATAGATAGACAGACAGACAGACAGACAGACAGACAGATAGATGATAGACAGACAGAGAGAGAGAGATAGGTGATAGATAGATAGATAGATAGATAGATAGATAGATAGATAGATAGATAGATAGATGATAGACAGACAGACAGAGAGAGAGATAGGTGATAGACAGACAGACAGACAGACAGACAGACAGATGAGAGAGAGAGAGAGAGAGAGAGAGAGAGAGAGAGATGATTGCCAACGTCTGATGATGGATATGGCACAAGAAGAAGAGAGACAGAGAGACAGACAAAATTGTGGGTGCTGCATCACTGGAGGTCTTCAAGAAGAGATTGGACAGGCATTTGTCTGAAATGGTGTAAGCTGAGCAGGGGTTTGGACTAGAAGACCTCCAGGGTCCCTCCTAGCCCTTAGATTCTAAAGTGGATAGGATCTGTTCAAGAATTACGATCCGTCAGTCAAACCTTCTTGTTTCCGCCATATGGCAAGACAGGATTGCTCCAAGCATATGTCAAAACAGAATGACAATAAAAGGGTTAGCATGTATTACGCTGAAGATTAAGGCTTTCATGGGGAGGGGCGGGGAGGAAAGCCATGCATAAGACTTCTGCTTTTGGCTTCGTTGTTAGAGTGCTGGGCAGGGGGGAACGGATAAAAATTTAGCCCGGGGTTTATAAATGGACAGAGCGAAATCAACTCCTGTGGCTGGGATTATCTAAATCTGGGAAGTCAAAAGAGATCTATTTTCTGCCTGGGCGGGTGGTGCATTTTCTTCTTAGTAGCAAAGTAAATAATAATAATAATAATAAAATAGAATATCGGTTTAAAAACCCAAAGGAAAATCAAAGTAGAATGGCTGTATCCATGCAAGTCAATTAAAGGCCCCGTGGGCGCATTCATACACGTTAAACTCTATTAAGGTGAAGGTGATGGCTTCAGGTTTATTGGGACATTTGACTGACAGGCCAGCCCCGCCCACCTGCAGGATGCACATTAAAAATCTTAAGGAATTTTTTATTTGGCATTTTGATTGACGCACGGAAGATCATGACGGACAAACCCAGCTGGAACTCAGGAGGAATTTCTTGACAGCGAGAACAATCAATCAATCAGTTTGTTTTCAGAAGTTAGCTCCATCGCTGGAGGTTTCAAAGAAGAGATTGGACAAACGTCTGTCTGAAATGCTCTGGGCCAGGGTCTCCTGCTTGAGCAGAGGGTTAGTCTAGAAGACCTCCAAGGTCTCTTCCAATGTTATTCTGTTACTCTATTCTGTTGCTCTGACGAAGAGAACGTTGGCTGCAGGAATTCGGTATATCTGAATGAATGAAAAGAAGGACTAAGTGTGACATGATAGCAGTCTCCCAATATCTGAGGGGCTGCCACAAAAAAGAAGGGGGGAGTCTACCTATTCTCCAAAGGACCTGAGGGCTGGGAAGCAACGGGTGGAAACTCATCAAGGAGAGAAGCACCCTGGAATTAAGGAGAAACTTCCTGACAGTGAATACAATTAACCTGTGGAACAGCTGGCCACTGGAAGTTGTAGTTGCTTCATCATGAGGCAGAAGAACAGATTGGACAGCCATTTCTCTGAAATGGTATAGAGTTTCCTCCAAGGTCCCTTCCAACTCTGGTATTGTATGATTGTATGATTATTACCCTGTTTCCCCGAAAACAAGACCTATTGTCAAGTTTCCGAAAGATGCCCTAATTAATTCATGAGCCATGATCCAAACTTCAAAGGAAATACAGTCATTTATTAGGAGCAACATTCCGGCAATACTCGGATGCAGTTAGGACTGATCCTACGTAGATTTACGTTCCCCTATGACCCTGTCTCTCCCCTCCTCTCTGGCCGTGTCATAAATCACGTTCTCCAATTAACCACTTTGGCTGGCTGTGAAACCTAACACCCTCCTTCTGATTGCGGTCAGGAAGAATGTATGGAATGCACTTCAGTTCTCCCTCCCTCCTGCTCACGGCAACTTGAAAGCTTTGCAAATTGACACCTATCCTGAAAATAAGCCCTCCCTCACCCCCAAAATAAGCCCTACTTAAGAGCCTGTGCAGCCGCCCAGCCGCCCATTCCATCTGTTGCTCGCGGTGCTGTGGCCATGAGGCGAGGCGGGGTGGTGGTGGAGCTGCCCCATGCCACACGCGCCCTGCACCGGTTTACCTCAGGGCCCCTGCAGTCAGACCATCCATGTCCTGACACCTGCCTTCCGGCGGCAGCAGTGACAACCATTTACAGCAGGAGCCCACGTGGCTGCCGGCCCACTTCTTCTGCTTCCTCGCGGCCGCAACGACTAAGTGGTGGGTTGGTGCAGTGGCTGCGAGGCGAGGCAGGTGTCAGGGCATGAATGGCCTGGCTACGGGGACCCCTGAGGTAAGTTGGTCCAGGGTGCATGGGGCAGCTCCACCACCATCCCGCCTCACCTCAGGGCCGCGGCACCAGTGCGTCGCTCGGCCTCCTGCTCTGTTGTGGCTGCGAGCGAGCAGAAGTGGGCCGGCGGCCACGAAGGGTCCTGCTGGACAGGGCTGCCGGAGCCACCGCTGCCACGAGACAAAGCAAGTGTCGGCGCATGCATGGCCTGGCTGTGGGGGCCCTGAGGTAAGCCAGTGCAGGGGTACGTGGGGCAGCTCCACCCCCTCTTGGCGGCAGTAGTGGCACGCTGCACAGCCTCCCGCCCCACCGTGAGCAAGCAGAAGACGTGGGCCTCCTGTACGTGGGAGGGGGGGAGACACCCCCTGAAAATAAGTCCTAGTGCTTATTTTGGGACCCAAAAGAAAATAAGTTTTGGGGAAACACGGTAGATAATCACATCTAGTTTTTGAAGTCAGGCTGAGCCTCGTTGGCTTGGCAGTTGTCATCTTTTTTTTTTTTTAATTTGATTTATATGCCGCCCTTCTCCGGAGACTCAGGGCGGCTTACAATGTGCTCAGCAATAGCCTTCATACTTTTGTATATTTATACAAAGTCAGCTTATTGCCCCCACAATCCGGGTCCTCAATTTACCTACCTTAGAAAGGATGGGTCAACCTTGAGCCTGGCGAGATTCGAACCTGCAGTAATTGCAGGCAGCTGGTCTTAATAACAGGGTGCTTTAGACCACTGTACTACCAAGGCTCCTCTTCCTAACCGAATAAACTATGCAGTAAATGCCTGTGGAGATTCTCCATCATTATCCAGGTCACCGTTGTCCCAAAGATGCTTGGACTATGCAAAGAGGCAACTTGGACTTTCTGGTTTTTCTTTGAAGACATTTCACTTCTCATCCGAGAAGGTTCTTCAGCTCTGACTTGGAAGGATTTCTACTCCTTGCAGACATCTGGTCATTTGCATCCTTTTTGAGGGTCGTTGAGGCTACTTGGAGGTTTTTCTGTGGGTCCCCTGAGTAGTGCAAATGGGTGTGGAGCCTTCTTGTCTGCAGGATGTTTTCTGCCCTGTGTCCCTTCACTGTTGGCTCCGCACCCATTTGCACCACTCAGGGGACCCCGAGGACACAGGTAAACCTCCAAGTGGCCTCAATGACCCTCTTAAAAGGATGCAAATGACCAGCTGTCTGCAAGGAGTAGAAATCTTTCCATCCTCCGCCATCCAAGTCAGAACCAAAGAAGCTTCTTGGATGAGAAGTGAAACATCTTTAAGGAAAAATAATTTTTCTATGTTCATTGTTCGCATTATTTTTGCTGTAAGCCGCCCAGCATCCTTGGGAGTTGGGCGGCATAGAAATGCGATAAATTAAATTAAATTAAATTAAATTAAATTAAATTAAATTAAATTAAATTAAAACAAAACCAGAAAGTCCAGTTGCCTCTTGGAAAAAAATCACCTTTGGGACAATGCAGTGGATGCCACATCAGTTACCGTATATTAAAAGGGAATTGGAAGAGTGATCCACGAAGGATTTTTTAAAAAAATGTGCAAGGTGCTTTATCCATCCTGGCTGCATTGGGAGTTCTGGGCTGGAACGCCAGACCTTAATTGCTGGTCATCCTTTGATTGTACAGATTGATAATGATTAGTTTAAATGGCTGGATAAAGACGGTAGTGAGCCTAGACGTGGAGAGGAGAGAGCGTGGGGAAAAAAGCCAGGCACATCTGTTGGGTGGCATCCAAACTCCCCTTTTTTTTCTTTTAAAGGCTTTTGATCATCGCTGAAGGCCAAGGGTGGGGGGGAGCTTTTCTGGAGACATTTGACCAGGCCGAGGGAGATGTGGGGGGCCTTCCCCCAAAGCCTGTACTTGGGGGGGGCAGAAGACAGAGAGATTTCTATCCTTTCCTCTCTCTTTCTCTGTCTTTCTTTCTGTCTCTCTTTCTTTCTCTATTTCTCGGTCTACATTTTCTTTTCTCTCGCTTTCTGTCTTTCTCTTTCTTCCTCTTTCCCTTTCTTTCTCTCTTTTCTTTCTTTCTCTCTTTCTCTCTGTCTCCCTCTTTCTCTCTCGCTGACTCTTTCTCTTTCTCTTCTTTCTCTTTCTCCCATTCTGTCTCTCACTCCATTTCTTTTTCTTTCTCTCAGTCTTTTTTCTTTTTCCCTTTTCTCTCTCTCTCTTCTCTTTCTTTCTCTTTTACTCTTTTCTTTCTTTCTCTTTTTCTGTCTTCTTACTCCCTCTCTCTCCCTTTTTCTCTTTCCCCCTTTTCTCTCTGTTCTTTTTCTCTCTCTTTCACCCTATTATCTCTTTCTTTTTTCTTTTCTTTCTCTCTTGCTCTTTTTTCTCTTTCTTTCTCTCTTCCTTTCTCTCTTTCTACCACTGACTCTCAGTCTCTCTCTCTCTTTTTTTTTCTTTTTCTTTTTCTTTCTCTGTCTCTCCCTCCCTCCCTTTCTCTCTCTCTCTCACACACACAGGGGATAAATTAAGAGTCCCAATTATATATAACTATGCCATTTTCACTGGAGGTTACAGATTTATGCAGACTTGTTTCAGAGCCCTCCGAAAATAGAGCGAGCTTTGCAGAGGGCAGAGATAATGGTGTAATGCCATTTGCTTGTTTTTTTCTGGAAGTGCTAAATCACTGGCACAGAAGGGGGCTGGGGGCTGTGAAAAGGAGGGGGCTTCCCTGCCCCACGGCCTTCTCTGCCTTCCTTGTACCACCTACCTGTTGGACTTCTACCTGTTTCCCGCCCTATATCCATTGCTGCCTCCCTCTTCCTCCCTCTTCTGCCTCCTTCCAATCACCCCACCCCTCCTGCCAGACCCCCCCCCCTTCCACGAAAACCACTGGCTGGACCAGATGGGCAGCAAAATGAAATCTCCCCCTCCCCCAGTGAATTTCTGGAGGGAGATAGAAAGCCCAGATTTTGCCAAGCATGGCAGATGCCTGAAATAACTATTTTGAGATACTTGGAGTATCTAAGACCTTCTCTAACCCTCTTCTCTCCCAAGGGAGATTTCCCCCCCCCCTTTGCTCACAGGGCAAGGCAGGTGATCTTCCTCCCCGGTGGTTGCTCACCAAGGGTGACTCAACCTGGGCACGGCTAAAATTAGAGCCCTTGGTAGAGGACCCGGCTGGGGTGGGGGACGGGGGTAAGAGGTGTTTAAACTGTGCGTTTCATCAGATGGTCTCTGGCAAGAAGAGAGGAAGTGGGGAGGGAGGTGGGACAGGCTTTCTAGGGAATTAGGACGGTGACCCCCGTCTGATGCCGCTTAAGTGCTTTTCTATGCCAGCACGGTGTTTCTCAGCCATGGACGGGTGGACTTCAGCTCCCAGAATTCCCCAGCCAGCTAGGAGGAAGAGGGAAGGAAGGATGGAGGGAGAGACAAAGAAGGAAGAAGAGAAGAAAGAGAGGGAAGGAGGGAGGGAGGAAAGGAAGAAAAGGAAGGAAGGAAGGAAGGAAGAAAAAAGAAAGAAAGAAAGAAAGAAAGAAAGAAAGAAAGAAAGAAAGAAAGAAAGAAAGAAAGAGTAATAAGGGAGGGTGAAGGATAGAAAAAAGAAAGGGAGGGAGAGAGAAAAGAGCATTGCAGGCAGGCAGGCAGAGGAGGGAGGGAGGGAAAGGAAGGGGGGATGGAAAGGAAGGAAAGAAAGAAAGAGAAGGGAAGGAAGCAGGAAGGATAGAAAGAAAAAGAGTGAGGGGGAGTGATAGAAAGAAGGAAGGGAGAGAGGGAGAAAAGAGAGAACTAGGAAGGAAGGAAGGAAGGAAGGAAGGAAGGAAGGAAGGAAGGAAGGAAGGAAGGAAGGAAGGAAGGACAGAGCTTTGCTGGCTAGGGAATTCTGGGAGTTGAAGTCCACCCCACTTCAAGTGGCCAAGGTCGAGAAACTCTGGACCAACCCATCCCCTTCTCTTGGGGTCCTTTGTCTTCTCCACCGGCCCTCCTGACAAGCTCAGAGGCCATGGTCACATTTGGGATCAGAATTTCTATTGCTACGAGCAAGGTAGTTATTAAGTAAGTTGTTGCTTCCAATGCTATGATTTATATATATATATATATATATATATATATATATATATATATATATATATATATATATATATATATATATATATTTGCCACAAATGTTAAGCCAATCACTGTGGTCGATAAGTGAGTCGCACAGTCATTAAGCAGACCCAGCTTCCCCCATGGACTTTGCTCATTGGAAGCCAGCCAGGATGCTGCAACCGGTGTAAATGCGAGGACTGGTTGTAAGCCATTTGTTCTTCCTAGTGCTGCTGTAACGGTCGCTAAACGAACGGTTGTAAATCGAGGATTCCCTGTAGCGTGCTACATGTGGTTAGTGTTAATGGTTAGAGGTGCAAATTCAGGCCGCAGGATTCATCTGGGAATCAGCGGATTGTACAAACTCACAAACGGGGTTAATTTTTTCAAAGGGAGTCAATGCTATTGTTCTGCTGTTCTGTTCTTGTTGTTCTGCTGTTCTGTTCTTCTGCTGTTCTGTTCTCCTGCTGTTGTGTTGTTTTGCTGTTCTGTTCTGTTCTTGTTCTTCTGCTGTTCTGTTCTTGTTCTTCTGCTATTCTGCTCTTACTGTGCTGTTCTGCTGTTCTGTTCTTCTGCTACTCTCTTCTTTTGCTATTCTGTTCTGCTGTTCTGTTCTTGTTGTTCTGCTGTTCTGTTCTTGTTGTTCTGCTGTTCTGTTCTTCTGCTGTTCTGTTCTCCTGCTGTTGTGTTGTTTTGCTGTTCTGTTCTGTTCTTGTTCTTCTGCTGTTCTGTTGTTCTGTTCTTGTTGTTCTGCTATTCTGCTCTTACTCTGCTGTTCTGCCCTTCCGCTATCCTGCTATTATTCAGCTCTTCTGTTATTCTGTTCTGACCCACTAAACTGACCTACACTAGTTGTTTTCCCCCCCACCCCCTCCCCAAAGGAAACACTGGGGAGCCCTGTCCAAAGCGCCGGGAGGGGCCCATGGCGCAGAGGGGAAAGGGTGGCCAGGAAGACCAAGCTACGGGTCCTGCTTGGAACCCCCAATTCGCCATCTCGTCAGGATGGCTCCTACCCCATCTGCAGACAAGCCCTCCCAGGAGCAGCCGCTGCACTTCAAGGCGGCCGTAATGATGGGGCTGCTGCGATGCCCCCGCCTTCCCCACCACGGTTAATGATGGGCCCTGGCAGGTAAAGGGCGCCATTCCAGCTGCTTTAATGAGCCCTTTTCGGCTGCAGACAGAGGGGCAATTACAGCAAAGTGGAGCAGACGTTTGTCAGTGGCCCGCTGTGCAAAATGCAAGCCCCCCCCGCCCCTCCCCCCCCACACACACACAGAGGCTGGAAGCGGCGCCAGTGAAAGGGGGGAAGTCGGATGCGTGCACATTTTGGAGGAAAACAGAAGGAGGAGAGGGGCTCGTCCCCCGCCTAGGGCCCTGTGGTTGCAGAATAAAATGAGGTCCTGGCTACTCAAAGACAAGGATTTCGGTATGAGGTCTCCTCTTGGGCAGGGGATGGACTGGAGGACCTCCCGGGTCCCTTCTAACTCTTATGATTCTATGACTCTGACCAGACCCTCACAAGCAAAACGCAGCATGGAAATCCCAGCCAAATCATCATCAAAAGAACTGTCTACATCAGCTGTAGTTGCTGTAGTACAGTGGACTAAAGCACTGCTATTAACATCTGCTGCTTGCAATTATTGCAAGTTCGAATCTCGCCAGGCTCAAGGTTGACTCAGCCTTCCATCCTTTCTAAGGTAGGTAAATTGAGGACCCAGTTTGTGGGAGCAATAAGCTGACTTTGTATAAATATACAAAAGTATGAAGGCTATTGCTTAACACATTGTAAGCCGCCCTGAGTCTCCGGAGAAGGGCAGCATATAAATCAAATTAATATATATATATATATATATATGTTTTTCTTCTAGCCAGGTTTTCCCTACGTAGCCAAGGTTTTTTTTGTAGCTCCAGCTCAGTAGAATCTCATCTACTCGGTTCTGGGCTTTTTTCCTTTCTAACACCTAGCAAGCTCTGACTGCTAGGTGTTAGAAAGGAAAAAAGCCCAGAACCGAGTAGATGAGATTCTACTGAGCTGGAGCTACAAAAAAAACCTTGGCTACGTAGGGAAAACCTGGCTAGAAGAAAAACACACATAGACCCTACGAAGAAGTAAGAAAATATATATATATATATATATATATATATACAGTCATGGCCGTAAATGTTGGCACCCCTGAAATTTTTCCAGAAAATGAAGTATTTCTCACAGAAAAGTATTGCAGTAACACATGTTTTGCTATACACATGTTTATTCCCTTTGTGTGTATTGGAACAAAACCAAAAAAGGGAGGACAAAAAGCAAATTGGACATAATGTCACACAAAACTCCAAAAATGGGCTGGACAAAATCATTGGCACCCTTTCAAAATTGTGGATAAATAAGATTATTCCAAGCATGTGATGCTTCTTTAAACTCACCTGGGGCAAGTAACAGGTGTGGGCAATATAAAAATCACACCTGAAAGCAGAAAAAAAGGAGAGAAGTTCACTTAGACTTTGCATTGTGTGTCTGTGTGTGCCACACTAAGCATGGACAACAGAAAGAGGAGAAGAGAACAGTCTGAGGACTTGAGAACCAAAATTGTGGAAAAATATCATCAATCTCAAGGTTAGAAGTCCATCTCCAGAGATCTAGATTTGCCTTTGTCCACAGTGCGCAACATTATCAAGAAGTTTGCAACCCATGGCACTGTAGCTAATCTCCCAGGGCATGGACGGAAGAGAAAAATTGATGAAAGGTGCCAACGCAGGATAGTCCGGATGGTGGATAAGCAGCCCCAAACAGGTTCCAAAGCAATTCAAGCTGTCCTGCAGGCTCAGGGAGCATCAGTGTCAGCGCGAACTATCCGTCGACATTTAAATGAAATGAAACGCTATGGCAGGAGACCCAGGAGGACCCCACTGCAGACACAGAGACATAAAAAAGCAACACTACAGTTTGCCAACATGTACTTGAGTAAACCAAAATCCTTCTGGGCAAACGTCTTGTGGACAGATGAGACCAAGATAGAGCTTTTTGGTAAAGCACATCATTCTACTGTTTACCGAAAATGGAATGAGGCCTACAAAGAAAAGAACACAGTACCTACAGTGAAATATGGTGGAGGTTCAATGATGTTTTGGGGTTGTTTTGCTGCCTATGGCACTGGTGCCTTGAATGGGTGCAAGGCATCATGAAATCTGGGGATTACCAATGGATTTTAGAGCCCAGTGTCAGAAAGCTGGATTTGCGTCGGAGATCTTGGGTCTTCCAGCAGGACAATGACCCCAGACATACATCAAAAAGCATCCAGAAATGGATGGCAACAAAGCGCTGGAGAGTTCTGAAGTGGCCAGCAATGAGTCCAGATCCCAATCCCATTGAACACCTGTGGAGAGATCTTAAAATTGCTGTTGGGAAAAGGCGCCCTTCCAATAAGAGAGACCTGGAGCAGTTTGCAAAGGAAGAGTGGTCCAAAATTCCGGGTGAGAGGTGTAAGAAGCTTATTGATAGTTATAGGAAGCGACTGATTTCAGTTATTTTTTCCAAAGGTTGTGCAACCAAATATTAAGTAAAGGGTGCCAATAATTTTGTCCAGCCCATTTTTGGAGTTTTGTGTGACATTTTGTCCAATTTGCTTTTTGTCCTCCCTTTTTTGGTTTTGTTCCAATACACACAAAGGGAATAAACATGTGTACAGCAAAACATGTGTTACTGCAATACTTTTCTGTGAGAAATACTTCATTTTCTGGAAAAATTTCAGGGGTGCCAACATTTACGGCCATGACTGTATACAAAAGGATGAAGGCTATTGCTTAGCGCATTGTAAGCCGCCCTGAATCTCCGGAGAAGGGTAGCATATAAATTAAAGCAAAAAAAAAAAAAAAAAAGCTGAGCATACAAAAGACAGTTGCAGGAATTGGGTAGATCCAGTTTAATGAAAGGAAGGACTGGGGGTGACAGGATAGCAGTGTTCCAGTATTTGAGGGGATGCCCCAAAGAAGATTCTATTCTCCAAAGCCCCGGAAGGCAGGAGAAGAAGCAACGGATGGAAACTAATCAAGGAGAGAAGCAACCTGGAACTAAGGAGAAATTTCCTGACAGTGAGAACAATTAATCAGTGGAACGACTTGCCACAAGAAGTTGTAAATGCTCCGTCATTGGTGGTTTTCAAGAAGAGACTACACAACCATTTGTCTGAGTTGGTAAAGGGCCGTGATGCTGAATCTATGGCACGCGTGCCACAGGTGGCACATGGAACCATATCTGTGGGCACGCAAGCATTGCCCTAGCTTGGCTCCAGCATGCATGCGGGCACCAGCCAGCTGATTTTTGGGCCTTCTGGGCCCGCCGGAAGTTGTGAAACCGGCTGTTTCCAGCCTTCAGAGGGGCTCCAGGAGGGTGGGGAAGGCTGTTTTTGCCCTCCCCAGGCTCCAGAGGCTTTCTTGGAGCCTGGGGAGGGTGAAAAATGTGAGGGATCTCACGAAGAATGATGGTTCGTTGAGGGCACTTCCAAGAAAAGGTCAGCACGCAAGGATGCAATCAGATTAAGTCTTTATTTAGAAGTAAAAGTGGAGTAAAATAAGGTCCCAGGCATGGAGGCATCCATGCCTGGATTGAGCCCATGGGTCAGTCCCATAGGAGACTAGAACGAGAGCAGGCAAAAGGGAAAGGGTAAAAAGGGGCAAAAAAAAAAAAAAAAGGGAGGAGAGAGCAGCCCCTGTGCAGGGGTTCTTATAGGGGCCCCTGGCCCCTCCCTTACAAGGTGTGTGAGGGGGCCGGAGAGCCATTAACTCTCCCCAATGGGGCTGCAGGGGCCGGAGCCCCTTGACCCACCAGTGGGATCAAAGGTGCCTCTTTGCCCCCATCTGGTGGCCTTTGAAGAGACTGCCATGGCTGGCACAAAACACCTAACCAAAAATGGCCTTTCCAGTCCCACCGGAAGTTGAGAAACGGTCCATTTCCAGCCTCCGGAGGGCTTCCGGGGGGGTGGGGAAGATCATCTTTGCCCTCCCCAGGCTCCAAGAAAGTCTCTGGAGCCTGGGGAGGGCTAAAAATAGGCCTACCGGGCCCACAATGCCATCACATGCCAAAAGCGGGGTCGCGCGCCCCTGTACTCCCCCCGCTTTTGGCACACGATAGCAAAAGGGTTAGCCATCACTGGTCTAGGGTTTCCTGCCTGACCAGGGGTTGGACTAGAAGACCTCCAAGGTCCCTTCCATCTTTGTTATCCTGTTCTTCTGAATCAAACCCTGTGGCTGTGAAAGGACTGTGGGGTGCTCTCTTTCCCTCTGGCCAGGGAGCGTCCCTTTCACATCATCCTCCAGCTCCCCAAGGTTTCCTGGAAGATTGAACTTCAAAGACGCCGTTCAAGGAGAGCAACGCTAGCTAGGATGGTCCCCCCACGGGATGAAACCAGGTTTCTCGTAAAGCCTCTTGCGAGGGGAGCCTCTAAACTGCATTTCAAGAGGGAAGTGGTGGCCTTCTCAAATCAGGAGCTGATGATTCTCAAACCGGATTCCTGCCTTGGACTGGGGGTTAGACTACAAGATGACCAAAACAAGCTAACATCCTCAGTGAAGTATGGATGATGTTACTTAGTTGGGCCATGAAACGTCTGCAAGAAAGCAACCAAGCTCAGAGACCACCACAGACCCCACAGTTCCTCCTCTTCCTCCCCTCCTTCTTCCTCCCTCCCTTCTTCTTCCTTTCCTCCTCCTCCTCCTCCTTTCTCTCTAGCGCTGATGATGTTCCCTAGTTGAGCCATGAAACGTCTGCAAGAAAATCAGCCAAGCTCAGAGACCACCAAGGACCCCACAGTCAGTGCTGGGATTCAAATAATTTAACAACTGGTTCTCTGCCCCAATGACCAGCTGGGTGGGCAAAACGGGCTGCTGGGGGGGACATGACGCACCCATGCC
The DNA here is from genome assembly GCA_022577455.1 of Arizona elegans. Lineage (NCBI taxonomy): Eukaryota > Metazoa > Chordata > Lepidosauria > Squamata > Colubridae > Arizona > Arizona elegans. Next base: position 1,471,757 of record JAKOOJ010000025.1, on the reverse strand, counting down.
CCATTTTGGGCCTAGGAGGCCTCCCTGAAGCCTCTTGGGAAGTGAAAACAGGCCGGGGGGGCTGCACCCCTCCCACACATCCCATTTTGGGCCTAGGAGGCCCCCCTGCACTTACCTGGGGCGTGTGGGGACTCCAGGAAGGGGCGGGGCTAGCCAGCAATTTAGCTACCGATTCGCCCGAACCGGCTAAATCCCACCACTGCCCACAGTTTTCCTCCTCCTTCCTCTCCACCAACCCCATCTCCTTTTAACCCTGATGATGTTCCCTAGTTGGGTCACGAAACTTCTGCAAACCCCCCCCCCCCCACCAAACTCAGGGATCACCAAGGACCCCACGAGCACTGAATTCCCCTGCATTTTTTTTTCCCATTCCCTTAGAACATTATTTTTATTCTCCCTTTCCTCCTCTTCCACTTCCTTTTGGGGTGGGTTAATAGCTAATCAAAGATAGCAGAACCTCCAGCCTCTGAACAGATGTTGGGCTAATTAAAATCCCTGCTCATCCAACTTCATTACTTTCTCTCTCTCTCTCTCTCTCTCTCTTTTTTTTTTTTAAAGGTCTGTAATTTACTCTTGAAACGCATCCTCCACTTCTTCTCTTAGTAGACTCTGACAACAGTGCTTTCATTTGCTTCCTGGCTGCTTATTTTAGCCCAGATGTTTTCTTCAGCCTCACCAAGTTCATTCAGCTGGATTTTTGAACAGGAATTGGGTTTTTTTTCTCTCTCTCTCAATGCTGCCTTCCTTCTAGGTTTTTTTTTTTTTAATGAGTCCCTTTAATCACGATGCGCATCAAGATTTGGATAGAGCATTTGAAATGTATTTCCATATCTATGCAGAGGGTGGGAGGGGGAAGGTTTTTTTGGTGATGTTTCTTGGGAATCCTGGTGCGATTTAAAAAAAATAAACTTTCTAGTGAAGCCTCACTTTGGAATTTCCTGGTGATCTTCTGCCTCCTCAAAACTAGACAGGGGGTGTCCAGCTTTTTTTCAATTTCTGTATCCAGCTAGTGCTGTGACCTAGGCTTACTGAGTCGTTAAAACCCACGAGTAGTCCCAAAAACCTCTTTTATTGCAACAGCTGTGAATTTCTTTCATTCACGGCTGAGTCCCAATTAGTTGCAAAAAGTCCTTCAGGATAATCACCAACCTTTATCTCCCTTGACACGCTGCCAAAGACCTACTTGGCAAAGCCACACGGAGTCCAGAATCAAATAGAGATGCCGACTGGGAACAGAATTAACAACGTTGCTTTCCTGCAAAGGGCCCACATGACTTTGCTCCTCTTTTAAGCCTTATGGGAGGGGCCAATCATGTCCAGGCCTTACTCCTGAGTCGTCCCTTTTGTTTTAACTGTTCTTGCCTTCTGGCAGCTCTGCGCATGTGTGCACTCTGCCTCTCTGATGTCCGACTCTGGAGGCTCTGGAGTCCGTGCATCACTCCCAGATGGCCCTGGCCTCATCTTTGCCTCCGACACAGAAACCTCGTCCAGGCCTTCCCCAGACTCCAGGACTGGCCCATGTTCCTCCCCAGCCTCCTCACTGTCCGACTCTGCTGCCAGCTCCGCAGACTAGATTTTGGCCAGATGTTGTCATCTGCTGAGGTACTCCGAGCGTTTGTGTATTTGAAGTTGTTCTGTGATATCCCTGAAGTTCCTGGAAGATTGCATCCTTTGGCAGCTGGTGAGTCTAGTTGTATACCTGTCTACTGCACGAGTCAAAAAGAAGGCTGTGAAAATATCTACAGACCCCTCACATCCTGGACCTAAACTGTTTCTACTCCTACCCTCAAAACGACGCTCTAGAGCACTGCACAACACAACAACTAGACACAAGGACAGTTTTTTCCCGAACGTCATCACTCTGCTCAACAACTAATTCCCTCAACACTGTCAAACTATTCACTACGTCTGCACTACTATTAATCTTCTCATCGTTCCCACCACCCATCTCCTCCCACTTACGACTGTATGACTGTAACCTAGTTGCTGGCATCCTTAGTGTTATGTAAATAGGTTTGTTTGGCGGGAAGTTCGAATTAACTGACCCTCAGCTGATTGGCTGACCACCACAGCTGCAAGGTATATAAAGGGAGCTGGCTCCCTGGGTCAGTTGCTGGGTTCTCACTATATAATAAAGAGCTGTTGTCACTCACTACTCTGGCTTGCTGCGTCCTCATTCACCCAACTTAACATTGGCGACGAAGGTGGGATTTTGAGGCCAGAAGCAGAGGAGAGCTGAAGCCACACGCAAAAAAAAAAAAAAAAAAAGAGCTGAAGCCACACTCAAAGGAGCTGAGGCCACGTTCAGAGAAGGGGACCCGAGACCGCATCTGAATCCAGCCAGGCGAGCGAGCGGAACACAGGAGAATCCCGAAACGATGTCTGCCTACACCCCGCCAGCGCCTTTCGACCCCAAGGAAGAGAAGTGGGGATCCTACATGTCCCGGTTCGAGTGCTTCATGGTGGCAAACGACATGCAAGGGCTACCGGACGTCTGGAAGAAAGCCCTGTTCCTGAGTCACTGCGGGCCAAGGGTTTTCGACACAGCCGAGGCATTGTCGGAGCCGAATTCGGTCCACAACATCTCCTGGTCGACGCTGCAGACCCTGCTGAAAGACCACTATGCGCCAACGCCATCGAAGTACGTCCAGCGCTACGACTTCAGGCAACGGCTACAGCAGGAGGGCGAATCGATCAGCGAGTACGTCGCCGCCCTGCGTAAGGCCGCAACCCAATGTGAGTACCGAGACCTGGATGAGATGCTCCTAGAGCAACTAATTTGCGGAGTGAGAGATAGCCGGCTCCAGAGAAGACTGCTTGCGAGGTCAAACCTGACCCTACACATCGCGCTAGACGAGGCCAGGGCGCAAGAGTCGTCAGTAAAGGCCGCAGAGAAACTAAAGAGCTACCGCCTCATCAGAACAACGCAGAAGACGGCGCCTGTGCACCGAGAGGCCGTAAGCACCGCCAGCGAGGGGGAGTCTGAAGAAGAGGTCTACCGCACCGAGCAGCCCCGCACAGCCCGCAGAGAGCCCAGAGACGGATGCGCCAGCTGCGGAGGGTCCCACTCACGACAAAACTGTAAGTTCAGGGACGCCGTTTGCCGTTCCTGTGAGAAGAGGGGCCACATCGCTAGAGTCTGTAGGGCGAGAACACACCAGAGCTACAGACCACGTAGCCAAACGGCCCAATCCGAGACGGCGCCACACCGAAGGCCCAACAGGGATGGCGGAAACCGGAAGGGCGCGAAATTTGAAGATGCTGGGGCCTACACCATTCGCATCGCACGGACCTGCACCTCGCCCGGAGAAAAGACCTACACCACGGTCGAGATCGAGGGACGGGAGTGCCAAATGGAGATCGACACGGGATCGCCGATATCCATCATGTCTTGGGAAACCCTAAAGTGAGTCATCCCCAGCGCACACAAGCGACAGCTCCAGCCACAGCTTCGCAGACTGAAGGATTACCAAGGGAACCGCATACCCGTCAAAGGCAGAGGCGAGTTCCAAGTCCAGTACGGGGAGTTTACCGAGAAACTGCCCCTCACCATCGTCAGAGACAACCTTCCCAGCCTACTGGGCATGGACTGGTTTAGAGCCCTAGGCATGGGATTCACCGGGGTAAGGAACGTTCGAAGCACCCTGAAGGAAGACCTGATGCAGGAGTTCCAGGACGTGTTCGACGAGAGGCTTGGCAAGTATGTGGGGACCCCGATTTCATTTAATCTAGACCCCAACATCGCACCCATCCGCTTGAAGCCGAGGCGTGTACCATTTGCCCTGAAGCCCAAAATAGACATTGAGCTGGATAAATTGATCAAACAAGGGGTGCTCGTTCCAGTCGACCACGCCAAATGGGAGACCCCAATTGTGACACCGGTCAAGCCGGACGGATCAGTGCGCATATGCGCTGATTATAAATGCACAAACAATAAGGCCCTGCAGCAGAGCGCCTATCCAGTGCCAGTCGTTCACCACTTGTTGCATTCCCTGGGCCCCGGCAAGATATTCGCAAAACGCGATCTTGCGCAGGCGTACCAGCAGCTGCCAGTAGATGGCGCTACCGCAGAGGCACAGACTATCGTAACCCACAGAGGGGCCTTCAAGTGCACCCGTTTGCAATTCGGAGTAAGCGTGGCCCCCGGACTGTTCCAAAGTACCATGGAGCGGCTTCTACAAGGGATCCCCGGGGTGGTGCCCTATTTTGATGACGTGCTCATCACCGCGGACAACGAGCAGCAGCTAAGAGAAAGGCTGAGGGAGGTCCTAAGGAAATTCAGGGACGCGGGACTCAGAGTAAAACGCAATAAATGCATGATCACAGTCTCCTCAGTCGAATTCCTGGGATACAGAGTTGATGGCACCGGCATACACCCCACAGAGAGCAAGATCAGGGCAATCAGAGAAGCACCCACCCCCAGGGACAAGGCAGAGTTACAGGCCTTCCTGGGACTATTAAATTTTTATGCAATCTTCCTCAAAGACAAGGCAACAGTGGCAGAACCCCTACATAGACTGTTAACCAAGAAAGCCATTTGGAAATGGGGGAAGGCTGAAGACAGGGCATTTGCCGGCATTAAAAAGCTACTATCAGCTGAAAGCTTCTTAATTCAATACAACGCAACGCTCCCCCTTGTCCTAGCATGTGACGCGTCCCCGTTCGGGGTGGGAGCCGTCCTGAGCCATAAACTCCCGAATGGCCTGGAAGCACCCATCGCATATTACTCCCGAACTCTATCAAGTGCCGAGCGAAATTACAGCCAGCTCGACAAGGAGGCCCTCGCCGCCGTTTCGGGAGTAAAGAAATTCCACGAGTACTTGTTTGGGATGGATTTTGAGCTAATCACAGACCATCGACCACTCCTGGGTCTCCTCGCGGGAGATCGACCAACCCCGGCAGCACTGTCGCCCAGGATGACACGCTGGGCCATCTTCCTCGCAGCATACTCCTATCGCCTGGTACATCGACCAGGGGCGAACATGGGCAACGCAGATGCACTCAGCCGATGCCCACTACCCGACAGCCTAGAAGACCCCACACCCGGCATCCCCATCCTGCTGATAGACGTTTTGGACTCTGGGCCCATAACATCAGCCGAGGTTGCAAGAGCCTCAACCAAGGACCACGTGATCCGGACAGTCGCAAGTTGGGTCATGAGGGGGTGGCTGGAAAAGATTGGGAGCGGGGAATTTAAACCGTTCGCGGGAAAACGAGACGAATTGACAATGCAAGGGGGTTGTTTACTATGGGGCGATCGGGTTGTTATTCCCTCACGCTTAAGGGAAAAGGTCTTAACGTTGTTGCATGAGGGGCACCCGGGGATTGTGAGAATGAAGGGGCTAGCCAGGAGCTACGTCTGGTGGCCCAGCATGGATGCAGACATTACAGAGTGGGTGGGGAGATGTCAGCCCTGCCAAGAGTCCAGATCAGACCCGCCAACGGCACCCGTGAGGGAGTGGGAAAGGCCCCAGGGACCCTGGTCCAGAATACATATTGACTTTGCAGGCCCATTCCATGGACAGACCTTCATGGTCGTCGTAGACGCATTCTCCAAATGGCTGGAGATCAAGCTAATGAAGGCCACTACCACCGACGCAACCATCAGAGAGCTAAGACAATTATTCGCCACACATGGGTTACCGGACATCCTAGTGTCAGATAACGGGCCACAGTTCACTGCAACACAGTTCGAGGGGTATTTAGCGGGACTTGGGATCAGACATGTCCTTTCTGCCCCGTTTCACCCGGCTAGTAACGGACAGGCGGAGAGATTTGTGAGGTCAGCAAAGGAGGCCCTCTCACGCTTAAGCCCCGGAGACTGGCAGGAAAGGGTAGACAAATTCTTAATAGCCCAGCACTCCACACCCTGTACAGCCACAGGCCGAAGTCCGGCCAAACTACTAATGGGGCGGAAACTCCGGGGAGTGTTAGACAGACTAAACCCCAATTACTCCCCAGAGGTCTTCAAGGGGGGAGAAAGGAAGCTTAGAGAGTTCACCATAGGAACACCGGTACACACTAGAAACTATGGACAGGGCCCACTCTGGGAGGCCGGAACAATCACAGAAATCACAGGCCCCAAGTCATACAGGGTAGACATGGGGGACGGGAGAGTTTGGCGCAGGCACATTGACCAATTAAGAAAAAGAGTAACCACAGACACCGAAGACACACCAGACGACCCCATCTCCGACCACGACTACCAACCAGAAGCACAAACCACTAGCCCGAGTAGAGCGGAGGACTTAGCTGAGGACTCTGGTATCCAGCGCCGCCCCGTCGAGGTAGTCCCAACAGCAGGAGAAGTCGCCGCCCACGAGGAGGTCCCGGAGGCCTCATTGGCGGAGCAGGGAGAAACAGAAAGTCCCTCCGACCTGCTCGACGCCGCCCCTCCGACTGAACTGCGCAGGTCAGCTAGGACTCGCACACGCCCTAGTCACCTGAGAGACTTTGTATGCAAATAACACCCCAAGTGACTTCTGGGAGGGGAGGAGTGTTATGTAAATAGGTTTGTTTGGCGGGAAGTTCGAATTAACTGACCCTCAGCTGATTGGCTGACCACCACAGCTGCAAGGTATATAAAGGGAGCTGGCTCCCCAGGTCAGTTGCTGGAGTCTCACCCTATAATAAAGAGCTGTTGTCACTTACTACTCTGGCTTGCTGCGTCCTCATTCACCCAACTTAACACTTAGGATTTATATAGACTGTTTCCTAATATGATTTGATTGCTTATTTGTTCCCTATGACAATCATTAAGTGTTGTACCTTATGATTCTTGACGAACGTATCTTTTCTTTTATGTACTCTGAGAGCGTCTGCACCAAAGACAAATTCCTTGTGTGTCCAATCACACTTGGCCAATAAAGAATTCCTATTCTATTCTATTCTATTCTATTCTATTCTATTCTATTCTATTCTATTCTATTCTATTCTGCAGATATTTGTTGTGGTACTTTATACTCAATCAGAGTTGTCGATCAGCACCTGGTTTTTTGTTTTGTTTTGTTTTGTTTTTTGCAGTTTTAGGAGGACATCACTGCATTGCTTAGTGTTCAGGATCTCCCAACTTCTCTCCATAATATTCCAGGAGGAGGAGGATTGTGGGGTCCTTGGTGCTCTCTGAGCTTGGTGATTTTCTTGCAGACATCTCATGACCCAACTAGAGAACATCATCAGTGCTGGAAGGTAGTGTGGTTGCAGAGAGGAGGAGGAGGAGGAGGAGGAGGAGGAGGAGGAGGAGGACTGTGAGGTCCTTGGTGCTCTCTGAGCCTGGTGGTTTTCTTGCAGACCTTTCATGACCCAACTAGGTAACATCATCAGTGTTAGAATGGAGTGAGGTTTGCTCTCTGCTTATGTACAAGTGGCACGTCCTACCAGTATGGATGGGAGTGGTTTGGTGGTTCTTTGATTAGGCTGGTTTTTACTACTTGGTTCTTGATCTAATGTTACTCTTGGTGTTAATCTCTGCTTATCCGGGTGTTGATTGTTGAAGAAAGGATGTTTTGGGTTTTTTTTTCTTTTTCTTCAGTTATTTGCTTCTCTCTTTTGAATGGCGTGTAAATGTTGTTTATTTCTCTGTGCCTGTTGATGGCCGATGTCTCTCAGGGCCAGGCTTCCGGGAATATCTCTAGCATTTTTGGCCTTGAAACACGGACTATTAGAATATATGGACTTTTAGAACAAGGGTCTTACTGAAGGAAGAGCCCCCCCAGAGAGCGGGGTGCAGCTTCCAGTCACCGTGTCTTGCAGACTATCTTATGCCAGGAAAGCAGTGTAATATTCCAGTTGCCTAGATACCAGCTGTGCAGAAAGTAATCAATAGTGGGCTGATGGAAGACCTTCATCTATCACTCCACCGGCTTTGCATGCCAAAAAAGTAATTTTGAAAAAGGGTGAGAAGTTAAGACGGAGAACGCCAGACCATCACGCCTGGTGCTCAGAAGATTTTATCCAAGGGAATAGAGGCCCTGGCATCCAACAACGGAAATAGGAGTGTGTTTGTGTGTGTGTGGGGGGGGTGTTCCCAAGACCTAACCCTAGAATAATCCAAATAGGGAACATATCCTGCTTGTTACTGGTGGCCATCAGCCCCTCTCTTCTTCACACAATACAGGTGGTCCTTGACTTAGGACCACAACTGAGCCCAAAATTTCCACTGCTAAGTGAGACAGTTGTCAGGAATAACAGAATAGGAGAATTGCAGAATAACAAAGAGAATAACAGAGTTGGAAGGGACCTTGGAGGTCTTCTAGTCCAACCCCCTGAGCCCAAAATTTCTGTTGTTAAGCAGGACAGTTGTTGTGAGTTTCGCCCCATTTTACGGCCTTCCTTGCCACGATTGTTAAGTGGACCACTGCAGTTGTTAAGTTAGGAACACGGTTATTAAGCGAACCTGGTTTCCATGTTTACTTTGCTTGTCAGAAGGTTGCAAAAGGGGATCACTTGACCCTGGGATATTGCGACAGTCATAAATTTGAGTCAGTTGCCAAGCGTCTGTATTATTATTATTATTATTATTATTATTATTATTATTATTATTATTTACATGTATTGGTGCTTAATGAACATCGTGTTGTCTGGGTATTTAGTTTGCTGGTAAAGCGGAAAAAAACTTGGGGGAAAAATACACAAATGGCTGGAAAGGATGACAGGAAAGCATGTAGATTTTAAACCTGAATTATTTTTATCAGGCATGATACCAGGTAAGCTGGATAAGGAAAGTGTGTCTTTCATATTGCATGTTTTGACAGCAGCAGAGAGGATTGTATTTGCGCCATCCTGGAAAAAACACCACGAGATAAAGAAATAATTTAAAAAATATCAGAGTCTGCAGAAACGGACAGATTTGACATTAAGAATTAAACAGAAAGAAGATACGGGGTATTATCAAACGTGGAATCTATTTTAACAATGGTTGGGGAAAAGGGATGGAGATTAAGAATGATATTGATACTGCAGCAGTTGTTAAGTGTGAAAAATGGGCCTAAGTCCCCTTTTTCACTGCCATAGTAACTTCGAACGGTCACTAAATGAATCAGTGGTGGCTTGCTACCGGTTCGCCCCGGATCGGGCAAACTGGTAGTGGCGGGAGGCTCCACCCACCCGCACGGAAGTTCCTGCCCATGCCCAGAAGTGTCGTGCCCATGAGCAAACCGGTAGTGATGGGTTTTGAAACCTGCTCCTGAAATGAATGGTTATAAATTGAGGACTATCTGTGCAGATTTAGAAATCAGCTAATCAGAAAAAAAGGACCAAAACTAAAGACTTTCCACTCTTTTCATGAATTATGGCCAGGTATAGATCCAGTTAGGTCTCCCTTCCCCTCCGTGAAGAAAACTAATTTACAATATAGAGCAGTGATTTCTCAATCTTTGCAACTTTAAAAGGGAAAGGGAAAGGTTCCCCTTGCACATACTGTATGTGCTAGTCGTTCCCGACTCTAGGAGATGGTGCTCATCTCCATTTCAAAGCTGAAGAGCCAGCACTGTCTGACGACATCTCCGTGGTCATGTGGCAGGCATGACTAAATGCCAAAGGCGCACGGAACGCTGTTCCCTTCCCACCAAAGGTGGTCCCTGTTTTTCTACTTGCATTTTTTACCTGCTTTCAAACTGCTAGGTTGGCAGAAGCTGGGACAAGTCACGGGAGCTCACCCCATTACACGGCACCAGGGATTCGAACCGCTGAGCTCCCGACCTTTTGATCGACAAGCTCAGCGCCTTAGCCACTGGGCCACCGCATCCCTTTTGGCAACTTTAAGATGGGTCAACTCCCAAGATTCCCCAGCCAGCAAGGCCACAAATCTTTTTTTTTATTGAAAAAGTTTTACAAATACAAATTTTTCCCCCCTTCCCCCCCCCTTTCCCTCCCTTTCCCTCCCCTCCCCCCAAGGCCACAAATCTTAAAGCAATATGGTTGGGGAACTCTGGGAGTCGTAGTCCACCTGTCCCAGGTTGATAAACACTATACCAGGATTCTCCCAACTTGGAAACTTTCAGACTTGTGGACAACTATGGATGCCTGGGGGATTCTGGGAGTTGAAGTCCACAAGTCTTAAAGTTGCCAGGTTTGGAAACTGCTGGAATAGACCACCAGTTTTCTTCTGTGCACTGCTTTGCCTTTGGCGGCATAGTGGGACATGTGCCCTTCCTGCGTGCAATTTCCTTCAAGGGTTTCAAAGGAAATGGTAATGGCTGGCCACCCCCAAGGGGACGGTGGGGGGCTGATGAACCTCTGCCATGAATCCGTGGGGCGGGAGAACGAGCGAGATGGAAAGACGTCTGTGGCACAGCGGTGGGGGTCCCCAAGTCTGCTAACGAGGCAATCAGGAAGCCATCAGGAGCTGGAAGGACGGGAGGAGGGGAGGCCACACAGTCCGGGCGACGGGGTGGTGCTGCAGTACGGGTGGCAGCAGGGCAGGTGCCTTCGAGCAGCCAGCAAACCCGCAGGAGAAAGGGGCACTGGACTTACAAGGAAGCGCTAGTCCTCGACTTACGAGCCCAACGTTTATGCCGCTAAGCATAAACATTAAGTGAGTTTTGATCCATTTTTTCAACCCTTCTTGCCGCACTTCAGAGGTGGAATTCAGCGGGTTCGGAACGATTCGGGCGAACCGGTAGTGACGACCTGCGACATGTTCGGTGCGCGGCGAGCCGGTGATAAAATTATATGAAATCCACCTCTGACGCACTTGTTAAGGGAATCATTGCAGGTGTTAAGTCAGTAACATGCAGGGGTGGGTTCTCAATTTTTTTACTACCGGTTCTGTGGGCGTGGCTTATTTTGTGGGCGTGGCTTGATGGTCATGTGACAAACAATTCTTTAGGATTGAGCAGAGGTACTGGTCTACTAGGCTTTTAACTGCTTGCAGAGCTATACCAGTCTACTCATTTATTTTTGGAGGCACCGGTCTACTCATCTGTTTTTGGAGGCCTTTTAACACTGATCAGCTGTAGGGCGGCCGTTTGAAGCCCCGCGACAAGAGTTTAAACAGTTTTTTTTCCTTCTAGCCATCAGCTGGGACTCGAGAGGCAGCGAATAGATTGGGGGTGGGGCCAAATAAAAGGTAAGAATAACATAACCTGGGAGGGAGGGCCCAGCTCCCGAACAAAGAGAACCGGTTCGGTGACGTCATATCGTCACCGCTACCGGTTTGGCCGAACCGGGAGGAACCCACCACTGGTAACATGGATGTGTTACTAGCTTTAACTCTTATAAAGCCCAATATATATTGTATATATTAATTGTAAAGCTCCGTCCGGTTCTTTAGAACCGGTAGTAAAGGTAAGTAGAACCTACCCCTCCTTTAAGGCCTCTTTCAGCTCTATTCTAATCACATCTGTCAGAAACAATAGCAAGTGCGTGTACCCGATTGCTACCTGGGCGAGGTATTATTCTTCCTTTTTAGAAAAACTGGAAGAAGAAGAAAAAAACCGGCCTACGTATAAAATCGGCTTTCTGTTCTCTTCTCTAAGAGCAATTTGTCAGCGATTGCAACAACTCGACAGCCGAAGAGAAGTTAAGATAGGCGAGGCAAGGAATGAAATGTTAACCGTTGCACGGAGGCTTTTCTCTTAAACGTATTTATTTAAACGCCTCGCGGTAGCGACGTTGGACAGTGGACAGGGATTCAAACCCAATGCCGGTAACTCATCTCTGCAGAAGTACAAAAATCCCATTACTTTTGTGGGAAGCCCCTCCCCCCACTCCAGAAGAATGAAATATTTTGGGAAACATTAAAAAGAATGTTATATTTCCCCAGAGGGAGAAATGGAGAAACGTGTCCTTAGAGGCAGAAAGCAACCCCCTACGTCTTTCTTGATAGCCCACAGCAGATGCCGGCACTGAAGGAGATAAAAGAGCTTACTGAAAGAGGAAGACAACTATCTAGATGGCTCCATTCATAAGCAAAGCAAACACTGCAGGCCGAAATCCAGTCAAGGAGTTTCATGTTTCAAAACTCCTTGCAGCTAAGTTTTGACAGCTAACGAAAGCAGAGTGGTAGGATTAGAACAAGCTTTGGTAGTACAGTGGTTTAAAGCATCCTGTTATTAACACAGCTGCCTGCAATTACTGCAGGTTCGAATCTTACCAGGCTCAAGGTTGACTCAGCCTTCCATCCTTTCTAAGGTAGGTTAAATGAGGACCTAGTTTGTGGGGGCAATAAGCTGATTTTGTATAAATATACAAAAGTATGAAGGCTATTGCTTAATGCATTGTAAGCCGCCCTGAGTCTCCGGAGAATGGCGGCATATAAATCAAATTAAAAAAAAAAAAGCAGCCCCTCACCCAAGATCCAACACAGGATGAAAGCCATTAAACCACAATAGGAATTGCCCAACACCTGACTTGGCCCCTTCGAAATTAGCAAAAATGTACTGTAAAATGACCCCCATATGTTGGAAATGTAAAAAGAAAGAGGGAACATACTACCATATGTGGTGGTCCTGTCCGGAGGCTCGAAAATATTGGCTAAAAATTAAAGATTGGCTACAGGAAATTACTAACGAACAATTAGACTTAGAACCGGAACTCTTCCTATTGGGGATCTTCAAAAAATATATATATATGTGAAGGGCACAAAATATCTAGTACTACACATATTAACCGCTGCCAGGATTGCCCACGCTCAATGTTGGAAACAGCCATGGACACCCGCAGAGAAACTGGTCATACAAAAGGTCACGAATTGCGCAGAAATGGACAAATTAACGCTGAGTCTAAAAGATAAAGAGGCATCGATATTTTACAATGTGTGGGAACAGTGGTATAACTGGATAGAATGGAGGTAGATGGAAGATAGATAGTTAATAAGTATAAGCAATAGATAAAATAAGAATGTAAATACGCACAATTTAATTTTTGTAAATAACGCACGAATTATCGTCACAAGAAAAACACCACAAATAGCTGTTGTTGAGTGAAATAATTTTTTTATGTTTTTAATGTAATAAAAGCTTAATAAAGTGTATGGGGGGGGGGAAAAAAAAAAGGAATTGCCCAAACCTCTTCACAACACAGGCCCCTTCTTCGTTGCGCAACCCCGCAGAACAGTCCAAACTTCAAAAGTCACAGAAACCTATAAAGACCCATCCACTCATTCAACCAGTTGTTCAGCTGACCCACAACTACACAACTGTCTTTGTGGTTCTGTTCATCGTTAAACCATCTTTCCAATCAGCCTCCATGTTGTTTCCAGCTTCTTTGTCCCAACTTGGAACTGAACCAGATGGATTTACCTTCTATTATTACTATTATTATTATTTTTAAAAAAAAGATTGACTCGCTTTAAGTTCATTAAACTTTTCCCGTTCCCTCTGTGAGACCCAGGACATCTGTACATCAGTTTTACTTCTCGCTTTCTGGCTAACTAATTGGATCGTGTGACTACTTGCTCTGTCGCCCTTCTGAACCAATCTAAATCATAGCAGGGTTTTTTTTTTTTTTGGCACTACAATTCCCATCTGTCTAACTAGCTCACGTAAAGGCCGAGAAACCAGATGTTGTGTTTCTCCAATTATTCCCTGTCGTTGGGCCAAATAAGGATGATGACGGTCCTGCAGAATGCAAAGCTGCCTGGAGCTTCTTAGAAACAATGATTCATTCTAGGTATCTGAGGATGGTTCATCCTTAATAACATTAGGTGTTATTGTGCAATAAGCCAAGATCTTGTTTCCAGCGGCTTGCTGGGAGGGAGGCCACAAAGCTGCCGAGAGCTTCAAACCAGGGTTTGTTTAAGAGCCCATCGTGGTGTCCTGAAAACATGGCGACCCATAGGAATTAGAGGCGAGGACCAGTGGTGAAATGTAAAATTTGTTTGCATCGGCCAAAGAGGTTTTAGAAAAAATGCTTTTAAAAGTTAAAAAAAAAAAAAGCCTCTGATGATCGGGCAGCTCAGCTGGGCATACGGGGGGGCAAGGATTTTTGCTACCGGTTCTCCGAACTACCCGCCACCATCGCTACCGGATCGGGCAACCCGGTCCGAACCGGGAGCATTTCACCCCTGGTGAGGACCATGTGTGGCTGTGTGTCCTGGATCCCAGATGGTCAGACTCTGTGGGAGATGTGGGCACAGAGGTGGGTTTCAGCAGGTTCTGACCACTTCTGGAGAACCGGTAGTGGAAATTTTGAGTAGTTCGGAGAACCGGTAGAAAAAATTCTGACTGGCCCCGCCCCCATCTGTTCTCTGCCTCCCGAGTCCCAGCTGATCGGGAGGAAATGGGGATTTTGCAGTAACCTTCCCCTGGAGTGGGGAGGGAATGGGGATTTTACAGTATCCTTCCCGTGCCACGCCCAAGTCACGCCCATCAAGCCACGCCCACAGAACCGGTAGTTAAAAAAATTTGAAACCCACCACTGGATGGGCAGATAGATTCCAGGCAGGACACCAGCAGAGCTGCAGACTCTGAATGGACCAGTAGAAGAGAATATTTGTAGCTGAGGGTTGGACTCTGGGGTTCCTGGGGGTTTCTGAGCTTGGGGGTTTCTGTACAGATGTTTCACAACCCAACTAGGGAATATCATCAGTGCAGGAGGAGGAGGAGGAGGAGATCAACAGTGCTAGAAGAGAGTGGGGTTTGCAGGGAGAAAGAGGAGAAGGAGAAGGAAGGAAGAAGAGGAAGGAAAGAGGAGGGAATGAGAAAGAGAAGGAGAGGAGGAGGAAGAAGAGGAAGAGGAGAAGAAGGAGAAGGAAGGAGAAGGAAACGGAGAAAGAGGACAGTGGGTTCCTTGGTGCTCCCTCTGAACTTGGTGATTTCCATGCAGACGTTTCACAACCCAATTAGGGAATATCATCAGTGCTAAGGAGCCTTGGTGGCGCAGCGGACTAAAGTGCTGTTAAAGTAGCACTTAGCTGCCAGCTGCCTGCAATTACTGCGAGTTCAAATCTCACCAGGCTCAAGGTTGACTCAGCCTTCCATCCTTCCGAGGTAGGTAAAATGAGGACCCGGATTGTGGGGGCAATAAGCTGACTTTGTATAAAAAAAAAACACCGCTTAGGGGAGCCCAAAAGCCCTACTAAGCAGGTCTATACAAAAGTATGAAGGCTATTGCTTAACGCATTGTAAGCCCCCCGAGTCTCCAGAGAAGGGCGGCATATAAATTGAACCAATAAATAAATAAATAAATAATGATCTTAAAGATAACCCTGATGATGTTGCCTACTTGGGTCAGGGAACATCTGCAAGAAAACAACCAACCTTGGAGAGCGTGGAGGACCCCACTCTGCAATGATGTTGGGAAGAGTTAGAAGTCAAAGGAAACCAGGCCACCAAAAAACACGGTGGCTGGACTCCATCAAAACTGACACCAGCCAGAGCAGTGAAGTCAAAGAAATAGTGCAAGATCGGAAGACATGGAGAAATTTGGCCAAGAATCACCAAGAGTCGGACATGACTGAATTCTAATTCTTCTTCTTCTTCTTCTTCTTCTTCTTCTTCTTCCTCTTCTTCTTCTTCTTCTTCTTCTTCTTCTTCTTCTTCTTCTTCTTCTTCTTCTTCTTCTTCTTCTTCTTCTTCTTCCTCTTCTTCTTCTTCTTCTTCTTCTTCTTCTTCTTCTTCTTCTTCTTCTTCTTCTTCTTCTTCTCCTCCTCCTCCTCCTCCTCCTCTTCCTCCTCCTTCCTCCTTCCTTCTTCCTCCTTCCTTCTTTCATCATCCTCTGGAGCACCATTTTCTCATTTTCTGGAACCGCGCAACAAGATTTCTCAAAAGAGAACAAGAGCCACATGGTATGCGTTTCCGAATTGTGTTCATTTTCCTGCACACCCTTCACGGAGCATAATTTTCCAATGTTCTCCTGACAGTTTAGACAGCTGAGACAGTGAAGTGTGAAATTCTTTTTTCTTTTTTCTTTTTTTGCTTTGCGGAGAAGCGAAGGGGAAAACACAATCACCTCTATAGGGTGTGGAGAAAAGTGCGCCCTCGGCTGAATCACTCCCAAAAGTGATTCAATGAGTTTTGCTGAGTTCTCGGAGGCGGCCTTTGTAACTTCAGAACTGAGTTGTAAGTACCCCCAGGGAGGGCCATCGTATCTTTGAAGGGTTGCTAAGCAAACAGTCGTAAGTTGAGCACACCAATTGTTGGACGAAATATCCATCTGGTTCACTACCAAGCCAGGAGGGAGACACTGGAAACATGGAGGCTGATTGGAAAGATGGTTTAATGGTGAAGCAGAACCACCAAGCCCATGGTTCTCTGGAGCAGCTGAAAACATGGAGTTGAGAGTGGGTGGGGTGGGGTTTATACCTTCTCTTGGCGTTTGCACTTGAGCTTCCTGTTCCTGTGCAAGAACACGTATTCTATTGGCTGTTGTAGAAGTCATAGCTGGCTCTGTTGGTTGTCTGAGCTAAATTTGGTTGAAGTTTGGACTCTGATGCCATGTCCCCAGAGATTGTGCCATGGGGTGAGCTCTGCTGCTAGATGGGTTAATCCTATTATGCCCTGAGGGTTCATGTCTTAAAACCAAGTTAAGGGTCTTGTGTGAATGCAACTAAGTAAGTAATGCTAGATCAGGCCTGCAAAGGCCATGCATTTTCTGTTAAGCCATGAATGCAAGCTTAATCTGTCCTTTGTTCATTTTTAACGACACAGCCTTTTCGTGCAAGTTCAAAAGAAGCATAAAAGTTCCTTCCTCAAAAGAACTCAACCCTTTTGGTGTTTAATTAATTTTTAATCTTCCTTCTGACTTTTACCAATGTTTGTCTTTCCATAACAAATATTTCTGCACTTCACTATCCACGTTAAAACCAGGCAGACAAATCGTTTAATAAGTTTCGTTTCCTGGATCTAAACACTTGTATCCTGAATTGGATATATTTACACTGGGCTCGTTGAAAAAAATCGTAAAATCTTAATCACCACTTAATTCCTGTTGACTTTAGAGGGCCAACCTGGATCCATCCCATAGAATGCAAGATAACCCACCTGTTAAATTTAACACGTCACATGGAATGTTTCATTTCCTAATCTGAGGCTCTCGAAACACGTCTGCAATTCTTCCTTTTTAAAACCGTCACGAACAAGAAGCAACATTCAGAACCTCAAGCTGTTCTCTTCTGATCTTGGGTTTGTTTATTCATTCATTCATTCATTCATTCATTCATTCATTCATTCAGCCCATCTCACCATCAGCATCAGTTCTGAGTGGCTGACAATGCCATCAATCCCAGTATAAACCAATCCGAAAATTTAAAAACATTTAAATATTGGGCATTGAAAGTTAAAGCCTGCCTCAATAACAGCAACTGCGCAGGGAATCTTAAGAGTCCTGGTGAACAGCCACTTAAACACCAGCCAGCCATGTGTGACAGCTACCAAAAAAGCCAATGCAACCCTAGGCTGCATCAACAGATAGCATCAAGGCCATGAGAAGTGATAGTACCGTTTTATAAAGTCTTGGAAAGGCCACACCTGGAATCCTGCATCCACTTTTGGTTGCCACAATATAAGAAAGATGTTGAGACTCTGTCTAGAAAGAGTGCAGAGAAGAGCAACAAAGAGGATTAGGGGACTGGAGGCTCAAACATAGGAAGAACGATTGCAGGAATTGGGGATGAATTTAATGAAAAGAAGGGGTGACACTGACATGATAGCCGTGTTCCAGTACTTGAGGGGAATGGAGTGGAGTGGAATGGAGTGTGTTGGGGTGGAGCAGAACAGGGAATAGGGTAGGGTAGGGTAGGGTAGGGTAAGTAGAGTAGAATAGAGTAGAGTAGAGTAGAGTAGAGTAGAGTAGGAATAGGAATAGGAATAGGAATAGGAATAGGAATGGAATGGAATGGAATGGAATGGAATGGAATAGAATAGAATAGAATAGAATAGAATAGAATAGAATAGAATAGAATAGAATAGAATAGAATAGAATAGAGGAATGCAGAATAGGATATAGGATAGAGTGGAGTGGAGTGGAGTGGAGTGGAGTGGAGTGGAGTGGAGTGGAATAGAATGGAATAGAATAGAATAGAATAGAATAGAATAGAATAGAATAGAATAGAATAGAATAGAATAGAATAGAATAGAATAGAATAATAATAATGAATGGAATAGAATAGAATAGAATAGAATAGAATAGAATAGAATAGAATAGAGGAATGCAGAATAGGATATAGGATAGAGTAGAGTAGAGTGGAGTGGAGTGGAGTGGAGTGAAGTGGAGTGGAGTGGAGTGGAATGGAATGGAATAGAATAGAATAGAATAGAATAGAATAGAATAGAATAGAATAGAATAGAATAGAATAGAGGAATG
This sequence comes from Arizona elegans, assembly GCA_022577455.1. Taxonomy (NCBI): domain Eukaryota; kingdom Metazoa; phylum Chordata; class Lepidosauria; order Squamata; family Colubridae; genus Arizona; species Arizona elegans. Next base: position 1,453,514 of record JAKOOJ010000025.1, on the reverse strand, counting down.
CAGAATAGGATATAGGATAGAGTGGAGTGGAGTGGAGTGGAGTGGAGTGGAGTGGAGTGGAGTGGAGTGGAGTGGAATAGAATAGAATAGAATAGAATAGAATAGAATAGAATAGAATAGAATAGAATAGAGGAATGCAGAATAGGATATAGGATAGAGTAGAGTGGAGTGGAGTGGAGTGGAGTGGAGTGGAGTGGAGTGGAATAGAATAGAATAGAATAGAATAGAATAGAATAGAATAGAATAGAATAGAGGAATGCAGAATAGGATATAGGATAGAGTAGAGTAGAGTGGAGCGGAGTGGAGTGGAGTGGAGTGGAATGGAATAGAATAGAATAGAATAGAATAGAATAGAATAGAATAGAATAGAATAGAATAGAATAGAATAATAATAATGAATGGAATAGAATAGAAAAGAAAAGAATACAATGGAACGGAATGGAATAGAATAGAATACAATAGAATAGAATAATAATAATGAATGGAATAGAATAGAATAGAATAGAATAGAGGAATGCAGAATAGGATATAGGATAGAGTGGAGTGGAGTGGAGTGGAGTGGAGTGGAGTGGAATGGAATGGAATGGAATGGAATGGAATGGAATAGAATAGAATAGAATAGAATAATAATAATGAATGGAATAGAATAGAATAGAATAGAATAGAATAGAATAGAATAGAGGAATGCAGAATAGGATATAGGATAGAGTAGAGTGGAGTGGAGTGGAGTGGAGTGGAATGGAATGGAATGGAATGGAATAGAATAGAATAGAATAGAATAGAATAATAATAATGAATGGAATAGAATAGAATAGAATAGAATAGAATAGAATAGAATAGAATAGAATAGAATAGAGGAATGCAGAATAGGATATAGGATAGAGTAGAGTGGAGTGGAGTGGAGTGGAGTGGAGTGGAGTGGAATGGAATAGAATAGAATAGAATAGAATAGAATAGAATAGAATAGAATAGAATAGAATAGAATAGAGGAATGCAGAATAGGATATAGGATAGAGTAGAGTGGAGTGGAGTGGAGTGGAGTGGAGTGGAATGGAATGGAATGGAATAGAATAGAATAGAATAGAATAGAATAATAATAATGAATGGAATAGAATAGAATAGAATAGAATAGAATAGAATAGAATAGAATAGAGGAATGCAGAATAGGATATAGGATAGAGTAGAGTAGAGTGGAGTGGAGTGGAGTGGAGTGGAGTGGAGTGGAATAGAATAGAATAGAATAGAATAGAATAGAATAGAATAGAATGGAATAGAATAGAATAATAATAATGAATGGAATAGAATAGAATAGAATAGAATAGAATAGAATAGAATAGAATAGAATAGAATAGAGGAATGCAGAATAGGATATAGGATAGAGTAGAGTAGAGTGGAGTGGAGTGGAGTGGAGTGGAGTGGAGTGGAGTGGAATGGAATGGAATGGAATGGAATGGAATGGAATAGAATAGAATAGAATAGAATAGAATAGAATAGAGGAATGCAGAATAGGATATAGGATAGAGTAGAGTGGAGTGGAGTGGAGTGGAGTGGAGTGGAATGGAATAGAATAGAATAGAATAGAATAGAATAGAATAGAATAGAATAGAATAGAATAGAATAGAATAGAATAGAATAGAATAGAATAGAGGAATGCAGAATAGGATATAGGATAGAGTAGAATGGAGTGGAGTGGAGTGGAGTGGAGTGGAGTGGAATGGAATAGAATAGAATAGAATAGAATAGAATAGAATAGAATAGAATAGAGGAATGCAGAATAGGATATAGGATAGAGTAGAGTGGAGTGGAGTGGAGTGGAGTGGAGTGGAGTGGAATGGAACAGAACAGAACAGAACAGAACAGAACAGAACAGAACAGAATAGAATAGAATAGAATTCTTTATTGGCCAAGCGTGATTGGACACACAAGGAATTTGTCTCCGGTGCTAAAGCTCTCAGTATACATACAAGCAGCAAGTGATAAATCATGATCGCAATCATAAAACATAATCAGCATAAATCCTAAGATACAAGACTCGGTGATAGCCATGGGACACTAAATAAGCAATCAAGGTAAATCATAACAGGACACTAAATACAAGCAATCAGCATAAGTCACGAGATACAAACAACAAAGTTACAGTCATAAGAATCCAAGGAAATAGGTAACAGGAAGGATGAGAAGGGTAACAGGTAATACAATAGCCCTACTAGAGGGTTTGACATGCCAGGGCATGGACAGTGTTGTGAGGATTAGTTGTTGAGCAGAGGGGGGGAACTGTCTATAATGTGAACATTCTCGGCATTGACAAAAATCCCTGTCAGTCAATTGCAAAAGGCAGCTTGACTCGGAACAGCTGACATCCTGCGACGACGCTTATAAACCACCACCAAACGTATCTGCTTTGGAAAGGACACAAAAAGATGGACAAACATACTAAATCCAGTCTGAACATCTGGCTGACTGTGCAGCGAGCCCAAATCCACAAATGGTGAAGGACACTGTTAAACGTCCTGGAGGCAGTGATGGGACATCCCTTTGGAGCAGAAGACTTCTGCCTCGAATGGAAACATGAAATCTCTGAGATGCGGGTTCTCTCTCCAGAGAGGGACATCTTTTTCTAAGGAAGCTTCCTGACAGCTTGAGGGGCTTCAGCTCCAGATAATATAGACAACCTCGGTCTCAAAGGAGGAAGCCCACTTTACGAAGCAAGGGGAGATACCTCCATGAAGGCCAAAAACCAAGGAAGAGAAAGAGCCACATCATCTCTATATAATCCGTATTATCAGAATTGGAATACAATACAGGTAGTCCTTACCTTCATGATGGTTCATTTAGCGACCATTCAGAGTTACGGCGGCCCTGGAGAAAGGGATTTACGGCCATTTTTCGCACTTACGAGCATTGCAGCCAGACCGGGAACACGTGATCAAAATTTATACACCTGGCAACTGACTTGTATTTACGACGGTGGCAGCGTCCTGGGGTCAGGTGATCCCCTTTTGTGACCTTCAGACAAAGTCAATGGGGGAGCCAGAGTCACTTAACAACCAGGTTACTAACTCATCAACTCCAGTGTTTCAATTAGCGACCGATGCAAGATCGTAAAAATGGGACAAAACACACTTAACAGATGTCTCACTTGACCACAGGAATGTTGGGCTCAATTGGGGTCATAAACCAAGGACTACCTGTATATTATTCACTTAGGACAGAGTAATAGAGTTGGAAGGGACCTTGGAGGTCTTCTAGACCAACACAATTGCTCAAGCAGGAGACCCTATACAACAAGATGGGTGGACTTCAACTCCCAGAATTCCCTAGCCCAGTGTTTCTCAACCTTGGAAGCTTGAAGATGGGTGGACTTCAACTCCCAGAATTCCCTAGCCCAGTGTTTCTCAACCTTGGTAGCTTGAAGATGGGTGGACTTCAACGCCCAAAATTCCCTAGCCCAGTGTTTCTCAACCTTGGGAGCTTGAAGATGGGTGGACTTCAACTCCCAGAATTCCCTAGCCCAGTGTTTCTCAACCTTGGTAGCTTGAAGATGGGTGGACTTCAACGCCCAGAATTCTCTAGCCCAGTGTTTCTCAACCTTGGAAGCTTGAAGATGGGTGGACTTCCACTCCCAGAATTCCCTAGCCCAGTGTTTCTCAACCTTGGAAGCTTGAAGATGGGTGGACTTCAACTCCCAGAATTCCCTAGCCCAGTGTTTCTCAACCTTGGTAGCTTGAAGATGGGTGGACTTCAACTCCCAGAATTCCCTAGCCCAGTGTTTCTCAACCTTGGAAGCTTGAAGATGGGTGGACTTCAACTCCCAGAATTCCCTAGCCCAGTGTTTCTCAACCTTGGAAGCTTGAAGATGGGTGGACTTCAACTCCCAGAATTCCCTAGCCCAGTGTTTCTCAACCTTGGAAGCTTGAAGATGGGTGGACTTCAACGCCCAGAATTCCCTAGCCCAGTGTTTCTCAACCTTGGTAGCTTGAAGATGGGTGGACTTCAACGCCCAGAATTCTCTAGCCCAGTGTTTCTCAACCTTGGAAGCTTGAAGATGGGTGGACTTCCACTCCCAGAATTCCCTAGCCCAGTGTTTCTCAACCTTGGAAGCTTGAAGATGGGTGGACTTCAACTCCCAGAATTCCCTAGCCCAGTGTTTCTCAACCTTGGTAGCTTGAAGATGGGTGGACTTCAACTCCCAGAATTCCCTAGCCCAGTGTTTCTCAACCTTGGAAGCTTGAAGATGGGTGGACTTCAACTCCCAGAATTCCCTAGCCCAGTGTTTCTCAACCTTGGAAGCTTGAAGATGGGTGGACTTCAACTCCCAGAATTCTCTAGCCCAGTGTTTCTCAACCTTGGAAGCTTGAAGATGGGTGGACTTCAACTCCCAGAATTCCCTAGCCCAGTGTTTCTCAACCTTGGAAGCTTGAAGATGGGTGGACTTCAACTCCCAGAATTCCCTAGCCCAGTGTTTCTCAACCTTGGTAGCTTGAAGATGGGTGGACTTCAACTCCCAGAATTCCCTAGCCCAGTGTTTCTCAACCTTGGAAGCTTGAAGATGGGTGGACTTCAACTCCCAGAATTCCCTAGCCCAGTGTTTCTCAACCTTGGGAGCTTGAAGATGGGTGGACTTCAACTCCCAGAATTCCCTAGCCCAGTGTTTCTCAACCTTGGAAGCTTGAAGATGGGTGGACTTCAACTCCCAGAATTCCCTAGCCCAGTGTTTCTCAACCTTGGAAGCTTGAAGATGGGTGGACTTCAACTCCCAGAATTCTCTAGCCCAGTGTTTCTCAACCTTGGAAGCTTGAAGATGGGTGGACTTCAACTCCCAGAATTCCCTAGCCCAGTGTTTCTCAACCTTGGTAGCTTGAAGATGGGTGGACTTCAACTCCCAGAATTCCCTAGCCCAGTGTTTCTCAACCTTGGTAGCTTGAAGATGGGTGGACTTCAACTCCCAGAATTCCCTAGCCCAGTGTTTCTCAACCTTGGGAGCTTGAAGATGGGTGGACGTCAACTCCCAGAATTCCCTAGCCCAGTGTTTCTCAACCTTGGGAGCTTGAAGATGGGTGGACTTCAACTCCCAGAATTCCCTAGCCCAGTGTTTCTCAACCTTGGGAGCTTGAAGATGGGTGGACGTCAACTCCCAGAATTCCCTAGCCCAGTGTTTCTCAACCTTGGGAGCTTGAAGATGGGTGGACTTCAACTCCCAGAATTCCCTAGCCCAGTGTTTCTCAACCTTGGAAGCTTGAAGATGGGTGGACTTCAACTCCCAGAATTCTCTAGCCCAGTGTTTCTCAACCTTGGTAGCTTGAAGATGGGTGGACTTCAACTTCCAGAATCCCCCAGCCAGCGCTGCTGGCTGGGGGATTCTGGGAGTTGAAGTCCACCCATCTTCAAGCTACCAAGGTTGAGAAACACTGCTATACAACAACCCATTTCTGAGGCTGAGAAGAAGACCTACCTACCAATAGCCGGAGCACATTATGATCGAATTTCCTGAGCTCAGCGTTTGCAACCAATTCCCCTCGGCTATTTTTCTATATTAGATTAGCTCCCCCAATTAGTTAAGAATGATTTATTGCAGGCATAAAAAATGGGAGTGGAGAACAGCCCTGATGAAGTGGAGGGAGGCAGAAGGCAGGAAGGGAGACGAGGCCTTGGAAGGTCAAGGCCCACCAAGATGAGAAAGGGTTATTAATTTCTTGGCTTTGATTTATGTCCTACTTATCCTCCAGAAGCTCTTGCTTCGTGTAGGGGGGACATGAGAGCAGTCTTCCAGTATTTGAGGGGCTGCCCCAAAGAAGAGGGGGTCAAATTTTCTGCAAAGCCCCTGAAGGCAGGACAAGAAGCAATGAATTATCATTAATGACTATCATTAAGTGTTGTACCTTTTGATTCTTGATGAACATATCTTTTCTTTTTATGTACACTGAGAATGTATGCACCAAAGACAAATTCATTGTGTGTCCAATCACACTTGGCCAATAAAGAATTCTATTCTATTCTATTCTATTCTATTCTATTCTATTCTATTCTATTCTATTCTATTCTATTCTATTCTATTGTACTCTACTCTTCTCTACTCTACTCTACTCTACTCTACTCTACTCTATTCTAACCAAGGAGAGAAGCAACCTAGAACTAAGAAGGAATTGCCTAACAGTGAGGACAATTAACCAGTGGAACAGCTTGCCACCAGAAGTTGTCGACACTCCAACACTGAAAGTTTTTAAGAAGAGATTGGACACTCAATTGCCCACAAGTTGAAATCCACAAGTCTTAAAGCTGCTAACTTTAGAGACCCCTGATCTAGATACCAAGTGAGGAGATCCCATCGCAAGAGGCAGATCTCATTGAGATCACCCATATTTCTGGTGCCTCCCAGGACACCTTCTCACCACCAGGACATCATAATCCATACCCACATTTAAGGTTGATTCGCACACATGTCCAGGGGGAGCTCAGAGTACCCATGGACCATTCTGTGCACAGGTACTGAGTTTCTGGTGGCAGGGAGTTCCACATTGACTGTGCCACTTACCAAGAGCCTTCGTCAACATCTCTCTCCATCCTTTGGAAGATGATGATGAAGATGCAGATGGGAGATGATGACCAGAGGCCCACAACAGATTCCTGAGCTCCATCTTGGAGAACAGGTAATGGCATGCTGAAGGAAATGATGGTTTGGCACCCTGCTGGTGAATCGATGAGGGTTTCCCTTTAAGCTTGTTGGTTTATGAGTCTGCTTGCGAGGAGGTGCAGAAAAGAGACATCCGTGCTCAGCAGGAAGTTTTTGAAGAAAGCCGGTGCAGATGCCATGGATATATCTGAGCAGGTTTCTTTCTGGGGATGAGACGGCCCTCATCCTCTCTCAGGAGAAGAGACAACGAAGAGATGTTTGGGACAAGATTGACACAGGGACCAAGGTTGTGCTAGGAGATGAAGCGGATGGTTGCCACCTGTGTTTTTCCACCTTGGTAACTTAAAGGGGTGTGGACTACAACTCCCAGAATTCCCCAGCCAGCATAGCTTCCTTCCTTCCTTCCTTCCTTCTCTTCTTTCTATTGTTTCCTTTCATCTCTTCTTTCTATTGTTCCTCCCTCCCTCTCTACTTCATTCCTTCCTTCCTTCCTTCCTTCCTTCCATCTCTTCTTTCTATTGTTTCCTTTCATCTCTTCTTTCTATTGTTCCTCCCTCCCTCTCTACTTCCTTCCTTCCTTCCTTCCTTCCTTCCATCTCTTCTTTCTATTGTTTCCTTTCATCTCTTCTTTCTATTGTTCCTCCCTCCCTCTCTACTTCATTCCTTCCTTCCCTCCCACCGTCCCTCCCTTTCATCATTTCTTTCTGTTGTTCCTCCCTCCCTCCAACCCTCCTTCCTTCCCTCCCTTTCATCTCTTCTTTCTATTGTACCTCCCTCTCTCCTTCCTTCCTTCCATTTTTCTTTCCTTTTTCCCTCACTCACATACTTTTCCCTCTCCTTCCTTCCCTCTCCTTCTCTTTCCTTCCTTCCTTCTTTCCATCCCACCCTCCCGTCTTCTCCTCCCTCCCTCCCTCCCTTCCTTCTCATCATCCTTCCTTCTTCATCTCTCAGTACATCCTTCCTTCTTCCTCACAGCTGGCCGGGGAACCCCCCTTTTTACACCCATGACTGGGCCTCAATCTCTCATTGGTGTGGCCGCCATCTTGGCTTTTTTTTGCCTCTCGTGATAACCTCTGAAATGGGAGGAAAGCCCTAAGGAGGATGGCTATGGATGATTCCTCAAAATATGTATAACTAAAGAAGCCAAGGTGATGAAGAGAAGGACCAATATTTGATGGAGGGGGGTGGTGGTGTCCACCTATTCTCCAAAGAACCTGAGGGCAAGACAAGAAGTAATAGGTGGAAATTAATCAAGGAGAGAACCAATTTAAAAATAAGGAGAAATGTCCTATCAGTGAGAAATATTACCAGTGGAAGGACTTCCCTCCAGAAGTTGTTTGCAGCCTGTTTTTGACCCTGTAAGACCCAACCTGAGCAGGCCCCCCTCCCCAGCAATGCTGCTTCGTCCCTTCTCAGGGAACAGCTGGACAGCAAAAGTCTAACTGGGTCACAGTCTAGATTTTTGCAAGCGATTAGCTTCTAATTTCCATCATTCACTTGTCACTCCCATTTATCTCCCAGAGCCAGGCCAAGGGCTAGTCAGGCTGAAGGTGCTGATTAGGTTCCCATGACAGGCAGAACCGCAAAGGACCCAACTCTCTTGCAGGCCAGGGTTCCAGGTTGTGTGAACGCAGCTTTTCCATTTTATCCCAACACAGAACATAGAGGATAGAATAACAGAGTGGGGAGGGACCTTGGAGCTCTTCTAGTCCAACCCCCTGCTCAAGCAGGAGTCCCTAGGCCATTTCAGACAAACGGCGGTCCACCAACTTCTGGAGAAAAAGTCATTCCATTAATTAATTGTCAGGAAATTTCTCCTTGTCTATGGAGATTCTCAGTCATCCAGGCCATGGTTTTTTGTTGTTTTTTTAATTTGATTTATATGCCGCCCTTCTCCAGAGACTCAGGGCGGCTTACAATGCGCTAAGCAATAGCCTTCATTCTTTTGTATATTTATATAAAGTCAGGTTATTGCCCCCACAATCTGGGTCCTCAAAGGTGCTTTTTCCAAAGGCAACTGGACCTTGTTTTTCCTTGAAGGCATTTCCCTTCTCATCCAGGAAGTTCTGACCGAACTGAATGGAAGAATCTTCTTGGATGAGAAGCGAAACATCTTCAAGGAAAAACGAAGTCCAGTTGACTTTGGGAAAAGCACCTTCAGGATGGTATTTCTCCTTAGTTCTAAGTTGCTTCTCTCCTTGATGAGTTTCCACCCGTTGCTTCTTGTCCTGCCTTCAGGGGCTTTGGAGAATAGATGGACCCCCTCTTCTTTGGGGCAGCCCCTGAGATATTGGAAGACTGCTCTCATGTCTCCCCTAGTCCTTCTCTTCCCTAGACTAGCCAGGCCCAGTTCCTGCAACCGTTCATCGTATGTTTTAGCCTCCAGGCCCCTCATCATCTTTCTTGCTCTTCTCTGCACTCTTTCTAGAGTCTCCACATCTTTTTTACATCATGGCGACCAAAACTGGATGCAGTACTCTAGGTGTGGTCTTACTAAGGCTTTATAGAGTGGTATTAACACTTCAAGTGATTTTGATTATATCCCTCTGATAATGCAACCTAGGATTGTATTGGTTTTTTGGGCTGCCGCCACACACGGCTGGCTCATATTTAACTAGTTGTCCACTACGACTCCGAGATCCCTCTCACAATTAAGTGTTTGTTGAGCCAGGTATCACCTATTCTATACCACTATGTTTACCAAACATATCTTCAGACCACAGCCCAGCAACTTTTAAAAGAAAAAAAAATGGCCTTTTCAGATGGCAAGTGAATGAGACGTACATTTTTTTTTTTTTAGAATAATCTCAATAAAGGCACTGAAGTAAGAACGGTTCAAAATACAAGGAAGCATTCTTTTTTAAGAGGATAATTTATATAAGCTAACGGTGAGTTCAAAAAAGAAACGGCAAGAGAAAATACGAGTGATTTTGGATGAGATTAAAGAGAAGGAAGAAGATTTTTTTAAAAAAAAAAATCCCCAGAGAGGACAACTATTACCAATCAAATTAAGCTTCTACGGAGGCAATTAGCTATGTTAGCAGTAAGAGAGACAGAAATAAAGATGAATTATGCAAAACAAAGAATTGTTGAATTTGCAAATAAACTGGGGAAATGTTGGCCTGGGAAAAAATTGGAAAAAGAAGTAATGCTAAAGTTTCAAGAAAGTAATACTACCATATTTCCCTGAAAATAAGACCGGATCTTATATTAATTTTTGCTCCAAAAGATGCATTAGGGCTTATTTTCTGGTTAGGTCTTATTTTGGGGGAAATACAGTACTAAAAGCATCCATCTGGCTGACTATCTTAACTGGGGCTTATTTTGGGGGGTAGGGCTTATATTACGAGCATCCTGAAAAATCATGCTAGGGCTTATTTTCCAGTTGGGTCTTATTTTCAGGGAAACAGGGTGGACTTCAACTCCCAGAATTCGATGCTGGCTGGGGAATTCTGGGTGTTGAAGTCCACCCATCTTAAAATTGTCAAGGTTGAAAAACCCTGCTATAATGAAAGAATAATAACTTTTAACCGAGTGTGTTAAGGGTCCCGTCTCCTGGTTGCATTAACATCCACAGTAACAGTTTTATCTGGTGCCACATATTACAGATTAACAGAGTTGGAAGGGATCTTATAGGTCATCTAATCCAACCCTTCACCCAAGCAGGAGACCCTACATTATTTCTGACCGATGGCAGCCCAGACTCTTCTTGGAAGCCTCCAGGGATGAAGCTCCCACAACATCTGAAGGCAACTTCTGTTCCATCGGTTGATGGTTCTCACTGTCAGAAAATGACTCCTTATTTCCAGGTTGAATCTCTCCTTGGTCAGTTTCCATCCATTATTCCTTGTCTGACCTTTGGGTGCTTTGGAAAATAGCTTGACCCCACTTCCTCCTCTCTGTGGCAGCCCCTCAAATATTGGAAGATGCTCTCCTGTCTCCCCTGGTCCTTCTCCTTCTTCCCTAGACCAGCCATGCCCAGTTCCTGCAACCGTTCATCCTATGTTTTAGTCTCCAGTCCCCTAATCATCCTGGTTGCTCTTCTCTGCACTCTTTCCAGAGTCTCAACATCCTTTTTATGGTGTGGTGACCAAAACTGGATGCAGTACTCTAGGTGTGGCCTTACTAAGGCTTTACAGAGTGGTATTAATACCTCCCTTGATCTTGATTGTATCCCTCTGTTAATGCAATTTAGGATTCTGTTGGCTTTTTTGGCTGCCGTTGCACAAAATGTATTTATTTTGTACTGTCTTAATTGCTTTAACAGTTTTAATTGTTTTTAATTTCTTATATGTCTTTTCATGTACGCTACCAAGAGTCCCTTTTTGAGATGGGCAGATGAAAGGAATCAGATAAATAACTAATAAGTAAATAAAAGCTAATGTAAGGATGTAATTTCATCATTATTATACTGCTTTATGCAAAGGTCAAGAAAGTCCCTTGGGAAAAATGGATGAATATTTAGATAAAGACAAACTGTGGAAGCTCAGAGAGAATGAGAGACCATTTTTGAAATGACTTATAACAGTAAAGGGAAGTTTGCAAAGCTATCAAAAGGATTAAAACAGGAAAGGCATCTGGGGCCAGATGGTCTGCTGGTCCCTTACTATAAATGCTTTGCAGTTTTTACAAAAACGATAAATGTTATTTTTCAGAAGGCTGCATCAACAGAGGGAGAGAATCCAGATCACGTGAAGTGTTAATACCACTTTATAATGCCTTGCATTCAATCCTGGTTGCTACGATATAAAATAGATGTTGGGACTCTAGAAAGAGTGCAGAGAAGAGCAACAAAGAGGATTAGGGGACTGGAAGCCAAAACATACGAAGAACGGTTGCAGGAATTGGGGATGTCTAGTTTAATTGAAAAGAAGGACCGAGGGTGACATGAAGGCAGTTTTCCAGTATTTCAGGGGCTGCCACAGAGATGATGGGCGGTCAGCCTATTTTCCAAAGCACCAGAAATAACGGGTGGAAACTAATCAAGGAGAGAAGCAACCTAGAACTAAGGAGAAATTTTGTGACAGTGAGAACAGTTAAGCAGTAGAACGGTTTGCCTTCAGAAGCTGTTGGATGCTCCATCGCTGGAGGCTTTCAAGAAGAGACTGGAGAGCCATTTGTCTGACATGATATAGGGTTCCATGCTTGAGCAGAGGGATGGACTAGAAGACCTCCACGGTCCCTCCCAACTATGTTATTCGTTCATAATAATAATGACTTGGGACGAATGCACAAATCCCTCTCACAATTACTACTACAATTGAGCCAGGTATGGTATAGGTGGTACGTGACTCAAAAGTAGTAACTGAGATGTTGGAGTCCTTGTGGACGATCACTTAAATAGGAGCCAGCCTATTTAATTTAATTAGTTAATGCAGCCAAGGCAATCCTAGGCTGCATTAACCGAGGGACGGAATCAAGATCACGTGAAGTATTGATACCACTTTATAAATCCTGAGTAAGGCCACACGTGGAGTACTGCATCCAGTTTTGGTCACCACAATATAGAAAAGATGTTGCCTTTGACACAGAGCCTTCCCCAACCTCCAGGACTGGGTCATGTAAAGCCCTGAAGACGTTTTTATTCCGTCAAGCCGCTCTAGCCTAAATGGTTTTTAATTGGGATTTTAAATTTTATGGATTTGGGGGGTTTTTTAAATTGGGAAGCCAGTGATTTAATTCTTGTTAATTATCTTCACTTTTGTATTTGTATGTTTTTTTAATTTTGGCTGTTCACCGCCCTGAGTCCCCTCTGGGAGAAGGGCGGTATACAAATCAAATAAATAAATAGATAGATAGATAGATAGATAGATAGATAGATAGATAGATAGATAGATACATAGACAGATAGATAAATAAATAAATAAATAAATAAATAAATAAATAAATAAATAAATGTTCTTCCTCTGCGGCTGTGGGTGGACCACAACAAGCACCAAGGACTCCACGCTGGTCAGACTAGATGACCTCTGAGGCTCCTCCAAGTTCTAGGATTCTAGGAAGTGACACCCCCCCCCCAAGTCTTCCCCATTCTCCGTTCTGCCCCGTGGCATCCTTCCTGCCTCCCAGACCCCAACTAACCACATCGGGAGACAGGATTCCCTGCCTCCAATGCCACCTTCTCTGGAAAACAATTTGCTCCTTCCTTATCCCTGATACTTCCATGCCTGAACTACGCAAAGCACGGCAAAGCAGCAACACAAAAGGAAAAGGAAAAAGGAAAATAACTACTCCGACGGCCTTGAGATCCTGGGGTGCCATTCAAAAGCACCTGAATTGCAATTGCAACCTGGGACACCTTGGCAACCGCCCCCTCCCGCTCTGCAGAGACCCCCCTCCCTTGCACAAACACACACACACACACACAAACAGATAACCCAACATGGGGTGCCCAGAGCACATAAATTAGGATTTCAATTTGGCAGCCTGAGGGCTTTGTGCAAATGATTATAAAAAGTTTTTTTTTCCTGCAACGGTACAAATAAGGCTCAACTATAATTACAACAGGTATTTGGTAACCCAGGGAGATCATTTGTGTTTGTGTGTGTGTGTGTGTGTGTGTGTGTGCAGAGAGCATTTGTGAGGAGAAGAAAGGAAGCGAAGCCAGGGATGGGGGAGCCAGCATCCAGGTCCTTGCCACAAGGAACAAACCTTGATTCTTCCGCCCATCAAGGGGGGGGGGAGAATTCCTGCCAGCATTTGGCAAAGCTTTGCATAATTCTTGGGCGGTTTGGGAGGTTTGTTAATGATCTTGTTAATTATTTTTGCTTAATTGGTTTCTGCCCACTCGCCTGGGGTTGCTTTGCTGGCTTTCCAGCATTCTGCTTCGCGGGCTGAAGTTTTCTCCTCGGCCTCAAATAGCAAAGGATGCTCTCGATTGGATTTTAGTTATACAGAACCCGCTCAATAAACGAGTTAAGGGGGCAAAGGTACCTCATACTCTTCTTATTTTCCCCACAACAACCCTGCAAAGTAGGTTGGTTGGGCTGAAAGAGAAGGACCAGCTGGTTTCCTTGCGTAAGGCGGGACTAGAACTCACAACCTCATGTTCATTAGCCCAGAGTCACCCAGCCAGCTTTCACGCCAGTGGCAGGACTAGAACACACCCTCACTTGGTGATTGGCCTGAAATTACCCAAGCAGCTTTCATGCTTGAGGTGAGACTAGAACTCACCATCTCCTAGTGACTGGCCCAAAGACACCCAACTGGCTTTCATACCTAAGGCAGGATTAGAACTCACAGTCACCTGGTGATTGGTGCAAGGTTACCCATCCGGGTCTCTCATGTCTAAGAACAGGACTAGAACTCCCTACCTGCTGGTGATTGGCCCAAAGTCTGCCAACAGGCTTTCACGCCTGAGGTGGGACTAGAACTCACCTTCTCCTGGTGATTGGCCCAAAGTCACCCAGCCAGCTTTCCTGACCAAGGCAGTACTAGAACTCACTGTCTCCTGGTGATTGGCCCAAAGTCACCCAGCCAGCTTTCACGCCTGAGGTGGGACTAGAACTCACCGTCTCCTGGTGATTGGCCCAAAGTCACCCAGCCAGCTTTCCTGACCAAGGCAGTACTAGAACTCACTGTCTCCTGGTGATTGGCCCAAAGTCACCCAGCCAGCTTTCACGCCTGAGGTGGGACTAGAACTCACCGTCTCCTGGTGATTGGCCCAAAGTCACCCAGCCAGCTTTCCTGACCAAGGCAGTACTAGAACTCACTGTCTCCTGGTGATTGGCCCAAAGTCACCCAGCCAGCTTTCACGCCTGAGGTGGGACTAGAACTCACCTTCTCCTGGTGATTGGCCCAAAGTCACCCAGCCAGCTTTCCTGACCAAGGCAGTACTAGAACTCACTGTCTCCTGGTGATTGGCCCAAAGTCACCCAGCCAGCTTTCACGCCTGAGGTGGGACTAGAACTCACCGTCTCCTGGTGATTGGCCCAAAGTCACCCAGCCAGCTTTCCTGACCAAGGCAGTACTAGAACTCACCGTCTCCTGGTGATTGGCCCAAAGTCACCCAGCCAGCTTTCATGCCTGAGGTGGGACTAGAACTCACCGTCATCTGGTGATTGGCCCAAAGACACCCAACTGGCTTTCACACCTGAGGCAGGACTAGAACTCACAGTCACCTGGTGATTGGTGCAAGGTTACCCACCCAGGTCTCTCGTGTCTAAGAACAGGACTAGAACTCTCTGCCTGCTGGTGATTGGCCCAAAGTCTGCCAACTGGCTTTCACGCCTGAGGTGGGACTAGAACTCCCCGTCACCCAGCTTCTTTTCATGCCTGAATGACCATGAAGGGGGTGGCCTTCGTTCTTAAGCCTGTCCTGCGTGGAAGTTTTCTAAACAAGCCCTTGACTCAGATTGCAATTAAATTTACTTACTCTTCACCCTGCTTCTCTGTGTTTTCATTACTGCTTGTAGCTGGTGGCAAATGCGGTTTTAATTATATTTGCTCTTATGCTCTTAATATCCTGCAAATTCTCCGCCTGGCAGCTTTCTCTGAAGGGAGAAGCAAGGTATCCTTTTCCTAATTAAGGAAAGTTAATATTTATCCCTTTCTTCTTCCAGATGCAAACGGGAAACGGAGGAAAACCTTCCCTTCCACATTCACCGAGCAGTCCTCGACTTATAATGGTTCATTTAGTGACCGTTCAAAGTTACAACGTCCCTGAAAAAAGTGACTTTTGGCTGTTTTCCACACTTACGACGGTTGCAACATTCCCCATCTGATCAAAATACCAACGCTTGGCAACTGGCATGTACTTATGACAGTCTCAGTGTCCCGGGGGGGGGGGGGTCACGTGCTCCCCTTTTGCAACTTTCTGAGAAGCAACGGGGAAGCCAGATCCGCTTAACAACCAGGTTACTAACTTATCAAGGGAAGTGATTCGTTTAACAACTGTGGCAAGAAAGGTCATAAAATGAGGCAGGACTCACTTAACAACTGTCTCGCTTAGCAATGGAAATGTTGGACTCAATTCTGGTTGTATGTTGAGGACAGTCAAGTGAATCTCTGCCATCGCTAAGTTAGTAACACGGTTGTTAAGTGAATCTGGCTTCCTCATTGACTTTGGTCATCAGAAGGGGATCACGTGTCCCTGGGACACTGCAACCGTCATAAGTACGAGTCAGTTGCCAAGCGTCCAAATTTTGATCACCTGACCATGGGGATGCTGCAATGGTCGTAAGTGTGAAAAATGGTCATAAGTCCTTTTTTTCAGTTGCAGTTGTAAGTTTGGTCACTAAACGAACGGTTGTAAGCCGAGGACCACCTGCAAAGTGTGTTGTGTGACCAGGATCTGCCCCTTCCCCTTTCCGACATGCCTCATTGCCCACCCTTCACCCGTCCTCCTCCACGGTCCTCCTAGCAATTCAACCTGGATTAACCGGGGATCGTTTGTCTGCAATTAATTCATTCAATATTTATATTTGCAAATTAATTTGCTCCTGCTGAGAGACGCAACAGAAGGGGAGCATCTTGAATTGCAGTGGCTGGAAAACGCTTGGCACGGACTACCACGCTTAGATCATCTTTTCTGTTCAGACATGACCGGAACAATACACACTCCGCGGTGCAAACTTTAGCAAATTCCATGGCTTGAAGTCCCCTAAAAAGACTTCGGCTGAGAAATCTGATGTAATCGGTGTAATTTGGCCAATGAGGTCATGACACACACGTGGTCCCTTGCCCTTGCACAAATCCTCACCAACAGCAGAGGATCCTGGAATCCCAGGGCTGGAAGGGGCCTTGGAGGTCTTCTAGTCCAACCCTCTCCTCAAGGCAGGGGTACTTACACCATCTTAGACAGATGGTTGTCTAATTTCTTCTTGAAGACCTGCAGTGATGGAGCATCCACAACTTCTGGAGGCAAGGCGTTCCATTGATTAATTAAGCAGGGGGTTGGACTAGAAGACCTCCAAGGTCCCTTCCAACTCTGTTATTCTATTCTATTCTATTCTATTCTATTCTATTCTATTCTATTCTATTCTATTCTATTCTATTCTATTCTACTCTACTCTACTCTACTCTACTCTATTCTAGTCTATTCTATTTCTACTCTACTCTACTCTATTCTATTTCTAGTCTATTCTATTCTACTCTATTTCTATTCTATTCTACTCTACTCTACTCTACTCTACTCTACTCTATTCTATTTCTACTCTACTCTACTCTATTCTATTCTATTCTATTTCTAGTCTATTCTATTCTATTCTACTCTACTCTATTTCTATTCTATTTCTAGTCTAGTCTATTCTACTCTACTCTATTTCTACTCTACTCTACTCTACTCTACTCTACTCTACTCTACTCTACTCTACTCTACTCTACTCCACTCCATTCCATTCCATTCCATTCCATTCCATTCCAAATTGCTGTCGGGAAATTTCTCTTTCTTTCCAGGTTGCATCTCTCTTTAATGATCTTCCACCCATTGCCCATTGCTTTGGAGCATAGGCTGACCTCCCTCTTCTCTGTGACAGACCATCAAGTACTAGAAGACTGCTATCACGTCCCACCTGGTCCTTTTCTTCATTTGGTTAATCATACCTAGACCTCTTAGCCCTTCGTAATATAGTTTAGCCTCCAGATCCTGAATCCTTATCACTTTAGTTAACAGAAATCACAGAACAACAAAGTTGGATGGAACCTTAGAGATCTTCTAGTCCAACCTCCTGCTCAGGCAGGAGACCCTATCATTTTGGACAAATGGCTGCCCAGTCTCTTCTTGAAAACCTCCAGTGATGGAGCACCCACAACTTCTAGTGGCAAGCCATTCCACGGGTTAATTGTCCTCACTGTCAGGAAATTCCTCCTTAGTTCTAAGTTGCTCCTCTCCTTGATCAGTTTCCATCCGTTGCTTCTGGTCCTGCCCAGAAGAAGTAACTTGTCTGTCAGTTTCTTCGCAAGCGAAGT
This sequence comes from Arizona elegans, assembly GCA_022577455.1. Taxonomy (NCBI): domain Eukaryota; kingdom Metazoa; phylum Chordata; class Lepidosauria; order Squamata; family Colubridae; genus Arizona; species Arizona elegans. The sequence goes on along the minus strand of JAKOOJ010000025.1, from coordinate 1,435,975 downwards.
TTCTGATGGTGGATTTATTCCTGCCAAATTCTGGCACACGGCCCGATGAAAATATTGGCAGATACGGTTAAAAGAGAGCTTCACTGCATCTAGACCAATCTTTCTCCATCTCAGCAATGTTAAGATGGGTGGACTTCAACTCCCAGAATTCCACAGTCAGCTTTCCACTAAGCCAAAAAGTTCAGAGAGCACCAAGGACCCCACAGTCCTCCTCCTCCTCCTCTCCACACTCCCTTCTAGCACTGATGATGTTGCCTAGCTGGGTCATGAGACGTCTGCAAGAAAGCAGCCAAGCTCAGGGAATACCAGGGGTCCCACTCCCGCCCTCTTCCGCCTCCTCCTCTTTCTTCTCCTCCTCTTTCTCCGCCTCCTCCTCCCATCCTCCCTTCTAACACTGATGATATCACCTAGTTGGATCATGAAATGTCTACAAGAAAACAACCAATCTCAGAGAACATCAGGGATCCTACACTCTTCCTCCTCCTCCTCCAATTGTCCTAATACTGATGATATTCCTTAGTTGGGTCATGAAACATCTGCAAACAAAGAACCAGGAGTGAAATGCTACCGGTTCACACCGGTTCGGCCAAACAAGTAGCGGCGTCACGTGGTTTGGCGAACTGGTAGCGGCAGCAGCGCGAAGCTCCGCCCACTCGCCCGGACATCATTGCTTCCTGGTTTTAACCAGGAAGTAACCCGTTTTTGACCCTCTGTGCATGTGCAGAAGGCTTTGTGCATGCGCAGAGGGTCCAAAATTGTATGTGACACGCACGCAGCATGCACTTCCGAACTGGTAGGGAAGATAAGTAGATTTCACCTCTACAAAGAACCCAGCTCAGAGAGCACCAAGGACCCCCCTCAATTCAACCCTGAGCTGCATAGATTCTCTTCCTTTGGTTTCTCTCTGTTCTCCTTTTTGCAGCTCAGTGAAATTCCGCTTCTGGGAGTTGGAAATATTTTTCATAGAGTTTGCACTAAATGTCTATCCGCTTTGGTGGATGCTTGTATAAACACTCGGTTGTTTTCTTTTAAAAAATGGCCTCCTGAACGCAGCCTGTGCAATTCTCCCTCCCAGAATGTATTTGGTACATTATTTCATGGATATGTAAATTATGTATAGAGTGTAATATCCTTTTGCTGAAAATTATTGGCAAACCTCATTGCCAGGCCTGAGTACTATACATTCTAAATGACAGCCAAGTCTAAGCAGTTTTGTCTGAACAACAAAATGGAACAAATGTGCCCTGAAAAACTTGGGGGCCTCATTTCTACTCATTTCACCTCAAAAGTCTCAACACTCTGACTCATCAGAATCAGAATAGAGTTGGAGGGGACCTTGGAGGTCTTCTAGTCTAACCCCTTGCTCAAGCAGGAGATCTTGTACAATCCCAATCAAATGGTTGTCAAAATCTCTTCTTAAAAACCTCCAGTGATGGAGCACCCACAACTTCTGGTGGCAAGCTGTTCCACTGGTTAATTGTTCTCACTGTTAGGAAATTCCTCCTTAGTTGTAGGTTGCTTCTCTCCTTGGTTAATTTCCATCCGTTGCTTCTTGTCCTGCCCTCAGGTGCTTTGGAGAATAGCTTGACTCCCTCTTCTTTGTGGTAGCCTCGCAAATACTTGAGCCTTGGTGGCGCAGCTGACTAAAGTGCTGTTAAAGTAGCACCAGCTGCCTGCAATTACCGCAAGTTCATATCTCACCAGGCTCAAGGTTGACTCAGCCTTCCATCCTTCCGAGGTAGGTAAAATGAGGACCCGGATTGTGGGGGGGCGGGCGAAAGCCCTACTAAGCAGGTATATACAAAAAGTATGAAGGCTATTGCTTAACGCATTGTAAGCCGCCCTGAGTCTCTGGAGAAGGGCAGCATATAAATCGAACCAATGGAATGAATGAATGAATGAATGAATACTGCTATCGTGCTATATATTATATTATAATATTATATATGTTATATATTCAGAAGTTGTGGGAGCTTCATCACTTTCAAGAAGAGATTGGACTGCCATTTGTCAGAAATGGTGTAGGGTCTCCTGCTTGGGCGTGGGGTTGGACTAGATGACCTACAAGTCCCTTCCAACACTGTTAATCTGTAATCTGTAATGTTCCCCCCAGTCCTTCTTTTCTCTAGACTAGCCAAACCTAAATCCTTCAACCGTTCTTTCTATGTTTTAGTCCCTATTCTCCTCTGAACTGGACCCATTAATAACAAATATAACACCTTAAGGACCAACATCCCATGGCTCTTGGATGCTTTCATTATTTACCCATCATTCAAAGGAGACAATAAAAAAAGCTCAAATGGAAACAAACGGAGCAGAATGCATTCCTCTCCCAGATAAGCAGGGATTGATACCAGACAAACACTCCAACAGAAAACAATACCCTAATCAAGGAAATACCAAGGAGACAACAATCAAGCAGATAAACAATTAAGCAGGAAACAATAGTCTAATCAAAGCACTATTAAGGAGAAAAATCACACTCCCACCAACACTAGCAGGGCAAGGGACTGGTATATAAACAGAGAGCAAACACCCCCACCCCCCTCAAATCATGAGTTTCCCTAGGTGGGAAATGAAACGTTTGAAAGAAGACCACCAAGCTGAGAGAACACCAAGGATCCCACAGTGGATGTTTTCAAGAAGAGATTGGACAACCGTAAGGTCTCCTGCCTTGGGCACGGGGTTGGACTAGAAGACCTCCGAGGTGCCTTTCTGCCCTATGATTCCATGAGATAGATAAGATACATATGGCAGTCAGACAGACACACAGACAGAAGATGGATGGATGGATGGATGGATGGATGGGCAGAAGGAGGAAAGGAAGGGAAGGGAGGGAGGGAGGGAGGGAGGGAGGGAGGGAGGGAGGGAGGAAGGAAGGAAGGAAGGAAGGAAGGAAGGAAGGAAGGAAGGAAGGAAGGAAATGCATGCCTCCAGAAATTGTGGGTGCTTCAACACGGGAGATTTTTAAGAAGAGATTGGACAACCATTTGTCTGAAATGTTATTGGGTCTCTCCTGCTCCAGAAGGGAGGCTGGACTAGAAGACCTCCAAGCTCCCTTCCAACTTTGTTGTTCCAAGTCAAGAGGTGCCAACAGTGATGGGTTTCAAATATTTTCACTACCGGTTCCGTGGGTGTGGCTAGGTGGGGGGGGCATGTGACTGAATGGGCATGGCCAACTTGACATCACTCACGCCAACGCCCACTCAGTCACATGACCTCCCCCCCCACCTAGCCATGCCCACCGGAAAAGGTAGGAAAAATTTTGGAATTTCCACCTATCTACCCCCGCCCTCCCTTCGCCAGTCGCCCCCGTTTCCCCTCCTTTAGCAGCCCTGGCCCTAGCCCCACTTCCTCCCCCCCACCCACCGCCTCTTTGTTTGGGCTGCTAAACTTCCACAGCCACTGGTCCAGAGTCTGGAAGGCAAGCTGACCAGAGTTTTCAGCAGCCCCCAGCCAGCTGCCGCTGCTGGAAAGCAGCTGGCAAAGAAGCCTCATGCTTTGTGGCTGCGGCTGTTGTCCGCAGGCTGCCAAAAAGTACCACAGGTTGCGGAAAAAGCTGCTGCCATTGCCGCCATGTGTGTGTGCATCCCATTGGACTTGCAAGGCAATGGGATGTTTGTGCACGAAGAACATGGAGGCAATGAACATGGCGGGCAGGGCGAGCAAGTGGTGACTGGGGGACCAGTTCAGGGGTGTGGCCAGCCGGCCAGTGCTACCGGTTCAGCTACCTTGGCCAAATTTCCACCAACGGTTCGCGCGAACCGGTGCAAACCAGCACAATACCACCATTAGATCTTCTCTCCGTGTCCAAATGATCGAGTTCATTCCTTAATTTTATTCTCTTTTCCCACCTTTTTCCCATCACTTTTATATTCACCAAGTTAGCCTGGATATTTTTTTTTTATTTTAAAACCCGATTGCAAATTCCTCTGAATTATTTTAGGAGGAGCTGTAGAGAAGGGTGTTAACAAGTCAAAAAAATATGAAAACGAGCTCTGATTTTGTCTGCTTCTGCGGGGAAGGTTGTCCCTGAGCCCTCGATAAGTAGGCCCAAAATCTGCCTTATCCATCTCTTATGTCCCCCACATTCATTCCATCTCTTTCCCCCCTGCACCCCACCCCGCCTGACAAATCTTCCTCATTCTGTAAAAATCTTCCTGTATTAAACCGTGAATTATTAATGGCCGTGAACATTCCTTGACGGAATTTCACTCTTTTTCTCTCTCTTCCTCTTCTCTTCTGGCAATCGCAGTAGAATGCCAGCCTGGAGAGATGGGCTGTCATCTTATTTTTAATTTCTGCCAACCCCTTTAAAAAAAAAAAAAAAAAAAAACTTCAGGCCCTTTTGTGAAATACTCTGAATTAACCCTTGAATGACGAGGAGGAGAGGAGCAGAGGCAACAAAGCCCCCTTGGATTGCATCCCCTCCCCTAAACTGGCACGTTTTAGGATATAGAGCATAGAATAAGAAAGTTGGAAGGGGCCTTGGAGGTCATCCAATCTTTCCTTGAAAACCTCAAGGGATGGAGCACCAACAGCTTCTGGAGTGAAGCCATTCAACTGATGAATAGAATAGAATAGAAGTAGGAATGGAATGGAATGGAATAAGGAATGGAATGGAATGGAATGGAATAGAATAGAATAGAATAGAATAGAATAGAATAGAATAGAATAGAATAGAATAGAATAGAATAGAATAGACAATATGGAATGGAATGGAATAGAATGGAATGGAATGGAATGGAATGGAATGGAATGGAATAGAATAGAATAGAATAGAATAGAATAGAATAGAATAGAATAGAATAGAATAGAATAGAATAGAATAGAAAAGAATAGAATAGGGAATGGAACGGAACAGAACGGAACAGAACAGAACAGAACAAATGGAACAGAAGTTTGAATTTTGTTCACATGACCATGTGGATGCTACAATGGTCATAAGGATGAGAAACGGTCCTAAGTCACATTTTTCCGGTGCCATTGTAAGTTTCGACAGTCATTAAACTAAACTAAAGTCGCATCTGGGAAGCGAGGAAGACTTCGGTTTCACAACGAAGGCCTGCCTTTCCCTTTCCCTTTCCCTTTCTCTTTCCCTTTCTCAGCAGGTTAACACCTCGCCTCTCAAATAGACACTGTGCCACCTAAAAATATTCCAGGATTTTTCTGGGCTGCCTGCGATGAGTCAGCCGCTCTTCATATTTTATTGCAAGTTATGTAATTGTTTTTTTGCCGCGAAGGAAATATTTGAGAAGACAATGGGAGAGGAGAGAGAGAAAGAGAGAGAGGCAGGTCCTCCAAATAATACGGGTGCCCGGCCTGACCTTCCCGAAACTAAATCCCCGTCAACCATAAACTGGGAAACCGGAGAAAAGCAACATAACGGCTTCTCTAACGGATCCAGGAATTTGTGCGAAGAGATCTCTGCCAAAGGCAAGGTGACATTTGCTCCGTGCTGAGTGACTTTGTTTTCACACTTTGCCTGAATGGAAGGTCGAGCCACAAGCTTCTGTGGGCTGAATCGAAATAAGGAAGGGGGGAAAAAAATAAATAAGGCACCGGAATCCCAAATTAATGGGGCTGCAAGAATGGAAAACTCTGTTTTGGCAGAATTTCTGCCTTGCAGTTAGTTTCTCCTAATATCCCTTTTTTACTCTCACTCTTTTCACGTATTCAAATTATGTTTATACTTTTACCTGTTATCTTATATATGCGTGACAAAATAAAATAAATAAATAAAATAAAAAGCCAGCGGGCGGGCAGGGAGGCGAGGAAGGAGGCAGCTCTGACTTTTGCCCAAAGGAAAACCTGTCTTGCAAAAGCCGCAGGGGTCCAGCAGAAGCCACCGTGATGGCCCCAGCACATAACCTGGATGTTATGATTTGCATAAAGGTGAGAGAGGTCATGCCACAGGTGAGGTCCTGGGGTCTTTGCAGATGGCCGGGACCTGAAGATGTGCTTGCTGAAATCTCCGTCTCTCTCTCTCTCTCTCTCTCTCTCTCTCTCTCTCTCTCTCTCTCTCTCTCTCCCTCCCTCCCTCCCTCCCTCCCTCCCTCCCTCTCTCTCTCTCTCTCTCTCTCTCTCTCTCTCTCTCTCTCTTTTCATTTGAAGTTTATTAGCAGGAACTGAGAGGGATCTTGGAGCCCTGGTGGACTGTCACTTAAATAGGAGCCAGCCGTGTGCTGCAGCTGCCAAAAAAGCCAACGCAATCCTAGGCTGAATTAACAGAGAAGAGAATCAAGATCACGTGAAGTGTTATTATTGCTTTATACTGTCTTGGCAAGGCAACGCTTGGAATACTATCAATCAGATTAGAGCTGGAGGGGACCTTGGAGGTCCTCTAGTCCAACCCCCTGCTCAAACTGGAGACCCTGGCCTATACCATTTCAAGATAGGGTGAATACAGCCCAGTCTTTTCTTAAAAGCCTCCAGTGATGGAGTGCCCACAATTTCTGGTGGCGAGCCATTCCACTGGTTAATTGTCCTCATTGTTAGGAAGTTTCTCCTCGATTCCAGGTTGCTTCACTCCTTGATTAGTTTCCATTGTTTCTTCTCCTGCCTTCAGGTGCTTTGGAAAACAGGTTGACCCCCTCTTCTTTGGGGCAGCCCCTCAAATATTGGAAGACTGCTCTCATGTCACCCCTAGTCCTTCTTTTCTCTAGACTGGCCGTACCCAATTCCTGCAATGGTTTTTCAAAGGTTTTCGTCCCCCAGGCAATCATCTTAATTGCACTCAGTTATCAATCCAGTTTTGGATTGAAAAAAGATGTGGAGACTCTAGAAAGAGTGCAGAGAAAAGCAACCAGGATGATTAGGGAACTGGGGGGATAAAACATAGGAAGAACAATTGTGGGAACTGGGCATGGCCAGTCTAGAGATAAGAAGGACGAGGGGTGACACAATAGCAGCCTTCCAGTATCTGAGGGCTTGCTGCAAAGAAGGGGAGGGGGTCCCCCTCTTCTCCAAAGCCCCTGAAGGCAGGACAAGAAGTGATGGATGGAAACGAATCAAGGAGAGAAGCAACCTGGAACTAAGGAGAAACTTCCTTCCAGAGAGAGCAGTTAATTAATGGAACAGAAGTTGCCTCCAGAAGTTCTGGGTGCTCCATCTTTGGAGGTTTTCAAGAAGAGACTGGACAGCCATTTGTCAGCAATGGCATAGTGTCTCCTGCTCAAGCAGAGGGTTGGACTAGAAGACCTCCGAGGTCCCTCTGTTGTTCTGTAATCTATAAACTTTTCTGCTGAATTCCTGGTATGGAGAGATCACTTAGATCAGTGTTTCTCAACCTTGGAAGCTTGAAGATGGGTGGACTTCAACTCCCAGAATCCCCCAGCCAGCGCTGCTGGCTGGGGGATTCTGGGAGTTGAAGTCCACCCATCTTCAAGCTTCCAAGGTTGAGGAACACTGACTTAGATGTTCCTCTGCTAGAGGAGAGCCAAGCACTTCTGATTTTAATCCTTCTCTTCCAGACGAGATGAACCCATTCTGGACCAGCAAAGATCTCTTCTGTTTCATTGCTTCTTTGGAAAGGGGTCTTTGTGTAGCTTCCAACCATCACCATGGCAACTGGAGAATTCTTGCACGTCCTCTTGAGGCCCCCACTTTTCATGGCGGCCTCCCATCTCTATGGAAACAACCCCCTCCCCAGAACTGACTTTCTGCCTTCACCAGAAGGGGCATCTCACTGGAGGAGGGAAGGTCCTCCTTCTGCCCAGTGCAGACCCTCAAGCAACAGGGGGTTGCCCTCAGCTCTCCCTCTCTCTCTCTTTATCACCCAAAGCAATGCACTTGGTTCTCTGGTCCCCCTGCCCCACCCCGAGGGACCCATCAGATATATTGCGAGGGCAACTCAGATCCTGACTGGGAGTGACGGATGGAAGCCATCTGAAGAAGTTGGGGGAGACAATTTTCTGCTTATAAAATTCAGGGTTGGGCTCTCTGGTATGGGCTGAGACCCCATCCCTACAATAACTCTCACTGGTCATCTGGACAAATCATTTTCTGGATTGCATAGACATTGTGGAGTCGGTGGCCTCTGAGCTTAGGTTGTTTTCACTGATGAAGCACTGATGACGTTACCGAGTTGGGTCATGAAACGTCTGCAAGAAAACAAGCTGAGAGAACACCAAGGATCCCACAATCCTCCTTCACCTTCTCCTTCTCCCTCTCTTTCTCCTCTTTCTCTTTCTCTCCTTCTAGCATTGATGATATTCCCTAGTTGGGTCATGAAACGTTTGCAAGAAAACAAACAGACCATGACAAGGGTTCGATGACTATATCCCCTGTATCAAGGCCACTCGACCACTGACCAGAGATGAAAACTAAGTCCAGAGTGTGCCCGCCCGTGTGAGAAGGGCCATGAATTATTTGAGTCAGGTCCATGGCCGTCATGGAAGCCATGAACTCCCGAGCCACCTTGTTATGGAAGGAAGGAATTAAGAGACATCCCTTTGGGGCAGACAGAGTCAGTTTATTATTGCAATAAGGTTCAGATAGGTATTCAAAATCTGAGCAAAGTTATGATCATGAGATTCCAGTTTTATACAGTATCAAACAAAGGATTCTGTTAACTCAGCAGTTCATATGATCATATACATTTGTTATTTTTAATTGACATTTCCTAATTATTAAGTTTTACATTTTCTTTGCCAACAGTCATAATTCTTCTTGTAAATTACTGAAGCATAGATTCAAATTATCTCTTGTGGTCATCCTTTGATCTGTTTTAACCTTCAAACAAATATCTCTATCTCTGATAACCGAGGGGCCCTTCTTGTGAATGTTTCTACTTCAAAGGAATTCTCTGCCTTTCAACTGGATAATTGACTTCCCTTAAACAAGCACATTTCCTTTCTTACAATACTATGAATAAAGAGGGCCCTTCAGTGATCATCCAGCTGGACCCGCTTACCTACATTAACCTCAGACGTTTCACCGATAGATGGCAGGTTGAAATTCCCCATGACCACAAGTTTAGGGGTATCAGCCGCCACCTCGGCTATGACGTTGAGCAGCTCAGGCAGGGCCGTTGCCACGTGGCAGGGAGCCAGGTAAGTGATCAACAAGCCCATCTGCACTCCACGGCCCCACTTCACAAGAAGAGACTCACATCCGGCTATCTGTGGAACAGTGGTCTCCCTCGGATCAAGACCTTCCTTTATAATAACCACCACCCTCCCACCCACCCCGCCCCTGCCCTGAGCTCTCGGCTGGTGGAATACCCGGAAGCCTGGTGGGCACATATCTACAAGGGGAACTCCCCCCTCCTGGCCCAACCAGGTCTCCGTAATACCTACCAGGTCCGCTCCCCCCTCCTGAATAAGATCGCAAATGAGGGGGGCTTTATTTACCACGGACCTGGCATTGCACAGCAACAGCCGAAGACTCTCGGGCCTGAGAGTCTGAACAGCCTGGGAAACGAGAAGGGCTTTGGGCACTGGGGCGTGCCACCGCTCGGAGATAGCGAGTGCGCGCCCCCACCACATGATATGGCCCCCTGCTCCCACCATATCTGCCCCTCCCACTCAGCATACTGATGGAAAAGCCCTCAGCAGAATGACCTCTAATGCCCCCCTTACCCCTGGAATCCGCACCCTCTGTGGCCCGACTGGCAGCTGGGCCAGACCCCTCCCCCCGTGGGTTAACCCCCAAACCCACACAACCCTCCCGCCCCCTAGAACCCCTTAAAAATTGAGGAATGGACACTAAAAGTCGCGCATTTGGCAGAGATGGCGAAAATTTCATCATATCTTAAAGATCACTCAAACGAAAGATATATATCGGAAGGGAGAAGATGGATTGACTATATTCAAAACAAGTATCAGACTAAGAAGTTTCATATAGCTTATGAATGAAACATTTTTAATCTTTAGTTTATGTTTACAGTGTTTTGAGTTATAAGGAGTTAAAGAGCTTTGGTAGTACAGTGGTCTAAAGCACCCTGTTATTAAGACCAGCTGCCTGCAATTACTGCAGGTTCGAATCTCGCCAGGCTCAAGATTGACTCAGCCTTCCATCCTTTCTAAGGTAGGTAAATTGAGGACCCAGTTTGTGGGGGCAATAAGCTGACTTTGTATAAATATACAAAAGTATGAAGGCTATTGCTTAATGCATTGTAAGCCGCCCTGAGTCTCCGGAGAAGGGCGGCATATAAATCAAATTAAAAAAAAAAAAAAAAGACCTAGGGAGAATTTGAAGCCAACAAAATGTTAGCATATTTTAGTTTTATGTTTGTGGATGCTATACCCTGTGCTTGTTCTGGGAAGTTTAGGGAGGGGGGTGGGGGGAAGGGGAAGGGGGAAAGAGTGGGTGGGTGGGCAAGGGGGGTGGGATGGGGTGAGGGTGGAGGGGTGGGAGGGGGGGAGAAAATGTTTGTATCTTCTATAAAACTTTTCAATTAAAAAAAAAAGTATCTAAAAATTTCCCCAGAAAACCCCTCAATCCCCTTTTTGCAACGTGCCACATGTTTTCAATCCCTGGCAAGCTCTCCCCGTCTTCCTCCCAGGCAGCCTGCTCCATCTCCTGCCTGAGCATAATAAAGACACCCCCCTACACACACACACACACACACACACACACACCTGCGACCCCTGCTTCTCAGCCAGGGAGGGAGCCGCCATATTTCATGCCCTGCTTGGCCCTGTCCATCCAGGCAGCTGCAATCCCGCCAGCCATACAACACCTGGCTGGCAGCACCGCCCCCCCCCTCCTGGCTGAGCCCTGGGGTCATGACTGCTGTAAAACCTGATGAGATACAACCTGCCCAGAGTTCCCCAAGGCACACCTTGCCAAGGTTGCAAATTTATACGTCCTGAACAGCAGCCATAAAATATAGAGTGGAGGGGGAGGGGCGCGAGGGAGTGGGGGGGAAAGCTGACAGGTGAGAAGATTAAACCGTCTTAGCTGAGCCCAGAGAAGAGGTGAGCTGAAATCAGTGAGAACACCGAATAGAGAATAATAGAGGCGGAAAGGGAGCTTGAAGGTCTTCGAGTCCGACCCAGAGCTGGTATTCAGCCGGTTTGAGCCGAACCGGTAGCGGAAATCGCAGGTGGGTCTGTCCACCCCCACTCCCGGCTCTATGCCATCCTATTTAGGCATGTTTTTGAGGCCGGGCACACGCGTGGACGTGTTTGCGAACCGATAGGGAAAGTAAGTGACTACCAGCCCTGGTCCAACGCCCTCCTCAGGCAGGAAACCCTATTCCATTTGCCTGCAAGTCAATCACGGAATCACACAGGGATACGTCCAAATGCAGCTAGTCCTCAATTTACGGCCGCAAGTGAGGCCAAAATGTAGGCTGCTGAGTGAGAAATTCCTTTTTTTTTTCTTTTTTTTTTTGAAACGTTTTTTCAGTTTTATTTCTTATACACATAATACAAAATATACATTTTCTTATACATAATTAATCATACATATACATGTTTTCCTTAAAGAAAGCATTAAAACGAGGAAAAGAAGATAGAAAGGAGAGAGGAGGAGAAGGTAGGAAGAGGAGAAGGAGTGAGAAGGAGTGAGGAATTTCTTAAGGGGGGTCTCGCCCCGTTGTACGACTTCTCTGCCCACAGTTGTGAAATGAATCACTGCGGTTGTTAAGTTAGTAACCCGGCCGTTAAGCGAATCCAGCTTCCCCATGGAACTTTGCACGTCGGAAAGTCGCAAAAGGGGAGCACGTGACCCCAGGACACTGCAACGGTCGTAAATACGAGTCAGTTGCCAAGCGTCTGAATTTTGATCACGTGACCGCTGCAACGGTCGTAAGGGTGAAAAATGGCCATAAGTCCCTTTTTTTTCAGGGCTGCTTCAACTTTGAACGGTCACTAAATGAGCACTGTTGTAAGTTCGAGGACTACCTGTATCCTGAGTTTGGAAAGAGAAATTAAACACGTGAGTACTAATATAGGGGGTGAGCCAGCTGCTTGGTTGTAATACAGGTAGTCTTTGACTTACAACCATTAGTTTAGCGACCGTTCAAAGTTAAAATGGCAAAGCGACTTATTTATTTATTTATTGTTTATTTATTGGTTCGATTTATATGCCGCCCTTCTCCAGAGACTCAGGGCAGCTTACAATGCATTAAGCAATAGCCTTCAAACTTTTGTATATACCTGCTTAGTAGGGCTTTCGCCCCCCCTCTCCGCCCCGAAGCGGTGTTCTTTTTTATACAAAGTCAGCTTATTGCCCCAACAATCCGGGTCCTCATTTTACCTACCTCGGAAGGATGGAAGGCTGAGTCAACCTTGAGCCTGGTGAGATTTGAACTCGCAGTAATTGCAGGCAGCTGGTGCTGTTTAACAGCACTTCAGTCTGCTGCGCCACCAAGGCTCTTAATTGTGACCGTTTTTCACACTTACAACCATTAAAAGCGAGGCAGCCGTGTGCAGCAGCAGCCAAAAAGCTAACACAATGCTTAGTTGTGTAAACAGAGGCATAGAATCAAAACCACGTGTAGTGTTAGTACCGCTTTGTAAAGCCTTAACAAGGCCACAGCTGGAATCCTGCATCCAGTTTTGGTCACCACAAATTACAAAAAAAGATGTTGGGACTTTGGAAAAAGTGCAGAGAAGAGCAACTCGGAGGATTAAGGGCCTGGAGACTGAAACATATGAAGAACCCTTGCAGGATTTCGATTTGACCAGTCTAGAGAAATGGAGGACTAGGGGCAACATGATAGCAGTGCTCCTATATTTGAGGGGCTGCCACAAAGACGAGGGGTCAGCCTATTCTCCAAAGCATCAGAGGGCAGGATAAGAAGCAACAGATGGACACTAAGCAAGGAGAGAAGCAACCTGGGATTAAGGAGAAATTTCCTGACTGTGAGAATCATGTCACTGGTAATCACTGGAATAATAACAGATGACATAAAACATACGAAGAACGGTTGCAGGAACTGGGCCTGGCTAGTCTAGTGAGGAGAAGGACCAGGGGAGACAGGAGAGCATCTTCCAATATCTGAGGGGCTGCCACAGAGAGGAGGAAGGGGGCCAAGCTATTTTCCAAGGCACCTGGAGGCCACAAGGAATAATGGATGGAAACTGACCAAGGAGAGATTCAACCTGGAAATAAGGAGGAATTTTCTGACAGTGAGAACAATCAACCCATGGGACAGAAGTTCGGACGTTGTGGGAGCTCCATCACTGGAGGCTTCCAAGAAGAGATTGGACTGCCATCTGTCAGAAATGGTGTAGGGTCTCCTGCTTGGGTGAGGGGTTGGACTAGATGATCTACAGTATAAGGTCCCTTCCAATTAATCTGTTAACCGGTTGAATAAACAAGATAATAATATAACAGATAATCTGTGGAACCTTTTGCCCTCAGAAGTTATGGGTGTTCAATCAGTGGAGATTTTTAAGAAGAGATTGTACAACCATTTATCCGGAATGGAATAAGGTCTCCTGTTTCGAGCCAGGGGTTGGACTAGAAGACCTCCAAGGTTCCTTCAACCCTACGATTCTATGATTCTTTGGGTGCATTCTTTACTAATCACATTTTTAACATGCCCATGCTTGATGTTATCTAACTGTAAGATGCCCAGAAGGACTAAAACATGTGAAAAACAGTTGCAGGAATTGGGTACGGCCAGTCTAGAGAAAAGAAGGACTAGGGATGATATGATAGCAGCCTTCCAGTATTTGAGGGGCTGCCACAAAGAGTTGGGGGTCAATTTATTCTCCAAAGCAACAGAAGGCAAGACAAGAAGCAGCAGATGGAAACCAATCAAGGAGAGAAGCAACCTAGAAATAAGGAGAAACTTCCTAACAGTGGAATTAGGAATTAGGAACAATTAACCAGTGGAACAGCTCGCCACCAGAAGTTGTGGGTGCTCCACTCCTGGGAGAAAAGCTTGGACAGCCCCCTATCTGGAAGGGTATGAGGTCACCTGCTTGAGCAGAGGGTTGGACTAGTTCAAGTTCCCTTCCAGCTCTATTCTGATTAAACTTCAGTGATTCGCTTAACAACTGTGGCAAGAAAGGTTTAATGTGGGGCAAAACTCACTTAGCAACTTCTTTGCTTAGCAGAGGAAGCTTTGTTCTCTGTAGCGGTTATATGTGGAGGATTAATTAAGCTAGAAAAAGTTGGGTTCGTTCAACCGCTTTGGATCAACTACAGCCTTCTGAAAAATCTCCCACCGTTGGAATTACATCTCGATTTTATATTTATTGTATTGTTCTCTTCGGCTGTTTATTAGCCTCTCTCAGTTCCTCGGTTGCACTTGTGATTTCCCCGGTGGAAGTTAAGTTGACACACAGATGCGATTAGGTAAATATGTGCTTGTTATGAGATTTAAATAAAGGAAAGGAAAGGGAGGGAGGGAAGGAAGGAACACGGTGCAAAAAAGAAAATGATTAGGATGTTTCTTCGGCTTTGCAGCCTCTCAAAGCAGCTGATGATAAAAGGAGCCGTAAAATACATTCACTAAATTCTTCTGAACATTTTTTTTGTCTTCTTCAAACGCTCCTTGTTTGCATCCATTCTCCCTCTCATGCTTTGCCCTTGAAGAAAATACTATATGAAAACTATAAATGATGTCAGCTGCATCAGTAACAATCACAGAGTTGGAAGGTTCCTGGGAGGTCATCTAGCCCAACCCCCTGCTCACCTGTACTAGGGATCCGAACCACCAAACTGCCGACTTTTCTGATCGACAAGTTCAGTGTCTTACCCACTGAGCCACCTAGTCAGGCTGGGACTTCTGGTAGTCCTTGACTTACAACTGTTTGTTTGAAGATACAAGGGCACTGAAAAAAAGTGACTTGCGTCCGTTTTTCACACTTTATGACCATTGCAGCATCCTCAGGGTCACCTGATCAAAAGTGGGCGCTTGGCAACTGACTCATATTTATGATGCAGTGTCCCCGGGGTCATGTGATTCCCCTTTGGCGACCTTCCAACCAGCAAAGTCAATGGAGGAAGTCAGATTCACTTAACGACCGTTGTTCAGGGCAGTAATTAACAACTGGGACAAGAAAGGTTGTAAAATGGGGGCAAAACTCGGCTTGGCTCAGCAATGGGAATTTTGGGCTCAATTGGGGTCGTAAGTCGAGGACTACCTTCATCCGAAGAACGACAAAAATGCTACTGTTCCTGAATTCCTGGGCCGCACTTGCGATTCAGTCATAATCAGAGAAAAAGATTTGATGTATCCATGCTCAAGGTTGCATCTTTTTGTGGAAACAGAGAAGATGCAAAGGAGATTGTGGCCCTACCAAGGTCTTAGAATATGGAATAACAGAGTTGGAAGGGATCTTGGAGATCTTCTAGCCCAGTGTTTCTCAACCTTGGAAGCTTGAAGATGGGTGGACTTCCACTCCCAGAATTCCCTAGCCCAGTGTTTCTCAACCTTGGAAGCTTGAAGATGGGTGGACTTCAACTCCCAGAATCCCCTAGCCCAGTGTTTCTCAACCTTGGAAGCTTGAAGATGGGTGGACTTCCACTCCCAGAATTCCCTAGCCCAGTGTTTCTCAACCTTGGAAGCTTGAAGATGGGTGGACTTCCACTCCCAGAATTCCCTAGCCCAGTGTTTCTCAACCTTGGAAGCTTGAGGATGGGTGGACTTCCACTCCCAGAATTCCCTAGCCCAGTGTTTCTCAACCTTGGAAGCTTGAAGATGGGTGGACTTCCACTCCCAGAATTCCCTAGCCCAGTGTTTCTCAACCTTGGAAGCTTGAAGATGGGTGGACTTCCACTCCCAGAATTCTCTAGCCCAGTGTTTCTCAACCTTGGAAGCTTGAGGATGGGTGGACTTCAACTCCCAGAATTCCCTAGCCCAGTGTTTCTCAACCTTGGAAGCTTGAAGATGGGTGGACTTCCACTCCCAGAATTCCCTAGCCCAGTGTTTCTCAACCTTGGAATCTTGAGGATGGGTGGACTTCAACTCCCAGAATTCCCTAGCCCAGTGTTTCTCAACCTTGGAAGCTTGAAGATGGGTGGACTTCCACTCCCAGAATTCCCTAGCCCAGTGTTTCTCAACCTTGGAAGCTTGAAGATGGGTGGACTTCCACTCCCAGAATTCCCTAGCCCAGTGTTTCTCAACCTTGGAAGCTTGAAGATGGGTGGACTTCCACTCCCAGAATTCCCTAGCCCAGTGTTTCTCAACCTTGGAAGCTTGAAGATGGGTGGACTTCAACTCCCAGAATTCCCTAGCCCAGTGTTTCTCAACCTTGGAAGCTTGAAGATGGGTGGACTTCCACTCCCAGAATTCCCTAGCCCAGTGTTTCTCAACCTTGGAAGCTTGAAGATGGGTGGACTTCAACTCCCAGAATTCCCTAGCCCAGTGTTTCTCAACCTTGGAAGCTTGAGGATGGGTGGACTTCAACTCCCAGAATTCCCTAGCCCAGTGTTTCTCAACCTTGGAAGCTTGAAGATGGGTGGACTTCAACTCCCAGAATTCCCTAGCCCAGTGTTTCTCAACCTTGGAAGCTTGAAGATGGGTGGACTTCCACTCCCAGAATTCCCTAGCCCAGTGTTTCTCAACCTTGGAAGCTTGAAGATGGGTGGACTTCAACTCCCAGAATTCCCTAGCCCAGTGTTTCTCAACCTTGGAAGCTTGAGGATGGGTGGACTTCCACTCCCAGAATTCCCTAGCCCAGTGTTTCTCAACCTTGGAAGCTTGAAGATGGGTGGACTTCAACTCCCAGAATTCCCTAGCCCAGTGTTTCTCAACCTTGGAAGCTTGAAGATGGGTGGACTTCAACTCCCAGAAACCCCCAGCCAGCGCTGCTGGCTGGGGGATTCTGGGAGTTGAAGTCCACCCATCTTCAAGCTACCAAGGTTGAGGAACACTGTTCTAGTCCAACCCCTGTTTAAGCAGGAAACCCTGTACATTCACAGACAAACGGTTGTCTAGTCTCTTCTTGGAAACCTCTCGTGTTGGGTCACTCACAACTCCTGGAGGCAAGAGACTGTAGGGATTCTCAGTCCTCCAGGTCATGGTTGCCCCAAAAGTGCTTTTTCCGGACTTTCTTGTTTTTTCTTTCTTTGAAGACGTTTCTGCTTCTCATCCAAGAAGCTTCTTTCAGCTCTGCAAGGAATAAAAGTCTCTATAACAGACTTTTAGCTATACAATTTGGGGTGAAGACCCTTGGAATGGTGTGGGAGGAGGAATGGATTTCCAGAGGAAAAAAATTTTGCAGACTACAGGAACCATTAGGAGCCTTGGTGGCGCAGTGGCTAAGGTGCTCTTAAAGTAAAGCCAGCTGCCTGCAATTACTGCGAGTTCAAATCTCACCAGGCTCAAGGTTGACTCAGCCTTCCATCGTTCCGAGGGAGGTAAAATGAGGACCCGGTTTGTGGGGGCAATAAGCTGACTTTGTACATAAAAGAACACCGCTTAGGGGGGACCGAAAGCCCTACTAAGCAGGTATATACAAAAGTATGAAGGCTATTGCTTAACGCATTGTAAGCTGCCCTGAGTCTCTGGAAAAGGGCGGCATATAAATCGAACTAATAATAATAAATTTGCACCACTCAGATGACCCTGAAGACACAGACAAGCCTCCAAGTGGCCTCCAGGATCCTCTCAAATGATGCAAATGACCAGCTGTCTGCAAGGAGTGTCAATCCTTCCATTCCCCACCATCCTGTCAAGAACCGAAGAAGCTCCTTGGATGGGAAGCGAAACGTCTTCAAAATAAAAAACAAGGAAGTCCAGTGGCCTCCTGAAAAAAAGCACCGTTTGGACTTCTGGAGGCAAGCTGTTCCACAGGTGAAATGTCTGTGGAGATTCTCCATCATCCAGGTCACAGTTGTCCCGAAGGTGCCTTTTTTTCAAGAGTCAACTGGACTTTTCTTGGTTTTTCTTTGAAGACGTTTCGCTTCTCATCCAAGAAGCTTCTTCAGCTCTGCAAGGAATATCAATCCTTCCAGTCAGAGCATTTTTTCTGAAAGTCATTGATAAATGTTCAGGTTTATAGCTATTGCAATAGCACTTAGACTTATACGCCGTTTCACAGTACTTTTACAGCACTGTCCCCAACAATCTGGGTCCTCATTTTACCGACCTCGGAAGGACGGAAGGACGGAAGGACGGAAGACTGAGTCAACCTTGAGACTAGTGAAATTCGAACTGCTGGCTGTGGGCAGAGTCAGCCTGCAATGCTGCCTTCTAACCACTGTGCCACCATGGATCCACAGAAAAACCTCCAGATGGCTTCAACAAGAGTGCTAATGACCAGCTATCTGCAAGGAGTAATAAATCCTTCCCTTCCCCACCATCCAGTCAGAGCTGAAGAAGCTTCTTGGAAGAGAAGTGAAACGTCTTCAAAGAAAAGACACCTGGATAGCTCAGCAGACTAATGCATTGTAATTTAACTCCAGCTGTCTGAAATTAGTAAGTTCGAATCTTACCAGGCTCAAGGTTGACTCAGCCTTCCATCCTTTCTAAGGTAGGTAAATTGAGGACCCGGTTTGTGGGGGCAATAAGCTGACTTTGTAAAAATATACAAAAGTATGAAGGCTATTGCTTAACGCATTGTAAGCTGCCCTGAGTCTCCGGAGAAGGGCGGCATATAAATCAAATTTTTTTTTAAAAAAAAAAGCCAGAAATTCCAGTTGCTTCCCCAAAGAAACACCTTTGGGACAGCCATGAGCTGGATGACTGAGAATCTCTACAGACTTTTGAGCTATAAAATTTGGGATGAAGACCCTTAGAATGGGGTGGGAGGAAGAATGGATTTCCAGAGGGAAAAATATTGCAGACGACAGGAACCATTTGCACCACTCAGGTGACCCTGAGGACACAGGTAAACCTCCAAGTGGCCTCAAGGACCCTTTAAAAGGATGCAAATGACCTTTAAATAAAGAAACAACAGGTAAATGAGTAAACAACCACCGATATGATAGCTTCTTAGGATAGTTTCTTCTTTTTTCTTCGTGTGTGTATTGTATTGATGTATATGTAGGTGTTTTTATATGTATTTACGTTGTATGTTTGTTTGTGTTTAAAATAAAAAAATAAAATAAAAAAAAAGGATGCAAATGACCAGCTGTCCGCAAGGAATATAAATCCTTCCGTTCCCCACCATCCGGTCAGAGCTGAAGAAGCTCCTTGGATGGGAAGCGAAACGTCTTCAAAAGAAAAAACAAGAAATTCCAGTTGCCTCCTGAAAAAAAGGCACTTTTGGGATAAATGTGACCTGGATGGCTGAGAATCTCCATAGACCTCCAGACTCATAATCCTGGACCTTCCTGCCCCTTCTCCTCCTCCTACCACAAAGCCACTCCTCCACATGACTCACAGCTCTGACAGCCTTCAGCGCACATATCTCAAGGTACAATTATCGCCATGTGCAAAGCACAAAACCGTCAAGCTTTCAAAAGCTCAAGAAAAGCAGATTTGGTTTTGTGTGTGTGTGTGTGTGTGTTTTCCCCCCCCCCTTCGAACTCGGAGAGTGCCAACTCAGGAAAAGTAGGTCAGGGGAGTGTTAATGATTCCCACTCTTCGGATCATGTACGCCAGAGACACACAAAAAAACCAACACGAAGGATAATCGTGCTAGAGAGGACAGGCATGTTCGGGAGTTGGTGGGATGGAATCGGAAAAGAGGCTTGGGGAAAAAAACATGAGATGGTTTTCCAAACTCAGAAGCACCTTTTAAATGTCTTGTTTGTTCTGCTTTTTTTCTTTGGGTTTTTTGTTGTTGTTTTTTAAAAAAACAAAATTTGGTGGTTTGTACTTTAATTTTTTTGAATAAAATAAAGATAGATTTAAAAAAAAAAAAAAAAAAAAGCAAAAGCCCGAAACACAGATGGAGAAAGAAGAAGGAAAGCATCAAATTAAGGCCCAAACTGAATCCGGGGCTGAGTTAAAATTTTGCTCCATAATTCTTCCAAAGTTTGCCTGTTTTCAGTTCCCTGCCAATCCTTTGCTTAATTTACTATAGGTCAGTGCTTCTCAACCTTGGTAGCTTGAAGATGGGTGGACTTCAACTCCCAGAATCCCCCAGCCAGCAGCGCTGGCTGGAGGATTCTGGGAGTTGAAGTCCACCCATCTTCAAGCTTCCAAGGTTGAGAAACACTGCTATAGGTAGTCCTCGACGTATCACCGCAACGCAGGCCAAAATTCCCGTTGGAGGGGGATGGGAAAACATTTGTAAAATGTTTAAAAACTTTTTAATAAAAAAAAAAATTCCCGTTGCTAAGCGAGACACTTGTAAAGTGAGGTTCGACTTATTTTACAACCTTCCTTCCCACAGTTGTTAAGTGAATCGCAGCAGTTACTAACATGGTTGTTAAGTGAATCTGGCTTCCCCATTGACCTTGCTGGTCAGAAGGTCACAAGAGAGGAAGCACATGACCCCCCCACACACACACACCCGGGACACTGCAACCGCCATAAATATGAATCAGTTGCCAAGCGTCTTGAATTTTGATTACGTGACTGTGGGGACGTTGCAACGATCTCGAGTGTGAAAAACAGTCATAAGTCACTTTCTTTTAAGTGCCATTGTAACTTTGAACAGTCATTCAATGAACCGTTGTAAGACAAGGACTACCTGTATAAAGAACAGGGGTGGGCGAATCGGTACTTAGGGGCAGTGGCTGGGCCTGCCCACCTGCCCTGGCACTATCCCGTCTTATCGCCGTGTTGTTGACGAGGCACATATGTGTGCAAGGCCAGGGGTGAAATGCTCCCGGTTTGGACCGGATCGCCCAATCCGGTAGCGATGGAGGCAGGTGGTTCGGAGAACCGGTAGCAAAAATCCCTGCCCCCCCCTCATTGCCCAGCCGAGCTGCGTGATCATCAGAGGCTTTTTTTAATTTTAAAAGCATTTTATCTACAACCTTTTTGGCTGAAAAAATGCTTTTAAAAGTAAAAAAAAAGAAGCCTCTGATGATCGCGCGGCTCAGCTGGGATCATCAGAGGCTTTTAAAAAAAATCAGGCAACTCAGCTGGGATCATCAGAGGCTTTTTAAAAAAATCAGGCAACTCAGCTGGGATCGTCAGAGGCTTTTAAAAAAAATCAGGCAACAGCTGGGATCGTAAGAGGCTTTTAAAAAAAAATCAGGCAACTCAGCTGGGATCGTCAGAGGCTTTTAAAAGCATTTTTTCTACAACCTCTTTGGCCGAAAAAATGCTTTTAAAAGTAAAAAAAAGAAGCCTCTGCCGATCAGGCAACTCAGCTGGGATCGTCAGAGGCTTTTAAAAGCATTCTTTTAACAACCTCTTCAGCTGAAGAGGTTGTAGAAAAAATGGTTTTAAAAGTAAAAAAAAAAAAAAGTTGACCACGCCCACTTAGCGATATTACCCCCCCAAGCCACGCCCACAGAATCGATAGTAACAAATTTTACATTTCACCACTGTGCAAGGCGCGCGTGCGAGCGAAGCTATCCCGTCCTATACAGTCGCCATGTTTTTGACCCAGCGTGCATGAGTGCACATTTTCGATTCTGGGCAAACCGGTTTTTAAATTATGTGAAGCCCACTCTGATAAAGAACCATTGCCTCACTTAACGACTGCAACCTTTGCATAAAACAACCGCCGTGGGAAAGGTTGTAAAATCAGTTTCATGACCATCACGACTGATGGGCGGGCTCCCTTACGGTCGTATGTCGAGGACTGCCTACAGAACAAGGAGGTGGAAGCAGAGCGCAATCAGGCCTGCGAGATTCTGCTATTATAACCTCGGAGCTTATTATTACAGCTGCTACTCGCTGAAGTAGTTCGCGCCTTCCCGTGGAGTTGATTTCAGGATTGGGTCTCCGTGATGGGGCTGGCACAGCGGGCCTAAAACCGGTGTGGCCTTTGTGGGTTTTTTTTTTTTTAGAAAAAAAAGATTTGGTCACATTAACACGGGGAGATTCTGCTTGGAGATGGAAACTTGCATAATGTTTGGTACATATTTTTACATTTAAAAAAACACTGACTTCAGGGTTCGCATCTAGCAGGACAGTTGCCACAGGGAATTATTTGAAGTTTATGAGCACAACGGAGTTGTAAGGTGGGAATAACAGGAGGAAGACTGGAGAACCATCCTGTAAAACAAGGGTGTCCAATCTTGGCCACTTAAAGATTTGTGGACTTCAATTCCTCAGACAGCATAGCCGGGAGTTTAAGTTCACAAGTCTCAAAGTAGCTAAAGCTGGACCCTTGGTGTAGAAGGTATCTCAGTCCACGGAAGGAGGCGGTGGGTGGGAAGCATTTCAACAGCATTTGCACGTATGCACATTTTTAGCAAGGAATATAGAATGAAAGCAAACACCACTCCCTTCTAGCATTGATGATGTTACCTAGAAACATCTGCAATAAAAGACGTGAGCTCAGAGAGCCCCAAGGACCCCACATTTCAGAAGGAAACAACCCCCCTTACTTTTCCTGAGTAAAAGGAGAGGAGGGGAGAGATACTTTCAGACTTGCAAGATGGGTCTTAGCTGCTCAAAGAAGACAAGTGGAATTACTTCTAAGCAGTTTCCTTTACTATTCCTCACCTCCAGACAGAATCTTTCCAAACTAAAGCTGACTAAAGCATCATTAAAAAAAAAAAAACTACTCTGGGAACTGTTAGGGAGGAGCCGTCTTCACTGCCCTTCTCTCACACAAGCTACCTAAGCTTCGCTGTCTCCTCCCTCCCTCCCTCCCTCTTTCTTTCTTTCTTTCTTTCTTTCTTTCTTTTTCTTTCTTTCTTTCTTTCTCTCTTTGTTGTTCCGCCAGGCCGGGCTATCGACATGATAATTTTAAATTGGGGTATTTTAAATTTTGGGGGTTTTAAATGGAGCCAAATTTATTTAATAATTTTAAATTTTAAATTGATGTTTGTCTTGTGTTTTTAAATAGGCTGTACACTGCCCTGAGTCCTTCGGGAGAAGGGCGGTATAGAAATAAAATAATAATAATAATTATTATTATTATTATTATTATTATTATTATTATTATTATTATTATTATTATTATTATTATTATTATTATTCCTGCCTTCCCCTTCTCTCTCTCTCCTTCTCATTCTTTTTCTTTCTTTCTTTCCTCCCTTCCTTCTGTCCCTCCCTCCTTCCCTCTTTCTTTCTTCCTTCCTTCTTTCTTCCCTCCCTCTCTCCCTTTCTTTCTCTTTTTTTTCTTCCTTCCTTCCTCCCTTCCTTCCTCCCTTCCTCCCTCCCTCCTTCCCTCTTTCTTTCTTTCTTTCTTTCTCTTCCTCCCTTCCTGCCTTCCCTTTCTCTCTCTCCTTCTCACTCCTTCTCTTTCTTTCTTTCTTTTTCTTCCATCCTTCTTTCTTCCCTCCATCTTTCTTTCTTTCTTTCTTTCTTTCTTTCTTTCTTTCTTTCTTTCTTTCTTTCTTTCTTTCTTTCTTTCTTTCTTTCTTTCTTTCTTTCTCCCTCCACTACTTTTGGACAGTACCCAGCAGCTTTAAAATTGACTGTACTATAGTTTGCATTTCACAAAGCCAGCTTTTAGAGTAAGAGTATGCCCTTGGAGCCTTTCCAGAAATTTCCTGGCAAAAACTAGCAGGAGCCAAACCGGATTAAGTACACAGGGATGCGAAGTGTGTTGGAGGCAATTAAAGCCTCTTTCTGCAGGGCAGCCGTCCAGCCGGCCCTTCCCGCAGATCCTGGGCTGCTCGGGCAGAGAAAGCGGAAAAGGGGGCTCCAGAGGCCGGACAGTCTGTGAGCCTCTTGCCTTCATTCCCCGCAAATCATCCTGAAATGAACTCCGGTGGGATCTCTGCGTTCTGGAAGAGGTTGGTAGCCCTGGCTTTGGCCAGAGATCTCCACACATAAAAACCGATGTTTCCTTGCTAGCATTCAAGTTTCCCCTGGTGCCTTCTCTCACCTCTGGCACATCTGGAAGCGCTATTTAGCTCTTGCTCGCTCTTTCCTTCTCCTTCCTGCTCTTTCTTTCTTTCTTTCTTTCTTTCCTACTTTCTTTCTTCCTTCTTCCCCCTCTCTCTCTCCCTCTTTCTCTCTCTCTTTCTCTCTCTCATACTGACTCCTTCCTTTTTTTTTCTTTCCTTCTCTTCTCTTTTTCCCTCTCTCTCTCTCTCCCTCTCCCTTTCTCTCTTTGTCTCTCTCTCCCCTCTCTCTTTCCCTCTTTTATCTTTATTTCTAAATTAGGATAGCCATAACTGCTGAGCAGCTCTCTGTGCTGGGACGGGCATACTAAACAAGCTACTCTTCCCTTCTGCACATTAATGACAGCCTCTCAACGCTGGTGCTCAGCAACATCAGTGTGGAGCAACCTAGTAAATCTACAGATGCCTGTCTGACTAATTTTCCCCCCCTCTGCGAGCAGAAATCCTTCCTGACACCAAATGAGAGTTTGAGCAACTTAATCCCCATTTGCTAGTCTGAAACAGCTTTCCCCGAAGCAGTAGGACAGCAGTCTACACATCTGCTCTCTCTCTCTCTCTCTCTCTCTCTCTCTGTGTGTGTATGTGTGTGTGTTTGTGTGTGTGTGTGTGTGTGTGTGTGTGTGTGTGTGTACCATGCAAACAAATCGCCTCCTTCGCTTTCTGGGAACACATGTTCATTCTTGCAAATTCACCTGGAAGTTTCCCCTCCTCTTATGATATAATTGAGCCCAACGTTTCCATTGCTAAGCAAGGCAATCGTGAAGTGAGTTTTGCTCCATTTTACGACCTTCCTTTTTTTCCCCCCAGTTGTTAAGTGAATCACACGGTTGTTAAGTCAGCCTGACTTTGCTTGCCAAGAGGCCGCATATAAATGTTTTCCTTAAAGAAAGCATTAAAACAAGGAAAAGAAGATAGAAAGGAGAGAGGAGGAGAGGGTAGGAAGAGGAGAAGGAATGAGAGGAGTGAGAAATTTCTTAAGGGGGGGGTCTCACTCCGTTTTACGACTTCTCTGCCCACAGTTGTGAAACTTAACAACTGCAGTTGTTAAGTTAGTAACCCGGCCGTTAAGCGAATCCGGCTTCCCCATGGAACTTTGCTCGTCGGAAGGTCGCAAAAGGGAATCACGTGACCCCTGGGGGACACTGCGACCATCATAAATACGAGTCACTTGCCAAGCGTCCGAATTTTGATCCCGTGGTCCATGGCGATGCTGCAACGGTCCTCAGTGTGAAAAACGATGGTGTCCCCTTTTTCTGTGCCTTTAAACAGCTGCTAAACAAACTGTTGCAATGTGAGGACTACCTATGCTAGTTGCTGTAATAGAACTGAAGAAAAGTGAAGCAGTGACCAGTAAGTAGTGGCCCTTGAGGGTTTTTGTGTGTGTTGCCTCTCTGGGGGTTTTGGATATACTTAAAAAAGAACCCATGATACATTACACCACCTACAAACTCAGACTCAACCCATCCAAGACCGAGTGGCTGTGGTTTCCGTCGTCCCAATATAGTCAGTTGGCGCCATCTCTGACTATTGGGGGCGAGTCGTTGGCCCCCACAGATGGGGTTCGCAACTTGGGCATCCTCCTGGACTCACGGCTGTCTTTTGAAGAGCATATGACGGCCGTGGCCAGGAGGACTTTTTATCAGGTTCGCCTGATTCGCCAGTTGCGTCCCTTTCTGGATCGGGACTCGTTGCGCACGGTCACTCACGCCCTTGTCACCTCACGCCTGGATTATTGTAATGCTCTCTACATGGGGCTCCCCTTGAGAAGCACCCGGAGGCTCCAACTGGTCCAGAATGCGGCCGCGCGGGTGGTAATGGGAGCAATGTGGCGCTCTCATGTAACCCCCCTCCTGCGCGAGCTGCACTGGCTCCCGGTGGTCTTCCGGGTGCGCTTCAAGGTTTTGGTTACTATCTTTAGAGCGCTCCATGGCTCAGGACCAGGGTACTTATGAGACCACCTCCTGCCACCAGTAGCCTCCCACCGACCAGTTCGCTCCCATAGAGAGGGGCTCCTCGGGGTGCCGTCGGTCAAACAATGTCGACTGACGGCCCCCAGGGGGAGAGCCTTCTCTGTGGGGGCACCCACCATCTGGAACGGGCTTCCCCCGGAGTTACGAAACATCCAAGACTTACGCATATTCCGCCGTGCCCTGAAAACATTTCTATTCCAACAAGCTGGTCTGGCCTAACTCTCCCTTTTTAATTGGCTTTTAAATTGGCTTTTAAATCGGGTTTTAGACGTCTTTTAGATAAATTTGGATGTTTTAATCTTTGAGCCAAATTACTTAATCTGTTTTTTAATAGTTTTTAACTTCTATATGTATTTGTAATTATTAGGGCTGTTCACCGCCCTGAGTCCTTCGGGAGTAGGGCGGTATACAAATATGAAAAATAAATAAATAAATAAATATATTGTCCAGGTAAAATACTGCAACTTTATATCTGGTACTTTTCCAATTAACCAGTGGAACAGCCTGCCACAAGAAGTCGTAGGTGCTCCATCGCTGGGAGTTTTTAAGAAGAGATTGAACAGCCATTTGGAACGCTTTGGGCAGAGCTCTCTGTTCTGACCTAGGCTTCCTAAGACAGTAAAAAGCACACAATTCATCCCAAAAAAACCTCTTTTTATTTCAACGGCTGTGAATTCTGTTCATTCCCAGCCCGTGATGAGTCCCAAATAATTTGTAAAGACTCCGACAGAAGTCTGACTCCACAGTCCTCCGGGATAAGGCTGATAAGCACCCACCTTCATCTCCCTTGACACGCTGCCAAAGACCTCATTGGCAATTAGCTTTGCAAGGCCACACGGAGTCAAAACGGAGCTTCGGAATTTAAACCGACCAGCACAAACAAAGTTGCTTCCTGCAAAGGCCCACGTCCCTTTGCTCCTCCTGTGTATCTTATGGGAGGGGCCTGTCAGGGTGTTAATTAATCCCATTCTGCTTTTGGGTAATCACACCTTGATTTAGAGACATGGATCAAGACTTTTCCTTGCAAGTATACGTTAAGAAAATAAACCCGAAGATATTTTTTCTAAGAAAAACTCATTTATTTGTTATAAGGAAAATAAAACATCTTACTAATCTAAATAATTACATTTTGGCAACGTTCCTGCCTGCCACCCCTCTGTGGTTGGACTTCTTGGCAAGAGAACAAAGAAAGAGTGAAGTAGAAAGAAAGGAATGCGGACATGTGGAGTTAGCTTACTGATAAGAAATTTGGCAAGCTACGGAAAGTCTGAATGTCCAAAAATATGAGCTCATCTGGTAAATACAAAACCGCAGTGACAGGGCCAATCATCTCTAAACTTTACTTCTGAGTCGCCCCTTTTGTCTTAACTGTTCTTGCCTTCTGGCAGCTCTGCACATACCCACACAGGCTCCCCCTGTTCCTCTACCTCACTGGCGTCAGACACTGGAGACTCCAGAGTCAGCACATAACTCCCCGATGGCCCTGGCCCCCTCTCTGCCTCCCACGCAGAGCCCTCGTCCGAGCTTTCCCCAGACTCCAGGACTGGCCCATGGTCCTCCCCAGCCTCCTCACTGTCCGACTTTGCTGTCAGCTCCGCAGGCTGCCGGCGGATCACAACAGTCTCCAAATGTGTCAGTGTGGACTTCAACTCCCAGAATTCCCCAGCCAGCCTTGGTTAGATGAAACCTATGGGATGTTGGGCCTTTTTTCACGGCTGTCTGTTTCTGCTTCTTTTTCGATGATAGATCCTGCAGGAATATCCGTCCGGCTCTTTTTGCACGCTGCCCAGAATTCATAACAGATGGGGAGCTGTAAATCTCATAAATCAGTAAACAAACAAACAAACAGATATGACCCCCTTTGCAAATGATGTCTCCTTGGAAGGGAGGGCCTCTGGGAAAAAGTCCGTTGCCAGGGACGCCCCCGCTGCCATAAATTCCTTCCAGGTGGCATCATTGGTACAGAAAGGAATAACTGCATTGCCCAGCACCAGGGCAAAGAGACTGCCTTTCCTCCCCCTAAACCACTATCAAACTGGCACCAGCTTTGCCATTCCGCTTCTCTTGCCTGAGGGATCCTGGGAGTTGTAGTCCAAGAGGCTTAGGAACCTCACCGGGTGGGCACTCGTGTCTTGCAAGTTTTGCCAGGGGTCTCCACCTTCCGTGGCCAGGCAGAAGCTCCCCCTGCTAGGACCCTCAGGATGACACGATGCGAAAAATGATGCAGAGACCGTAGAAAGAGGGCAGAGAAGAGTCACAAAGATGATTAGGGGTCTAAAACGTACGAGGAATGGTTGAGGTATGTCTTGCGTATTGTAGTAAATGGTATTCTTGTGTAGTGAAGAGGGGGACTAGGAAAAGCAGGCAGAGGAGGTTAGGGGCCTCCTTTCTTAAGGAGGTCTCTGTTATTTGAAGGACCATCTCTTCCTGGTTACATCCACCCAACCCACCAGAGCAGGGAGCCAGGGTGTTTTGGGGGTCCCCTCTCTTAAGGAAGTCCATCTGGTGGGACCAAGAAGAAGGGCCTTCTCTGTGGTGGCTCCCTCCCTGTTATTTGAAGGACCATCATTTCCCAACTACATCCACCCATCTCTCCTCCTCCTCCCTTCTAGCACTGATGACGGCCTTTCCAGGAATACATAGTACCTTATCAGGACCTTGCTGCTAGCCCTGATGGTATTACCTAGCTGGGTCATGAAAGGTCTGCAAGAAAACAACCCAGCTCAGGGAGCACTAAAAGGGCCCCTCAGATACAATAAATGCAGACGTGAAAAATCCCCAGTTAGATCTGGATGCTGCTTTTGATCGCACAAGAGGATGCTTGTTGATCTGAAAAGCAGATCCTGCACCAAAGGGGAAAATGCAAGGAGGAGGAGGAGGAAGAGGAGGAGGGGGAGGGGGAGGGGGAGGAGGAGGACTGTATGGTCCTTGGTGCTCTCTGAACTGGGCTGTTTTCTTGCAGATGGTTTCATTATTGAACGAGGTAACCTCATCAGGACTAGAGGGATGAGAATGAAGAGGAGGAGGAGGAGGAAGAAGAGGAGGGAGAAGAGGAGGAGAAGGTTTGCCAGAAAGTACATTTTGATGCTGCCTCCTGCAACTGCGTGCTGAAGGCTGTTATTTTCCTCTGCACGTGGCTCTTGGCCAATGCTTTCTGAAGTGCTCCCTATAAATAAGGATTATATATATTTTAAAATACACAGAATGGACATTAAAATTTCATGGCCCCAGATGCTACTGTATATTAACCCAAGTCTTGTCAAACCACACTTTGGAAGGCTGCATCCGGTGGATTGATACCACAACACAGAAAAAGAGGTAGAGACCTTAGATCAGTGTTTCTCAACCTTGGAAGCTTGAAGATGGGTGGACTTCAACTCCCAGAATCCCCCAGCCAGCAGCGCTGGCTGGGGGATTCTGGGAGTTGAAGTCCACCCATCTTCAAGCTACCAAGGTTGAGAAAAAACTGCCTTAGACAGAATCAAGGAAGAGCAACAAAGACGACGAGGGAACTGGAGGCTAAAACACACAAAGGACATTTGCAGGAACTGGGTGCGTCTAGTTTAATGAAAAGAAGGACCAGGGGGGTGACATGATACCATCTTCCAATATTTGAGGGTCATGCAGGAGTTGCAATGCCAATTCCAGACAAATGGCTGTCCAGTCTCTTCTTAAAAACCTCCAGTGTCGGAGCAGACACAACTTCTAGTGGCAAGCGGTTCCACTGATTAATTGTTCTCACTGTCAGGAAATTGGTTCTAGGTTGGTCCTCTCCTTAATCCGTTGCCTTCTGGTGCTTTGGAGAATAGGTCGATCCCTTCTTCTTTGGGGCAGCCCCTCAAATTATTGAAAGTCTGCTATCATGTCACCCCTTGTCCTTCTCTTTATTAGATGTACCTAGTTCCCTCTATCATTCACCGTGAGTTTTAGCCTCCATCCCCTTAACCATCTTTATTGCTCTTTTCTTCACTCTTTTCGGGGTGCACTCTTTTTTGTTCATCCCAGCCCTGGTCATTTATGCATTAATACACAGTTGGCACAAAAGTTCTCCATGGCAACCAAGAAAGCCCCAAGAAGGATCCATCAAGATTGCCACAAAGCAGATTTTCAGATGTGTGTTCTGCTCCCAGGAGTCCAGCAAAGACAGCGCCAGATTTATAACTCAGTTATAGGGAGTTTTAATAAAAAGAAGGCAGGGGAAGGGGAAAAACTAAACTCAGGAGAAGGTTGTCTTTAAAAATAAAGCCGAATTGTGAAAGCTACAAAAAACGTCTCTGTTTTACGAGAGGCAGAAGTTGGAAGGAGGGCTGGGGGGGTTGTGTTTTCCTGGTGGAAATATGGATCCCTGGAGTGCATTTCATACTAGACGTGGATGAAAAGGAGAAATACCCGAGCTTCCACCAAGAAGGGGATGATGGCTATATAGAACCATAACCCTGATCTTTCCAGAATCTGAGTCTGAGACTGGGATTGGGAAGGGTGTGTGTGAAAAGTAGAGTGTTTGAAGTGCAACTCTGGGGGGGAAGGGTTTGCGAAGAAATGCAAGAGCCAAATATTTACTCCCACAGCCTGTTGAGAAGACAAGATGGCTCTCAAACGGAGACCCCACCAGTCTCACTTGGCTTTGCAACTCAACAGTTGTGCTTGGCTCCCTCACAGCCTCCGTGCACCTCTGATATACCAATTCTAGGGGGGAAATGAGTGGGGCGTGTACATCTCGGCATGAAATCCCTGCAAATCCGGATAACACATGAAATCTGGCGGTTTCACTCATCCGTTGGCTAGGTTTCCACACTACCTCACAAAAATAGTCTAGGTCGGTTGTTGCTTGCAGTGCTAGAAGGGAGAGGGGTTTGTGGGGAGGAGGAGGAGGAGGATTGTGGGGTCCTTGGTGCTCTCTGAGCTGGGTTGCTTTCTTGCAGATGTTTCATGACCCAACTAGCTAACACCATCAGTGCTAGCCCCAAGGCCCTGACAAGGTACCAGGTATTCCTGGAAGGCCATCTCTGTACCAAAATCTGAAAATTGGCTTAAATGAACTACGTAAATTCTTAGCCTTTGAACTGACTTTTCTACTGAAAGATTAGCCGAACAGAGCTCAGTTCAGCTCTCACTGCTTGAAAATACAGTGAGAGTTAGTACAGTGGTCTAAAGCACCCTGTTATTAAGACCAGCGGCCTGCAATTACTGCAGCTTCAAATCTCTCCAAGACTCAAGGTCGACTCAGCCTTCCATCCTTTCTAAGGTAGGTGAAATGAGGACCCAGATTGTGAGGGCAATAAGCTGACTTTGTATAAATATACAAAAGTATGAAGGCTATTGCTTAACACATTGTAAGCCACCCTGAGTCTCCGGAGAAGGGCGGCATATAAATCAAATTAAAAAAAAAATAAAATAGAATGGCAATTCCATTTTATGTTAAAAATAATCTTACTTTATTTTGATATTGAAGAAGAGGAAGAGTAAAATCCATTATTGTTATTTTTTGGGTTGTTGCTTTTTACTTGGTGTCTTGTTTTCTGTGGTTTTTTTAAAAAAAAAAAACATTTATAGAGCCTGCTGCCAGCAGTTATCAATTGCACTCTCTCAAAAGATTCAATAAAATACTTTAAAAAGAAGAAGAAGAAGAAGAAGAAGAAGGAGGAGGAGGAGGAGGAGGAGGAGGAGGAGGAGGAGGAGGAGGAGGAGGAGGAGGAAGGATGGGTAAAAAGGACAGCGTAAATGCCCGGTCTTCTGTGTCTTTTAGATCATGTTGTCCTGCTGGATTTAATAATTTCTATCGATTTTATCTCCGCGGCTGCAGTTTTGTTTTTATCTGTTGCAGGCCGCTCAAAAACGCCACGGATAAAGCAGCGGGAGATCGAAAACTTCCAATTAAATCGGCCCACAAGCCGAGATGGCGGGTTCGGGCGATGTGGGGGCGATTCCCAGCCTTCGTACCACTGGAAATGAAGATTAATTTCCTACTTTACCGGAAATATATGGGGGGAAAAGGGATGTTTGGCCTTTCAAGAGAGTCCGTGTGCAGACAATGGTGAATTGGTTGGTTTATTTCTGAAGTTGGTTTATTTCTAACTGGCAGAGAAAGACTCACACAATTAGCCTCAAGCAAGACGACACCGTATTTTCTCTTGTTTAAACAGGCAAACAACCGCTGTGTGTGTTTGTGTGGGCGTGCGCGCACACACACACACACACATGCATAACAATAAAAAAGTAGTGGGATTCAAATTTTTTTTACTACCGGTTCTGTGGGCGTGGCTTGGTGGGCGTGGCAGGGGAAGGGTACTGCAAAATCCCCATTCCCTCCCCACTCCTGGGGCCAGCCCGAGATGATATTTGCCGGTTCTCCAAACTACTCAAAATTTTCGCTACCCGGTTCTCCAGAACCTACTGGATTTCACCCCTGCCACAAAGCAATGTGGTTTTATTGCATGTCTCTGCTAGGATAGATTTTTCTCAGCCGCAGTCACTTTAAGATGTGTGGACTTCAACTCCCAGAATTCCCCAGCAAGCCAAGATATAGTCCCGCCTTAGGCATGAAAGCTGGTGACTTTGGGCCAATCACCAGGAGACGGGGAGTTCTAGTTTTGCCCTAAGCAGGAATGTCAGCTAGGTAACTTTTGACCAATCACCAGGAGACCGTGAATTCTAGTCCTGCCTTAGACATGAAAGTTTATTGCGTGACTTTGGTTCCTTCCTTCCTTCCTTCCTTCCTTCCTTCCTTCCTTCCTTCCTTCCTTCCTTCCTTCCTTCTTTCTTTCCTTCTTTCTTTCTTTCTTTCTTTCTTTCTTTCTTTCTTTTTCTTTCTTTCTTCCTCCTCCACCTCCTCCACCTCCTCCTCTTCCTCTCTACAACCTCCTCTCCCTTCTAGCACTGTTGATGCTACCTAGTTGGGTAGTAAAACGTCTGCAAGAAAACATTCAAGCTCAGCGAGCACCAAGGACCACCCCCTCCAGTTCAACCCTGAGCTACAAATCTTCTCTTCTCTTCTCTTCTCTTCTCTTCTCTTCTCTTCTCTTCTCTTCTCTTCTCTTCTCTTCTCCTCTCCTCTCTTCTCTTCTCTTCTCTTCTCTTCTCTTCTCTTCTCTTCTCCTCACCTCTCCCCTCCCTTCCCCTCCCCTCCCCTCTCCTCTCCTCTCCTCTCATTCTATTCTATTCTATTCTAGTCCATTCCATTCCATTCCACTCCACTCCACTCCACTCCACTCCACTCCACTCCACTCCACTCTACTTATCCTATATCCTATTCTGCATTCCTCTATTCTATTCTATTCTATTCTATTCTATTCTATTCTATTCTATTCCATTCATTATTATTATTCTATTCTATTGTATTCTATTCTATTCCATTCCGTTCCATTGTATTCTTTTCTATTCTATTCTATTCCATTCATTATTATTATTCTATTCTATTCTATTCTATTCTATTCTATTCCATTCCATTCCATTCCATTCCACTCCACTCCACTCCACTCCACTCCACTCTACTCTATCCTATATCCTATTCTGCATTCCTCTATTCTATTCTATTCTATTCTATTCTATTCTATTCCATTCATTATTATTATTCTATTCTATTGTATTCTATTCTATTCCATTCATTATTATTATTCTATTCTATTCTATTCTATTCTATTCTATTCTATTCTATTCTACTCTACTCTACTCTACTCTACTCTACTCTACTCTATTCTATTCAGAGGTGGGTTGCAGCCGTTTCTGATCAGTTCTGGAGAACCGGTAGCGGAAATTTTGAGTAGTTTGGAGAACCGGTAGTAAAAATTCTGACTGGCCCCGCCCCCATCTATTATTTGCCTCCTGAGTCCCAGCTGATTGGGAGGAAATGGGGATTTTGCAGTAATCTTCCTCTGCCATGCCCAGCAAGCCAAGCCAAGCCAAGCCACGCCCACCAAACCATTCCATGCCCACCAAGCCATACCCACAGAACCGGTAGTAAAAAAAATTGAAACCCACCACTGATTCCATTCCATTCCATTCCATTCTATTCTATTCTATTCTATTCTATTCTATTCTATTCTATTCTATTCTATTCTTCTTCTCTTCATCCTTCTCTCTCCTCTCCTCTCCTCTCCAGACTTAGAAGGCCTTTTGAACAGTTAGATATGAAGTCCCTCTCGATTTCTTCTCTGCGCAGGGCACCCATTTCTGCCAAACACACCCAGAGGACTTATTTGCCCTGTCCAACCTTAGGAACCTTCTACACAGAAGCTGTGACAACCGAACCCATCTCCTTCTGTTTTTGCTGTGAACAATGCTCCCTCTGTTTCACACTCGTCAGTCGCCAGAGCAAACTCCAGCTTAGACAGAGCCCTCCCTGAAGCTGCATTTCAAGGCACTCAAGAATCACACATTCTCCGTTCCAACTATGTTTACCTTGTGGTGATTTTATCACATCAAACAAGGCAATCGAGGACCGAACAGGATTTGACGTGGCCTGATAAGCAAATGACTTAATTTAGGGTCTCTGTTGTCTTGTAGTTAATTTATGAAAGCTAATTGCTCCCACCCCAGGTACCGCCAAGCTGTGCAAATAAATACCGTCCTTTTATCATCCGTGTTGATATTTTAATATCCTGCCCCACAGAGGCTCTTTCGCCATCCTGGAGAGACGTTTAAGGCTTTGAGGTCAGGGAGGGAAAATTTTGCTCAGTGCAGATCTGGTGTCAGGTGCGAACAACCAGATCTGCATGTGAAGAGTTTGAAATTAGCCACTTTATTGCTCGATGCCTATTTTACAGGAATCTTCCAGGATTGGCAGTTCGCACCTGAGCCAGGTTAGATAAGGTTCAATTAAAACAGCGAATTGTGTTAAGTGCCGGGGAAACCAGGAGATTCGGGCAGTTTAAAAGAGTATAAAGATTTTTCGTCAGCTTAAGCTCTCTATAAGAATCTGGCCAACCTACAGTCAAAGGAAATGAGCAGGAGATAAGAAAGACATTCAAGGAAAGCTGGACTTAGATCTTTTGCGGGTGTGCAGGGACTTGTGACTTATGATGCATTTGACCCCTCCCTCATACTGGTCTTCTCCTACAGATTGGACCTTGCCCTCTTGTGCGTACATAAGGATTCCTGACTAATTCCTTGCTTGACTCCTCCTTCTGTCTCTGCCAGTCTCCCTCGGACATTTGGATTTCTGAGAAAGATATATAGGGGATCAATTGATTAATGTTGAATAAGCCCCCCCCCAAAAAAAATTATTACATCAGCATATGTGGCCGATGAAAAATTACTCTGAATTTTCCAAGAAGTTGTGAGGGTAAGATGACCAGGAAGGTTAAACTGTATAATGAAGGGCTAAGGGAACTAGCTATGATTAGCCTAATGAAGAGAAGGATCAGGGGAGACATGATAGTCCTTTTCCAGTACTTGGGGGACTGTCACAGAGAAGAGGGGGTCCATAGCCCCTGAGGGCTAAAGATAAATGATAGAGATAGATAGAAAGAGAGAGATACATAGAGAGAGGGGGGGAAGAGAAAACAGACAGACAGATGATAGATAGATAGATAGATAGATAGATAGATAGATAGATAGATAGATGATAGAGTTGTGGGTGCTCAATCACTGGATGTTTTCAAGAAAAGATCAGATGACCATTTGTCTGGGATGAAATAAGGTCTCCTGCCTTGGGCAGGGGTTGGACTAAATGACCTCCCATGTTCCTTCCAATACTATGGTTCTATGATTCCATGAGACAGACAGACAGACAAGATAAGTTACATATGATAGATAGACAACTCGAAGACCGACGGACACAGAAAAATAGAACGAACATCTGGCCCCCCAGATTTGTGGGCGCTCCATCATTGGAAGTCCTGAAGAAAAAACCCAGATAGCCATTTGCCTGGGATGTAATCAGCTCCCCTGCCTCCAAGGTCCTTTCCAGCCCTAGGACTATCCTATGATTGTCTCCTGCATCCAACAGGGACAATTTCATTGTTGAAGAGAAACCTTGCCAGAACTGTCCTGCATAATATGTGAAGGGAGTTTTCTAGGCTGACAGAGAAGAGGGAAGAGAGAGGGAGGGAGGGAGGGAGGGAGGAGGGAAATAAGTTACCAATTAGGCCAAAGGCTGATCAGCACACAACTCAGCAGCAGGTTGCTCAAATGACATTTATCTACAGCATCAAAGAGCCTTCCAACCGAACGGGATAATTCTCAGCTCATGGCCCCTGGTGCTAAATTAGCAGAAGGGGTTGGGGAACGTAATATCAGAGGCAAAGCATTATTTTCTCCATAAAAGAGAACGGCTGCCAGCCAGCGGGACCACCCCTTTCCCTATGCCAGCAGTCTCTAGGTGGTTGGACTGGAGCTGATGGGTGTTGTAGTCGAGCCCAGCTGAAAGCTAATGGCTTCGATCAGGTGAGGCCAACCTGGTTTAGTGGGTAAGGCAGAAGGCGAGAAAGTAGGAGACAGTTCTACAGGAGTTCTACATCCACCTGAGACATGCAAGTTTTAGTCCCATCTAAACCCAGCTGGATGACTTTGGGCCAATCACAAGGAGACAGGGAGTTCTAGTTCTTCCCTGGACTTTGGGCCAATCACAAGGAGACAGGGAGTTCTAGTTCTTCCCTGGGCAAGAAAGCCAGCTGGATGACTTTGGGCCAATCACCAGGAGACCGTGAGTTCTAGTCCTGCCTCAGCCATGAAAGCCAGATGGTGACCTGGGACCAATTGCCAGGAGACTGTGAGTTCTAGTCCCACTTTAGGCACAGAAAGCTGGCTGGGTCACTTTTTGGCCAATCGCCAGGAGATGGTGAATTCCAGTCCTGCCTTAGGCACAAAAATCAGCTGGGTGACTTTGGACCAGTCACCAGGAGAAGGGGAGTTCTAGTCCTGCCTTTGGCATTAAAGATGGTTGAGTAACTTTAGTCAGTGACTAGGAAATGGTGAGTTTTAGTCCCGTCTTAAGCATGAAAGGCAGCTGGGTGACTTTGGGCCAATCACCAGGAGACAGGAAGTTCTAGTTCTTCCCTGGACAGGAAAACTGGCTGGGTGACTTTTTGGCCAATCATCAGGAGACTGTGAGTTCTAGTCCTGCCTCAGCCATGAAAAGGAGCCGGGTGACTTTAGGCCAATCCCTCTCCCTCAGCCCAGGAGGAAGAAGCTCTGTTTAGATATGTTCTCCACCTTGAGTTATTTGTAAAAATAATAAAGATGGGATATAAATAAATATCAGATGGTGGATGGATTTTCTGCTCTACAAGTCCTGTTTGGAGCCCCTCTTTTGAGACCTTCTGTAGCTGGGATATCATGTGAGCTTCCAAGGTTTCCAACAGATCTGTGCATTTGGAATTTTACAAACATTACAAGCATAACAAACATTAGCCAAAATCAGACAGAAAGCACCCCTCTAACAGGAGGCAATCTATTGAGGTTCCTCACCA
Source organism: Arizona elegans (assembly GCA_022577455.1). Classification (NCBI taxonomy): domain Eukaryota; kingdom Metazoa; phylum Chordata; class Lepidosauria; order Squamata; family Colubridae; genus Arizona; species Arizona elegans. Next base: position 1,398,819 of record JAKOOJ010000025.1, on the reverse strand, counting down.
TCACATTTGGTCACCTTTTAGGTTGGGTTCTGCCACTCCTGTCTCTTTTTTTCTGTACAAAAGACTCATTGCCATCAGTTTTATTTTGTTTATTTAAAGCATTTTATACAGCTGCCCGTCTTTCAACCGACACCGGACGGCTCCCCATCAAAAATTAAAAGCCACATGGAATCATTTTAAAACTGTGGAACTCAACTGACTAAAAGTTTGAAGAGGGGGTCAATCTATTCTCCCAAAGCCCCTGAAGGCAGGACAAGAAACAACGGATGGAAACTCATCAAGGAGAGAAGCAACCTGGAATTAAGGAGAAATTTCCTGACAGTGAGGACAATTAATCAGTGGAACAGCTTGCCACCAGAAGTTGTGAATGCTCCATCACTGAATGTTTGTAAGAAGAGTCCAGACAGTCACTTAACTGAAATATTATAGGTTCTCCTGCTTGAGCAGGGGGCTGGACTAGAAGACCTCCAAGGTCCCTTCCAGCACATTCATTCTATTCTGTTCTAAGATATCTTATGGTGTTGCTGAGCTACAACAGGTAGATCAAGAACTCTGTGTAGGACCAAACATATCTGATGCCAAACTACACACCCTCAACTTCTCTCTTACAGTGTCTGAGTCAACAGCTGGCTGAGGAATTCTGGGAGTTGAAATCCACAAGTCTTAAAGTTGCCAAGATTGGAGACCCCTGAACTAAAGGAAAACTAGTGTGATGCCAGTAAACCATTGCAACCAACTGTCCTTTCGACGGAAAACATAGAAAGTTGGGGATTATTTTAAAGAATTGCATGATTGAATCCATTGTATTTTTCCTTTGCAAGGTGATTGATAAAGGAAGTAACCTACAGTACTTTTTTTCTTGATTTTTGCATGCATGTAGAGCCAGCTGGGGAATTCTGGGAGTTAAAGTCCACCCATCTTAAAGGGGCCAGGGTTGAAAAAAACCCCACTGATTTGGATATTTGGGAGTCCCTTGGGAGTTGGGTGGCATAGAAATGTGACAAAATAAATAAAATAAATAATAAATAAATATTGTCAACCATCATTCTGGAATGTCTATGGGGATTCTCCGTCCTCCAGGTCAGGGTTGCCCCAAAGGTGCTTTTTCAAGAGGCAACTGGACTTTCTTGGTTTTTCTTTGAAGATGTTTGGCTTCTCATCCAAGAAGATTCTTCAGTTCTTCATTCCAGAATCGAAGAAGCTTCTTGGATGAGAAGCAAAATGTCTTCAAAGAAAAAAACCAAGAAAGTCCAGTTGCCTCTTGAAAAAACACCTTTGGGACATTATTCTTGGATTTTTACTCCAAGTATTATAAATCAAACTAATAAATAAATAAAATAAATAAGTGTCTTAAAGTTGCCAAGGTTGACAAACACTGGCTTCCAGTGTCCAGCATCAGTGACACATTGAGAAATGAGCCAATCTAGTTTCAATCCAGAGATTCCTTGGTCGCCAAACTTCACTTCTTAATTTAAACCCCCCTCCCTTCCTTTCTCCCCCCCCCCTTCCTTCGCCCCTCAACTGAAGAATTCCTAGCCAGACAGGACCAAAGACAACAGCAAGCAAATCAGGAAAGATCCCAATGAATTATCCAGGGTTGGGGGTCTCTCCCCCCGCCCCCGACTCTCGCCAAAAAGACGTTTGGGGCAAAGTTGTGCCGGAGAAGGGAGCAACCCCTCCCTCCCTGGCCCGTCCTGCCACCCTCCTCCTCCTCCTCCTCTTCCTCCTCCTTCTCGGCGTTCAGCACCGCGGACAGCGACGGGACTGCGCGCCCAAGCGGGTCTCCCCAGGCCGCCTTAGATTGACCCAGGTCTGCGTGGGAACACGTCCCCGGTCACCGGGCCCACGTGTCAGCTGCAGGCGGCAATCCGCGTCCCGTGTCGTCTTTTTGTCCACGGGAAAACTTTTTTTTCCTTGCTTTTTTTCCTCTTGCGCCGCGCCTTCTTGACTCGCGGGGAAAAAGCGGCTCGGGCTGCTCGCTGCTCGCTGCCCACCCCCCACTCCCTCACCCTTCCCCTTCCCCTTCCCCTCCCCTCCCCCCTCCCCCTCCCCCTCCCCATCCCCATCCCCATCCCCATCCCCATCGCCGGGCAAAATCCTTTTGTTCTTCCATGCCGCGTTTCCCCAACTCCTTCCTCGCCTAGCTTAAGTCGCCTCGCTGCGGCTCCGACCCTCCCACCCACCCACCCCCCTCCGGACGAGTCCTGGTCCTGCGGGCGCCCCCTCCTCCCCATTCCCCCGAAGTCTCTCAACTCCGCGCAGGGCTGCCCGCGGCCGAACTCACAGGTCAGATGCGGCGGGCTGGTACTGCTGGCTCCGGCAGAGGATGGAGTGCCCGCAAGCTTGGCCCATCTCTCCTCATCCTCTGCCCATCCGGCGCCGGCCAGAGGCGAAGGGGTGGCCCGCGGGAGGTGGGCGGGATGCCAGGTGCCCAGCCGCGGCCGACACCGGCTCGCCTTCGCCGCTGCTTCGCGGCTAATGGAGCCCTTGGCAGCCGCTCCGGCTTTCCGCGGGGAGGCAGTTGCTCAGGCTGTAACGGAGCCTAATGCGGGCGGCTGAAGCACGCCTGCCCGGGTGGGGTGGGTTACTTGGGGGGGGGCGGGTAGATGGGCGGGTGGGGGCCGCGCCAGCCAGCCAGCCAGCGAGCATGTGGAGCCCGCGTGGGAACGCCAACCGCCCGCCCCGCGCGCAGACCCGACCCAGGCCGAGCGGTTGGGTAAGGAGCTCGCAGGGTCTGGGGGTCCCGCATAGGGGAGAGGGGACCCTGCCCTGACCCTGCCCTGCTTGGGGAAGGAGGGGCAGGGCTGGCCAGCGTGTTCAAGGGATGCTAACAGGGGTTTGCACGCCCGCACGTTTGAAACACAAAGAAAATGGCAGCGGCGTTTCGGAGGCCGCGGGTGGGGGGCGAGGGAGGGTTCGGGAGAGAGGAACCCACCCACCCCCACCCCCCGGAATATCGGGGCTCCGGCCCGAGGTCCGCGGACGCTGCAGCCGAGCGGGCCCCTCTTCTTCTCCTCTCCAGAGCCTGGGCTGGGGGCGGACTAGGTTTTAGTGCGCGAAGCCCCCTCCCCAGCCTTCCCCTTAGGCCAGCTAATTGCTGAGTATAGGAATGGAGACTCCCGCCCCCTTGGAAGAACTGTCCCAAACAATGCGGGAGAAAAAAAGCGGGTTTGGCTTCCAGACCCCCCCCCCCCAAAAAAAGGTGCTTTTTTCCAGAAGGCGTGACCTAGATGGCTGAGAATCTCCCTAAACACCCAGGCCCCAGAAGTGCGGATTCTGCACTGCGGAGCTGCGTTCACACGACCGCCTCAACCCCGTTAGCCGCAGCCGCGCCGCGGGCGCTTCTCTGGGGCCGAAACCCTCCCCGTTGGGTTAGCTGAGGGTTGGAGAGACGCTGCCCGCCCAGAAGGAAACGGGTTGGTCCAGGAAGCGGGTTCCTGAACATGGGAACTCAGCCTTGTGGGGAGGGGGAGAGGGAGGGGATGGAGGGGCGACTTTCGGACGTGCGCAGCGGATCCACTTCAAAGCTTCCCACCACTTCGCAGATTCACAGCAATTCTGGGCTGTTCACCGCCCTGAGTCCAAAAGAAGAAGGGCGGTATAGAAATTTAAATAATAAATAAATAAATAAATAAAATTGCAAATCGCCCAAGGAGGCCGTCGCTGAATCCTCCCCAGTTTGCAAAGGGGATCTCTCTGGATCAGGCTAGATTCCCCAACCCTTTTTAAAATAACCTCCTTTCCTTGCTGGCTACTTTTTCTCACACACACACAGGTAGTCCTGGACTTAAAATGGTTCATTTAGTGACAACGAAGTTACAACGGCACTGAAAAAAAAGGGACTTATGACCGTTTCTTCACACTTACGACTACTGCAACATCCCCAAATGATTTACATTTGGACGCTTGGCAACTGACTCATAGTTATGACAGTCGCACTGTCCTGGGGTCACGTGATCCCCTTTTGCGACCATCTGACAAGCAAAGTCAATGGGGAAGCCAGATTCACTTAACAACTGTGTTATTAACTTAACAGCTGCAGTGATTCACTTAACAATCGTGACAAGAGAGGTCATAAAGAGGGAGCAAAACTCACTTAACAACGGTCTCACTTAGCAATAGAAATTCTGGGCTCCATTGTGGTCGTACGTCGAAGACTAGCTGTATTTTACTTTCCATTTTATTTTATTATTTCATCTTACATTCTATTTTATTTTTATCATTTTTTATTTTATTTTATTTTACTTTTTATTTTATTATTTCATTTTATTGTTTTATTTTATTTCATTTTATTGTTTTATTTTATTATTTCATTTTATTGTTTTATTTTATATCTCATTTTATTGTTTTAATTTATTATTTCATTTTATTGTTTTAATTTATTATTTTAATTTATTATTTCATATTTTTGCAACCTTTTCTAAAAAACCTAAGGGCTGAGCCGGCCTGTTTCTCTTCCAAGCCTTGAAATTAAAAAAAAAAAAAAAAAAGGAGAACCAGCCCAGCTGCAGAGGAAGGGCATGAAACTATCCATGGTGCCTGGAACTGGCTCCCTCCCATCCAGCCGCTTCTCCTCTGGAGACTGGCGAAGGGCAGCAGGCCAGGATGTTGGTGCATCTCGTCCTTGGCCTGGCGCCCGTTGCATCATCTCTTCAGCTGCTAAGTGCCACGGCGAAGGGAGGGGGCAGATCCCGAGACTCTCCCTTCCGTATCGAAGAGAAACTGCGGTGGGATCTTTTGGGAGGAGAACTTTTCAGAAGAGCTTCAAGCCAGGGCTAAGAATAGAATAGAATAGAACAGAACAGAACAGAACAGAACAGAACAGAACAGAACAGAACAGAACAGAACAGAACAGAACAGAACTCTTTATTGGCCAAGTTTGGTTGGACACACAAGGAATTTGTCTTTGGTGCATACGCTCTCGGAGTACATAAAAGAAAAGATACATTTGTCAAGAATCATAAGGTACAATACTTAATGGTAGTCATAGATAGATAGATAGATAGATAGATAGATAGATAGATAGATAGATAGATAGATAGATAGAATTCTTTATTGGCCAAGTGTGATTGGACACACAAGGAATTTGTCTTTGGTGCATACGCTCTCAGAGTACATAAAAGAAAAGATACGTTCGTCAAGAATCATAAGGTACAACACTTAATGATAGTCATAGGGAAGAAATAAACAATCAGGAAACAATATCAATATAAATCATAAGGATGCAAGGAACAAGGTTACAGTCATACAGTCGTAAGTGGGAGGAGGTGGGTGGTGGGAACGATGAGAAGATTAATAGTAATGCAGATTTTGTGAATAGTTTGACAGTGTTGAGGGAATTATTTGTTTAGCAGAGTGATGGCGTTCGGGGAAAAACTGTCCTTGTGTCTAGTTGTTCTGGGGTGCAGTGCTCTATAGCGTCGTTTTGAAGGAAGGAGTTGAAACAGTTTATGTCCAGGATGCGAGGGGTCTGTAAATATTTTTACAGCCCTCTTTTTGACTCGTGCAGTAGACAGGTCCTCCATGGAAGGCAGGTTGGTAGCCGCTGTTCTTTCTGCAGTTCTGATTATCCTCTGAAGTCTCTGTCGGTCTTGTTGGGTTGCAGAGCCAAACCAGGCAGTTATGGAGGTGCAGATGACAGACTCAATACCATGGAAACCATGGAGGGCATCAAACTCAAGGCCCGGGGGCCAGATCCAGCTCACAGGATGGTTAGATCTGGCCCATTGGGCCACCCTGGAAGCAGCAAAGGACCGGCCCGCGATGCCTCTGCCAGTGAAAACGGAGCTCAGGAGGGCCACACACAGCCCCCCCCCCCCAGGCTCCCTTTTCTCTGGCAGAGGTCTAGCAAAACAAACTAAAAACAAAACCAAAGGAGAAATGTTTCTCCTTTTGCATTTGAGCATGGAAGAAGGGATAGGAAAGGAGAACGGGAAAGAGGAAAGGCGAAGAAAAAAGAAGGGAAGATGGGAAGAGAGCATAGAAGGAAAAAGAAAGAAGGAGGGGAAGGAAGGAGAAATGAGAAGGAACAGGGAAGGAAAAAGAAAAAGGAAGGAAGGAAGGAAAGGAAGGAAGGAAGGAAGGAAGGAAGGAAGGAAGGAAGGAAGGAAGGAAGGAATCGAGTTTGACACCCCTGCTCTAATGCATCCTTCATGGTTTAAGGCAGAGGTCTTCAAACTTGGCAGCTTTAAGACTTGTGGACTTCAACTCCCAGAATTCTCCAGCCAGCTGGCTGGAGAATTCTGGGAGTTGAAGTCCACAAGTCTTAAAGCTGCCAAGTTTGAAGACCTCTGGTTTAGGGCTTGATTGGCAGCTCCATAATAAATCTGCCCATCCTTTGTAAGGCATTGTTCTTCAACATTTTCCAGGTTGGAGATGTGTGGACTTCATCTCCCAGGATTCCGTGCTGGCTGGGGAATTCTGGGAGTTTAAATCCACAGGTCTTCAAGCTTCCAAGGTTGAAGGACACTGCTAAAATGCCTAGCAGAGACATTCTGCTGAAGATCCCCTCTCCAAGGCTTCCCTCCACGGTGACCTTGTGGTCACACCTTCTTAATAATAGCCCGTCTTTTACTTTTGACTAATTGGGCCACATCGCCTATGAATCATCTCCTGAAGCTCCGAGAGAGCGCTTGGAGGGATGCCAAGATTGGGGTTGGCCTCGCAGATGGCACCATCACATTATCGTGATTTATCCTGATGTTTTTCAACCATGTTTTGCTCAGAATCACCAGGACTGGAGCAAAGAGCCTTGGCAATCAATGAATAAATATATTTTAATTGTAAGCCCTAAGCAAAAGTTTGAGTCAAGTTTTTTTTTCCAGAGTTGGGTGATGCAGAGAAGAGCAACCAAGATGATTAGGGGACTGGACTCTGGAGGTTAAAATATATGATGAACGGTTGCAGGAACTGGGCCTGGCTAGTCTAGTGAAGAGAAGGACTAGGGGAGACAGGAGAGCAGTCTTCCAATATTTGAGGGGCTGCCCCAGAGAGTAGGAAGGGGGTCAAGCTATTTTCCAAAGCACTTGAAGGGCAGACAAGGAATAATGGATGGAAACTGACCAAGGAGAGATTCAACCTGGAAATCAGGAGACATTTTCTGACACTGAGAACAATCAGCCCATGGAAGAGAAGTTGCCTTTGGAAGTTGTGGGAGCTTCATCCCTGGAGGCTTTCAAGAAGAGACTGGACTGCCATCTGTCAGAAATGGTGTACGGTCTCCTGCTTGAGTAGAGAGTTGGACTAGATGACCTACCAGGTCCCTTCCAACTCTGTTACTCTCTTCTCTTCTCTTCTCTTCTCTTCTCTTCTCTTCTCTTCTCTTCTCTTCTCTTCTCTTCTCTTCTCTTCTCTTCTCTTCTCTTCTCTTCTCTTCTCTTCTCTTCTCTTCTCTTCCCTTCCCTTCCCTTCCCTTCCCTTCCCTTCCCTTCCCTTCCCTTCCCTTCCATTCCATTCCATTCCATTCCATTCCATTCTCTATTCCAGTGATGGCGAACCTTTTGGGCACCAAGTGCCCAAACTGGAATGTGTGTTTGCCAGAGGCCTGTAAATTTGGAGACTAGCTGGCCGGTGCACTTGTCCACAGAGAGGGCTCTACGTGCCACCTCTGCCATGCGTGCCATAGGTTCACCATCATGGCCCTATTCTATTCTAAATAAGCAATCAACATCAATCATACTAGGTTACTAAATAAAACAATTAATTAATCCAGGATGTGATGAGTCCGTAGATATTTTGACACGCCTCTTTCTTGCCTGTGCAGTGTATAGATCAGAGGTCTTCAAACTTGGCAGCTTTAAGACTTGTGGACTTCAACTCCCAGAATTCTCCAGTCAGCTGGCTGGAGAATTCTGGGAGTTGAAGTCCACAAGTCTTAAAGCTGCCAAGTTTGAAGACCTCTGGTATAGATCCTCAATGAAAGGCTGGCTGGCTGTCATTATTTTTTCTCCGGTTCTAATCATCCATTCATGACGCATTGCATGATGTTGATGTCATCCAGTCAGTCCTGTCTCCAGTGAATACTGCCTCCCCCCCCCCCCCACACACACACACAATGGCATGGCCAAAGTAAGTGAGACACAGTTTTGTGGTTTTGCCTTCCAGTGACACATCTGGGGTTATGCACTCCAGGGGTTGTTTGTGGGTCAACTTTTATGGTCCAAGGAATATGCAGGAACTTTCTCCAGCACCACAGCTCAGGCGAGTCAATTTTCTTCCTGTCTTGCTTTTGTAAGGTCCAACTTTCCCAACCCTAAGTAGCTACAGGAAACTGTTGTGGCTCCGTTGCCTGAGCCTGGGCTATCGACAGATGCAGACTCTGAGAGTGAGGGAGAGGAGTTGGCAAGGCCTCCCTCTCCAGGACCCTCCTCTCTGGCAATGCCTCCGGAGGACACCGAAGGCCAAGAGATAGGCCCAGAGCCAGCAACGTCCCCGCAGCCACAGGTGGACAGCGATGAAGGAGATAAATGCTGGCTGGACCCTCGGCAGAGGCGCAGGGAGAAGCATGTGCAGCAGAGGGGAAGGCGTGCCAGAGATTAGCTGAGTCACTGGACCACATCCCACAGGGTATAAATGTGGGTGTGGTGGCCGGTTCAGTTTGTGACGAGCAAAAACTAGAAATAATCCATGATCTCTGCGTTACTGGACTTCTGCCTGCCTTGTCGGACTGCATTTGGACTAATCCTTGTATTGCTGAAACTTTGCCTGCTTTATCAGAATGCTTGCAGTCTAATTTTTGTTTTCTGTGAGTAAAGTCTGAATTGGCAGCTAGTCACTGGGTTGCTGCCAGCTTTATCTTCAAAGACTTTGTCGTGTGGCTTATTAACTCCGGGCCGTCTGTGGGGGTGCGTGTGTGGGACGGGGACAGAACAGAAATACGGTGGAGCGGACTAAGACTAACCTACATTTGAGTGCCAGGCAGTGTTGTTAATGTACAAGATTAGGATTCAGGACAGGTTATGCGTTTCCCTGAGAGTGTGTGGAATCAACTGCAGGATCCAAAAGGACCCATCAAATCCATGACAGCCACAAAGGCAGATCCCGGACATGAGATGGAAATATTTGAAGGCTGCTCTTTTCTGAGGTTCTCTATCTCTTGCTGATAATGAGGATGGTGTTATCTGAATCAGAATAGAGCTGGAAGAGACCTTGGAGGTCTTCTACTCCAGCCCCCACTCCTCAAGTGGGAGACCCTATCCCATTTCAGAGAGGTGGCTGTCTAATCTCTTCTTAAAAACTTCCAGTATTGGAGCATTCACAACTTCTGGAGAGAAGTCGTTAATTCCAGGTTGCTTCTCTCCTTGATGAGTTTCCATCCTTTCTTGTCCTGCCTTCTTGGTCCTTTGGAGAATAAGTTGACTCCCTCTTCTTTGGGGCAGCCCCTCAAATCCTGGAATCCTGCTATCAGGTCCCCGCTGGTCCTTCTTTTCTCTAGACTGGCCATACCCAAATCCTGCAACTATCCATTCAGTCATGTCCAGCTCTTGATGACTCTATGGGCCATGTTTCTCCATTGTTTAGTAACAGTTGCAAAGTTGCAACGGCACTAAAAGAAAAGGGATTTATGACCATTTTTCACGCTTACGACCATTGCAGCATCCCCGTGATGACGTGACCAAAATCCAAACGCTTGGCAACTGGCATGTACTTATGACAGTTCCAGTGTCCTTTGACCACCTTCTGAGCAGCAAAATCCATGGGGGGAAACCAGATTCACATGAACAACCGCCCAATTCACTTAACAAGATAAGGTTGTAAAATAGGGCAAGCTCCCTTAACCACTGTCTCGCTTAACAACAGAAATGTTGGGCTCAGTTGTGTTCGCAAATCGAGGACTACCTGTAACACCAACCTGGGAGATCACCTACGGTTCAAAAAGTTGCCAGCCTCTGAAACAAAAGATGCAAGGCAAATTTTAATTGCAATACTTCATTGTTGTGCATTTGACCGGGTTGCATATTACTTTTTAGTTCCCATGATCTATTTATTAATCTAATTATTTTTAGTAAGGTTGTTATTCTTACCCCTAACTCTCTCTGCCCATAAAGGAGTCAACAGTGATTAATACATGGTAGCCTATTGTTCTTTTGCAGGGGAAGAACATACTCTAAAAGGCAGGCTATAAATATTTTAAAGAAATCAATATATTTTCCTTTCTTTGTCATAAGTCTTTACTTGAAAATAGTTTCAGCTGAGCTCGCACCATCACCGTAAATCCTACGGGCACCATAGCAACATATTTCCACATGCAGGACGTATGCCAGCTTCAACCTGGGCATTTTATCGCCAGCAGCAGACTCTAAAATGCAGCAAGGAAAAGGGGAATTTTCTTGCAACTGAGTTTGGCCTGTGGATTACTTTCCCTTTTCCCTGCCAGTTCCTGAGCAATTCCTTTCTTTCTTTCTTTCTTTCTTCCCTCTCTCCTTTTCATAGGCGAAACCGTGAGGATTATGCATTTCACGCTCGCAAAACTGCGATGCAATTATCTTTTGAAATACCTCGGAAAGACGCCTAATATCAAATTGCTCACCTTTAAGTGTGCAGCACCTAAAAAGGTGCACCGTGTTCCTGTACTGCCGTGGCTCTTTAAAAAAAAATGTGATTAAATTCATTTCCCTGCCTTGAGTGAGAATAATATCAGCATGTTTTTGGAAAGCCACATTCTGACATCCTACGTCTGCAATTTTCAACTTTAATGGCTCTGTTTGAATGACTTGGGACTTGATTTAAATATGTTCTTTTAAAAATCAGGCTTTTAACTCCATCTCTTCCCGAAACGAACATGGTTTTCAAATTCTGCTTCTCTTAGTTTGCAGAGGGATTGTCCCCTTCGCCTTCAGCAATAAAAATAATAGCACCTCGTAAACAACAGAAACACGATCCAATTATGGACGTGATACACAGCAGCCGCATGTTGTAATAAATTAACGAGCTGTCTAAAACATCTTTCCAATTACTAGATATGAGGTGAGGGCCATCTCGGGGCTCGGAAGCAGCTCCCTATGCTTCAGATACGCGACAAATTTGTGTGTTCGCTTTTGTGAAATTTCCCGTCAGTCCAGAAGCATCCGTGGGCAAGTTGCATATAAGGCCATAAGAAGAAACGCGGTCGGTCAAACAAGAGACTGAAATGGGCATAACGGGGCAGGGTTTCTGAAAGACAGAAGTTACCTTGTTCCATTTTACCAACAGAAAAGAATATTTGCATCTCAAGAGGTTGAACTGTGGGGTGCTTGGTGTTCTCTGAGCTTGGTTGTTTTCTTGCAGAGATGAGTATGGTTTTTGTTAGTTCCTTTGATTGTTTGTCTGGGGTTAATCCCTGCTTATCTGGGTGCTAGATTGTTGGAGAAGAAATATTCTGGTCCAGCCTCATCAAGCAACTGCTAAGAAGTAAGTAGCATTTTCCTACTCACACCCTACCCAAGGAATATATATATATATATATATATATATATATATATATATATATATATATATATATATATATATATATATATATATATAAAGAGAGTGCAAACCTCTCTCCCTTCTGCTGATGATGATATTCCCTAGTTGGGTCATGAAATGTTTGCAAGAAAACCGCCAACCTGAGAGAGCTCCAAGCACCCCACAGACATCTTCGTCGTCCTCCTCCTCCTCCCCCTTTCTCTTTCTACATAAACCCCACTCCCTTCTAGCACTGATGATGTTACTTACTTGGGTCATGAAATGTCTGCAACCAAGCAAAAAGAGTACCAAGGACCCCCACAGTCTTCCTCCTCCTCCTCTTCCTCCTCCCTGCAAACCCCAATCCCTTCTAACTCTGATGACATTATCTAGAATAGAATAGAATAGAATAACACAGTTGGAAGGGACACTGGAGGTCTTCTAGTCCAACCTCTTGCTTAGCCAAGTTGTCCAATCTCTTCTTATAAACTTCCAGTGTTGGAGCATTTACAGCTTCTGGAGGCAAGTTGTTCCACCGATTAATTGTTCTCACTGCCAGGGAATTTCTCCTGAGTTCTAAGTTGCTTCTCTCCTTGATTAGTTCCCACATCTAGTTGGGTCATGAAATATCTGCAAGAAAACTACTCAGAGCTCAGAGGCCACCAAGGACCCCCCATTGTTCTATCTTGACAACAGTATCAGAGGCCACGAGGTCACGAGGGCTATTAATGACCTCCAGTTATCAGAAAAAGCACCCAGAGCCAATACCAATTCCTGGGATGTGTGAAGAGCATCATTTTCCTGAGGTGTGTCCAGTTTCTGAATTTCCCAGAACGTAAGAACATCTGTGCTGGTTCAGACCTTGGTCCACCTTCTAGCCCAGTGTTTCTCAACCTTGGAAGCTTGAAGATGGGTGGACTTCAACTCCCAGAATTCTCTAGCCCAGTGTTTCTCAACCTTGGTAGCTTGAAGATGGGTGGACTTCAACTCCCAGAATTCTCTAGCCCAGTGTTTCTCAACCTTGGTAGCTTGAAGATGGGTGGACTTCAACTCCCAGAATCCCCCAGCCAGCAGCGCTGGCTGGGGGATTCTGGGAGTTGTAGTCCACCCATCTTCAAGCTTCCAAGATTGAGAAACACTGTTCTAGAGGCTGGAGGCTTTGAGGGAGTCCACCGATCTGCTAATCCACTCCCACATGCTGGCTGGGGGATTCTGGGAGTTGAAGTCCATGCATTTTAAAGTTGCTGAGATTGCAAAAAGGCCGCAAACATTTCGACTCCTTTCCTTCTCCACTCTTAAAAGCTGAGAGGCACAAGACTTTTACCTTTGCAGAAGCCTGATTCTCGATTCCTTCCCCACCAGGCTCACCCTTAGACCTGTTTGCTTATTCTCCCTTTAATCATATTTCAAATTTTTCCCTTAGAGCAGGGGTTAAGGTAACAATTGGAGCTCCTGTGTAGCTCTTTCCCGATGCTGCAAATCGGACGCACGTATTGAAGAAAAGGTTTGATGCTTTTGTGGGAAAAAAACAAAGTATTTCATACTGAAGTTCCGTAAGACCTTTTAGCTGGTTAGCCTCCTCCTGACCCATGGATTTGTCTGTTGTTGTTTTTTATTTGGTGATCTTGGTTTAACATTTTATCCATTTTTGCCTCTGTTGGGGTCAATTTGTCCGACACGTCTTCCCGTAACAAGCCAGCTCAAACACGGGGTCCGCCTTAACATCTTAGCAGTGAATTCCTCTTAGACACTCAGAAGCACAAACGTGGCATCAGAGGTGTTTGTTGCTAAAACAGGGGGCAAATCCTCCCTTGCACATGAAACCGAGCGGCATCAATGCGCAAAACAGAAAGAAGTACAACGATTTGAACATGCGGGGACCTTGGTTCTCTCTGAGTTTGGTTGTTTTCGTGCAGACATTTCATTATCCAAATAGGTAACGTCATCAGTGCTAGAAGGAAGTGGGGTTTGTGGAGATGAAGTGGGGAGGGGGAGGAAGACTGTGGGGTTTTTGGTGCTCTCTGAGCTGAGTGGTTTTCTTGCAGATGTTTCACGACCCAATTGGGTAACATCATCAGTACTAGAAGGGAACGGAGTTCACTCTGTTTATATATAAATCTGTTGCCCTGAAGTGTTGGTGGAAGTGTAGTAGTTTTGTCCTTGCTTGCTCCTTGATTGGGTGCTGTTTTCTGCTAAATTGTTTGTCTGGTGTCAATCCCTGCTTATCTGGGTGTTTCACACTGGTACTGATGATGTTACCCTAGCTGGATCATGGGTCATGAAATGCCTAAAACTGTCCTCCCTGTAACATTTCAGACAAGTGACTCTCCAATCTCTACTCCAACCCCCTGCCCAAGCAGGAGACCCTATCCCATTTCAGACAAGTGGCTGTCCAGTCTCTTCTTAAAAATCTCCAGTGATGGAGCTCCCTCAACTTCTGGTGGCAAGTTGTTCCACTGGTTAATTGTCCTCACTGTTAGGAAGTTTCTCCTCAATTCTTCTTGATTAGTTTCCATCCGTTGCTACTTCTCCTGACCTCAGGTGCTTTGGAGAATAGGCTGACCCCCTCCCCCCTCTTTTTTGTGGCAGCCCCTCAAATACTGGATTGACTACTATCATGTCCATCCCCCGTTCCCCCCCCCCCCGGGTCCTTCTTTTCATTCAAGTGGACATACTCAATTCGTCCTTCATATGTTCTAGTCTCCAGGCCTTTGATCTATGGCAGTGGTAGGTTTCAAAAATTATTACTACCGGTTCTGTGGGTGTGGCTTTCTGGGCGTGGCATGGCATGGCTTGGTGGGCGTGGCAGGGGAAGGATACTGCAAAATCCCCATTTCCTCCCAATCAGCTGGGACTCGGGAGGCAGAGAATAGATGGGGGGACGGGGCCAGTCAGAATTTTTACTACCGGTTCTCCAAACTATTCAAAATTTCCGCTACCGGTTCGCCAGAACTGGTCAGAAACTGCTGAAACCCACCTCCAATCTACGGAGATTCGGAATCGTCCAGGTCATGGCTGTCCCAAAGGTGCTTTTTCCCCAAAAGGCAACTAAACTTTCTTGATTTCTTCTTCTTCTTTTTTTTTTTCCCCCTTTGGAAAACGTTTCGCTTCTCCTCCAAAAAAAGCTTCTTCGTTTCTAACTGACCCGGTGGGGGAAACGGAAGCATTTTTATTCCTTGCAGTTTTTCCTCTTCCTTTTCTTCGAAGAATTTGGTCGGGGAGGGGGGGAGAAGGCCTGCCTTGGATGATCCTTTTTAAAAAAATCATCTTTCTTTCCAACAAATCTGTTCATTTGACGAGATCGCCACGCAATGCTGGGATCGGGGGACAAACGGCTCTCCGGTTAAGCAGATCAAAACTCACATGGACATTACGTAATCCGAAAGGCTCAACGGCTCTTTGTCACACAAGGGCCAGCCTCCGTGAACCTCCGAAAACAAATAAATAAATAAGCAGACAAACAGACAAACAGACAAACAGACAAACGAATAAATAGCCCAACCAAATACATGCAATTATTTTGCATCTGGTCGAAGGGATTTTGGGAAAGTAAATGCATTATCTGGAGGGAGGCTGCATCTGGAGGGAGTCACCCGTTAAGGCTATTAAAAGAGTCTTAAATCGCCATTTCAATTCCAGGCTGCCTCTGAGAGGGTGTCAGCAAGCGGTGTTCAAACCAGCAAGTTGTAAAGCGTTCATCGCCGCCTCCAGAGTTGTGAGTGTTGCGGCCATTCAAACCTGCGAGGAAAAGGAAGATTTGGGGAACCCGTCAAAATAGAAACGGGAGAATTTCTGCAGCCTCAGCCTCTGAAAAGTCTCCATTCTCATTTCTGGAACTGGGGGCCCTTGCGTTATTGTTCCTAGGAGGTGAAAATATAAAATACGACGGGTTTTTGGGGGGAAGGAAACCTGCAACATCTGCCACGTACAACTGAAACATCTTTTCTCGCTGCTCCTGTCGAGAGGGAAGCTGTGATATTTTTCCACCCCTTGGCAAATGAGGAAATTGGCACTGGGACATTTTTACATGTTCCCACCCTCCCTGGCACGGGGCAAACAAATCTCCTGCCAGATGGTTGGCATTTAAATAGCCACATTTTTCAGGGTGATCTTTGAGATCTAAACTGCAGCCGTCGCACGCGGCAGCCTGGATGTTTATTTTATTTTTCACTGGTGTTTTAATTTTGCTGAATTGTTACATGGAAGTCCCGTCTTTTATTCAGGAGAGCTACCTACGGGTGGTCCTCGGTTTACGACCAGGATATCTGTGGCTATGTTGTTAAGTGGATCAGGCCCAATTTTATCACCTTTCTGCCATTTTTGTTAAGCGAATCACTTGCCGTTGTTAAGTGAACCAGCGGTCGTTAAGCAACTCCAGCTTCCCTCGTTGACTTTGCTTGTCGGAAATTGCGATCACATGACCCCGGGATACTACAATTGTTGTAAATGCAGGTAGTCCTTGACTTATGGAAGTCCATTTAGTGACCATTCAAAGTTACAACGGCACTGTAAAAAGTGACATGATCGTTTTTCACACTTACGACCGTCGCGGCGTCCCCATGGTCCCGTGACCAAAATTAGGATGTTTGGCAACTGACTCGTATTTAGGACAGTCACAATGTTCTGGGGTCACCTGATCCCCTCTTGCCACCTTCTGACAAGCGAAGTCCATAGGGAAGCTGGATTCACTTAACAACCGTGTGACTAATTTAACAACTGCAATGGTTCACTTAACAACGGTGCCGAGAAAGGTCTTAAAATGGGGCAAAACTCACTTAACAAACATTTCACTTAGCAACATCAATTCTGAGCTCAGTTGAGAAATAGCCCTGCAGCCTATACACAGATAAGCAGGGATTAACACCAGACAAATAACAAAGCAGAAAACCAATGAAGGAACGACCAAAGAGAAAACCTCAACCCAACCAACAATAACAGCAGAAGTCACTGCATATAAACAGGGGGCAAACCTCATACTCATTACCGTAGCACTGATGATATTCCCTAGTTGGGTCATGAAATGTCTGCAAGAAAACAACCAAGCTCAGAGAGCACCAGGGACCCCAGGGTCGTCGTCCTCCTTCTCCTCCTCCTCCTCCTCCCTCCACAAACCCCAATCCTTCTACCACTGATGACGTTCCCCAGTTGGGTCACGAAACGTCTGCAAGCAAACAATCACCACTCTCGGGGGGCACCAAGGACCCATCAATGCAAGAAATCCAGGCTACAAAATGTCACTATTTTTCAATGCCATTGTCATTTAGGACGGTCGCTAAATGAACTGTTGCAACTCAAGGGAGAGTGGGACGTGGGTTTTGTTGCTGTAGGCTGCAGCCTTTCAGATGTTTGCCAGCCAGTGTTTCCCTTCCCTTTTCCCTTTTGTGGTTAATTAACACTTTAGGGACTTTTCTGGGAGTTGAGAAGCCTTGTCGGTTTGCTACCCTCTTGGGGAGAAGCTAACGATGCAACGATCCCTTCGGCATTTTGAGAAGAAGCCAGAATAGAATGGTAACCTGGGATGAGCAGCTAAGCATTGTTGTTGGGGCTGAAGTGTGGGAACCCTACACGCCGTGTGATTCCTCTCTCACGGCCCTCTTAGCTTTGCAGTGGCCCATTTTTGCTATAGACCAGAGTTCCTCCACCTTGGGAACTGGAAGTTGCGTGGACTTCAACTCCCAGAATTCCCCTGCCAGCTGGCTGGGGAATTCTGGGAGTTGAAATCCACGCAACTTCCAGTTCCCAAGATGGAGAAACATTGGTTTAGGCTGCGAATGGAGCTGGACATGAGTTGGCCATTGTTCCCAGAAGCTAAGGAATCAGAAGAAGAGGACCACCGAGAAGCCCAAGCTGGTGGAGATGATGGTGGCCATGCCAGGAGTCTGATGTGAATTTTTTTTCTTGTTCTTCCTGTTTTCCCCTTCTTCCATCTTCGGCTTCTCCACGGCCCAGGATGTCTTCCATGGGATGGGGCAAATAACCTTGGGCTAAGGTTGGTTCCAGCCTTTCTGAGCTACACCATCTCAACATCTTGGGATTGGGGTTGGTGGCCATGCCAGAGAGGTGTGATGTGGATTTATTTCTGCTGTTTTTACCTTCTTTCTTCCTCAACTGCTCCATGGCACAAGGTGTGATCCATAAAATGGGTCTTATATTTGTTGGGGAAGGTTGGATCCAGCCCTTCGGAGATCCACCATCTCAAGATCTTCAGGGATAAAGCACGAAGACCTCACGGCAACAGAAACATCCCCCTCATGGTCCCCTCCGCCTCTCTCTTTTCTGTGTCATAAAGTTTAAGCGCTGAATTTTCTCAGCAACTGTTCCGAGGTGTTTTTTCACAATCGCTTTTTCCGTGTGGGAGGAGAGGCAGGTTTGAATAGCTTGTGTGGAATTACCTTGGAGACAGATTGGAAGTAGGAACCTTTGTCCTCTCCATGCACAATCAGCCATTATTCGGCATTCTGAAAGGCGGTTTGAACCCCAACTCCTACGAGTAGCAGATTTACTCAGGCTACAATCTGCCGTTTGCGATGCCCGTTGGAAGGTCAAAATTCACTGTTAGGACAGTGGTGGCCATTCCAGCTTTTTCTCCCCGTTATAGGCAACCCTTGATTTACGACCTCAACAGAGAATTTCTGTGGCTAAGCGAGACGGTTGTTAAGTGAGGCGTCCGTGCCAAATTTTGCCACAGTTGTTAAATGCATCCACTGCAGTTGAATCACTTGGTTGTGAAATGAATCACCTGGTTATTAAGTGAATCAGTTTTTCCCCATTCACTTTGTTTGTCGGAAGCCGGCTGGGAAGATCACATGATCCCGAGATCCTACAACCGTCGTAAATACAAACCTCCAAGTGGCCTCAACGACTCCCTAAAAGGATGCCAATGACCAGCTTCTGCAAGGAGTATAAGTCCTTCCATTCTCCACCGTTCAGTCAGAGCTGAAGAAGCTTCTTGGGAGGAGAAGTGAAACATCTTCAAAGAAAAAGCAAGAAAATCCAGGTGCCTCTTGAAAAAAAGCACCTTTGGGACAACCATGGATGAGGGAGAATCTCTACAGAGGCGTGCCGCAATGCAGATTTGAGGTTTAGGCAACCCACAAACACACAACCCGCAAACAAGCCAAGATCCAGGAAAGGTGCGAGAGGTTTGTTTGGTGGACGGAACGATGTTTGTTCTTGCAATCCTGGGTGAATGAGTCAGCTGCAGCTGGCCACAAAATCAGGAATCAAAGCAGTATCCAAAGGATGTGATTAAAACACCAAGGAAAATAAAAACGGGGCCATTTTGCGTCAGGAGCACAACTCCAATCTCCATCCAAGATGGGCTCCTGGGAATAGGCTACAGTTGTGATGGCGAACCGATGGCACACTTGGCAGAGGTGGCATGAAAAGGCCTCTCTATGGGCACATGCGCCCCGGCCAGCTGATCTTCATGAGTGCCGGAGCACCATGACTTCTGACAAGCAAAGTCAATGGACTCACTTAACGACCGGGCTGCTAACTCATCAACTGCAGTGACTCACTTAACAACCATGGCCAGAAAGGCCGTACATTGGAGCAAAACTCACTGAACCAACGTCTCACGAGAAATGTTGGGCTCCGTTGTGGTCGTAAGTCGAGGACTACCTGTGCGCAGAGTCAATTACACATGTTTGTGGATGCGTGCAGGAAGACACGTAAGCCCTCATGTGCTCAGAGGTCTACGGGAAAGCAAATCTACTTTGGGGCGTTTCAGGATTTGAATCCAGGCCAGGATGGAGCTGGAAATGGTTTGGCTTTTTCTCTAATGCAGTGTTTCTCAACCTTGGAAGCTTGAAGATGGGTGGACTTCAACTCCCAGAATCCCCCAGCCAGCGCTGCTGGCTGGGGGATTCTGGGAGTTGAAGTCCACCCATCTTCAAGCTACCAAGGTTGAGAAACACTGCTTAATGGAATCCAGAAGTCGATGGAGGAGCTGCTGTTTGGTAGGAGTAAGTGACCTTGACGATGGCACCTCCTGCACCCACCTCCAGACAGGGGATCGTCGAAGGGCATCCCCCCGGACCACAAAAATTCTCCGACATTCTCAGCAGATAAGTGGACGTTCCAATTTTCCTCCTCCTTAATTTCAGAGAAAGTGCAGCTTTGTTCTTTTACACCTTAGGTCGCAACAGGATCTGAAATCAAACAGCAGGAAAGTACAGGCAGTCCTTTTGACTTACAACAATTCATTTAGTGACCATTTAGTGAAGTGAGGAGGAGGAAGAGGAGGAGGAGGAGGAGTGGAGGGTTGGACTAGATTGCCTACAAGGTCCCTTCCAATTCTGTTAATTTGTTGAATCTGTTGAATAAACAGAGCCTTGGTAGTACAAGCACCCTGTTATTAAGACCAATTGCCTGCAATTACTGCAGGTTCGAATCTTGCCAGGCTCAAGGTTGACTCAGCCTTCCATCCTTTCTAAGGTAGGTAAATTGAGGACTCAGTTGTGGGGACAATAAGCTGACTTTGTATAAATATACAAAAGTAGAAAGGCTATTGCTTAGCGCATTGTAAGCCGCCCTGAGTCTCCGGAGAAGGGTGGCATATAAATCAAATTAAAAAAAAAACAACAACAACCCTGAGCTTCAAATATTCTCCTTTATTGGAATCTGACAATGGAACAGAGAGGTGCCCCTCTCCCCACTTTTGCTGGAAAAGGGAGGCTGGGGAGCTACCCGTCAGTCAAGCTTTGATTGATTGGACACCCTGCCCCAGCAACGGGTTGAGCTGGATGACCTCAAGCAGCCATTCTCACTCCAGAGCTCCCACATTATGCTGATTGCTTTCATGCCCTTTCAGCATTTCATGCATGTGTGTGGGTCTGTTTTCTCCTTTCAAGTTGTGAACAGTGTGGGTGGCAAGCTTGTCAATGGTTACACAATTGTGCGTGAATTGGGGCGGGGGGAGGCAAGGTGGAGACAGGAAGGGATGAGGAAGGACAGGGCTGTGACAGCATCCTTGAAAAGAATTTCCCAGGGAGAAAAGCGAGATTTATTCCAGAAAATGGGATCCTAAATTGAAGCTGCAGGGAGGCTGTTTCCAACGGAATGAGAAATGAATGGAAAAGCTCCCCAACAGACGAGTGTGTCGTTATTGAGGGAGGGAGGGAGGGAGGGGTCTCAGCCCTGCAAGGGGGGTGGGGACCAGAAAGGGAAAGCCAGGCCTACTGTTATTGTAATGCTGAAGTCAGAGAATCTGGCAAGTCCAAAGTGTGCATTTTCCCCTCCTTCTCTTTACCTTTCGGGGAATTGGACTCAAAGAGAGTGATTGGCCCAAAGTCACCAGACTAACTTTCATGCCTAAAGCAGGACTAGAACTCACTGCCTCCTGGTGATTGGCCCAAACTCACTCAGCTGGCTTTCATCCTTAAGGTGGGCCTAGAACTCACTGTCTCCTGGTGATTGGTCCAAAGTCACCCAGTCAATTTTCATGCCTAAGGTAGGACTAGAACTCACCATCTCCTGGTGACTGGCCCAAAGTCACCCACCAAGCTTTCATGAGTAAGGCAGGACTAGAATTCCCTTTCTCCTGGTGATTGGTGCAAAGTCAGCCAGCTATCTTCAGGCCTAAGCCAGGACTAGAATTCCCCATTTCCTGGTAATTGGCCCAAAGTCACCCAGTTGACTTTCATGCCTAAGGAGGACTAGAACTCACCGTCTCCTGGTTTCTAGACCGGCACCTTAACCAATACACCGAATTGTCTCCCCAGTTTGTTAGCAAATATCCATCATCCTCTCCCTCCCTCCCACCCAGGTCTCCAGCCACCAATCGTGCTTGTGAATGCAGGCAGGGGAAAGCTTCCTGCCCCAAACCTTCCATTTTATTATTTATTTAACCTTAATTTTTATTATTTACTGCGCGCTGCATCGGGTGGGACTATCGATTCTCCCGGAAGACGGATAGTCCTGTCAGAAAATAATCAATATATATAGCCGAGCTGAGCAACGTCTTGTGCCAAACATCAGCCTGAGTGACTGGAAGTTTGTTTGTTTGTTTGTTTGTTTGTTTGTTTGTTTGTTTGTGACTTTCAGGTAACACTGATTTTCAACCCCCATTTGTGTCTGGCCAGATGACTGACTTCTTTAGGGATCTTGTAGAATAATCCAGACATAAAATATACCATAAAACCAAGTTTTCCCTTCCTAAGTTCAGCATCCTTCAAGCATTAAAAGCTGATCTGGTAATACAAGCTGACAAAAAGTGATAAAAGAACCCATTTGATTCTTGTCTTAAAAATAAGGGGGGGGGGACTTCCTGACAGTGAGGACGATTAACCGGTGGAACAGCTTGCCACTAGAAGTTGTGGGTGCTTCATCACTGGAGGTTTTCAAGAAGAGACTGGGACAGCCATTTTTTTTTTTTAATTTGATTTATATGCCGCCCTTCTCCGGAGACTCAGGGCGGCTTACAGTGCGTTAAGCAATAGCCTTCATCCTTTTGTATATTTTATACAAAGTCAGCTTATTGCCCCCACAAACTGGGTCCTCAATTTACCTACCTTAGAAAGGATGGAAGGCTGAGTCAACCTTGAGCCTGGTGAGATTCGAACTTACTTTAATTGCAGACAGCTGGTGTTAAATTACAGTGCTTTAGTCTGCAGAGCTATCCAGGCTCTATTTGCCTGAAATGGGATAGATTCTCCTGCTTGAGCAGTGGATTGGGCTAGAGGACCTCCGGGGTCCCTTCCAACTCTGCTATTCTGTTCACGGGGTGTGTGTGTGAGCTGGGGCTGTTAGTGAGATTTGTATTTCCGGAGGTTTACTTCTGTAAGCTGCCTTGAGTCACTGCGAGTTCGGCAGCCGTATAAATGCTCTTAGTAAGTAAAATTTCTCTAATCCCCGTTGAAAGCCATGTGAGATATCAGCTGTCTCCACCGCCACATCATGAGAAGGTAAGAGCCAAATATCCCCTTTGCCATGATAAATACTTTTGTTGGGATTTAGAGATGAGTCATCCAGTCTTCCCTATTCTGGTGCTAATTTAGGGTTCCAAAGTTGAAATCCAGGACATCTGGAAGGTATCAAGAAGAATATCTTGGATCTGTCCATTTTCATGAAAAGAAGGACTGGGGGGGTGACATGATAACAGACTTCCAATATCTCAGGGGCTGCCCCAAAGAAGAGGGGGTCCATCTATTCTCCAAAGCCCCTGAAGGCAGGACAAGAAGCAACGGATGGAAACTCATCAAGGAGAGAAGCAACCTGGAATTTCCTGACAGTGAGGACAATTAACCAGTGGAACAGCTCGCCACCAGATATTGTGAGTGCTCCATCACTGGAGGTTTTTAAGAAGACACTGGACAGTCATCTGTCTGGAATGGTATAGAGTTTCTCCTGCTTGAGCAGTGAGCTGGACTAGAAGACCTCCAAGGTCCCTTCCATCCCTCTTATGCTATTTCCTAAGACCTCCATGCATGTTAATTTCTCAACCAGGAAGGAAGCCATGACCGAGCCACCCTTCTTGGTTAACCTGGCCCATGTCTTAAGACTGAACCCCATAATAAAGCCCTGGGAAGAGACCTACACCACCCCCCCAGGCCATCCTATTAAAGCCTTCTGTTTATCATGGCTTCCATCCGGTCCTTTAACCCTCACCAGCTGCCCATCAGGAAGGAATCCCTCTCCTTCCCTTCATTTCAGCAGCTCGGTGGTCTTTAATTTTCTCAAATTTTTTATTGCCTTTGATCTCCTTTCATGCCCCAATTTCTTTGGAAAGTTCCAGCCGAGATGGCTGCACCCCCAACCACCACTCAGCCAAACGCAAGGCTGTGATTTATTTATTTATTTTCTTTCTATCCAAGGGGAAATCTTCCGAGCAATTAGTGTTGAAAGTTACACTGGGGCGAATTGATTGGTCTGAGGATCAATGAAGCCAGAGCCTGGCACAGGGCAAGGCACTTATTTAATTTGGCAATTAAAGGCAGGAGAAAACGAGAGGGGCGGCATTCGCATTAGGGCCTTTCTCTGGAGAATCTGAGCTCATCTCGGCAGTCTGAGCAGGACTCGGGAAAATGTACTTAACCATGTTACGGAATTAACCTCCTTTTGGGAGTGGACACAATGCACAGAGTCATTAACTCATCAAAGCCACCGGTGGCCTCTGTCCCACCCAACTCACAATCACAAAGTACGTTTTTATTTATTTTATTTATTACATTTTAATTTTATCTCCCCTACAAGGTGACTCTTACAGGTTTTAATCTGTAATACGTTGGGGACGGGGGAAAACAAGCAGTCATTTGATGATTAACCAACTGGAAGTCTCATACAGTGACTATTAGGTAACTGATTTAGCAAACGTTCAAAGTTACAATGGCAGTGACGCTTAATAGCCATAGCCCTTAGACTTGTATACCACTTCACAGTGCTTTTACAGCCCCCTCTAAGCGGTTTACAGAGTCAGCATATTGCCCCCAACAATCTGAGTCCTCATTTTACCCATCTCGGAAGGATGGAAGGCTGAGTCAACCTTGAGCCTTTAGTGAGATTCGAACTGTCAAACTGCAGACAGCAGAAGTAGCCTGCAGTACTGCACTCTAACCACTGCGCCACCGAGGCTTAATAATGACATAAAAAGGATTTTCACGTTTAATTACCACCTTCTTAGAAACAAAAATCCTGCTCCCAGTTGGGATTGTCAGTTGAGGAGCCTTTACAGGGCTGTTGTATTAAGAGATGGCTGATGGGGATTGGAGCTAATAATGCAGTCCAGATGTTTTGTATTTTTCCAGGTTTGGGAAGGGAAAATCTTTTTTCGTCCTGTGCTTGTTGCCATTCTGTAGGTTGAGTTTTGCACATGTTTGGAAGGATAGATAAATTAGGGCTGAGATAATAAAAGTTCGTTTACTTTTGCAATGAAATGCAAACGTATCTACTTGCAAATCAATAAAAATGTTCTGATTCAAAATTCGTAATTCTCCAGGATTTTGTCATGCAATTCGCTGATTATGGATAAATCTGCAAAAATGTCCCATATGTCCATATGATAAATGAACAACAAATTCCCTTAGGGAAATTACTTTGCAAAAATCGTGTTGGGTTCGATTGTCTTCCAAGGGGTGCAACCGTGGGAACTTTAAGGGGTGTGGACTTCAACTCCCAGAATTCCCCAGTCAGCCATGTTGACTGGCTGGAGAATTCTGGGAGTTGAAGTCCACACCTCTTAAAGTTCCCACGGTTGAGAAATATTGCGTTAGACAAAATAGTACTGCAAGATTCCCATGCTTGGAGTCGGTTGCATCGGCACGCATGAAAACATTACTCCTGCTTTACAAACTGTTCTCTGGTTCTACGAATTGGACAGATTCCCGAAAAACCAAGGAATGGAAAAGGCAGGGACTTGGTAACCGTCGCCATCTCTAATGCATACTGGAAAGTCCTCTGCCAAATGGGGTCTCTGGGCCACCAGTTAATTGTATCTGCCCAGCCATAAATCTCTTGGACGGTCCACTTGCCAAGAAGCTGACGTGGCCAGCCATCCTGGAGAGATCCCAGCGACAAATTCTGGGATGAATTCAAAGGTTCTTTGTCCTACATCTCATGTCCCAGTAACCCTGCATAAATATGCTTAACCTCTTCTCTTTCTTTCTTTCTTTCTTTCTCTCTCTTTCTCTTTCTCTCTCTGTTTTTTTTTCTTTTTCTCTTCCTCTTTCTTTTTCTCTTTGTCACTCACTCCACTCTTATTTCCCTATCTCTCTCTTTCACTCACTGTCTCTCTTTCTCTGTCTTTCTTTTTCTCTTCCTCTCTTTCTTTCTCTCCCTTTCTTTATTTTTCTCACTCACTCCCATCTTCATTTCCGTCTCACTCACTTTCTCTCTTTCTTTTTCTCTTCCTCTCATTCTTTCTCCCCTTATTTCTCTTTCTCTCTCCTCTTTCTGTTTCTGTTTCTCTCTCTCTTTTCCTTTCTTTCTCTCCCTTTCCTTCTCTTTTTCACTCTCTCCCATCTTTATTTCTATCTCTTTCACTCACTCACTCACTCTTTCTCTCTCTCCGTCTTTCTTTTTCTCTTCCTCGCTCTTTCTCTTTCTCCCCATTTCTCTTTCTCACTCACTCCCCTTTCTATTTCCCCGTTTTTCTCTTTTGTTCTGTTTATCTCTCTTTTTTCTCTCTTCCTCTCTTTCTTTCTCTCCCTTTCTTTCTCACTCACTCCCATCTTTATTTCCCTGTCTCTCTCTTTCATTCTCTCTCTCTCTCTCTTTCTTTTTCTCTTCTTCTCTCTTGGGTCATGAAAGGTCTGCAAGAAAACAGCCAACCTCAGAGAGCACCAAGGAGCCCTGAGTTCCAGAGGTTCCCTTCTACTGGAGGAGAAGAACCTCTGGGCCTCTTTCTCTGTTTGCTTCTCACCTGCAGTACATCATCCCATCCAGGTTTAAGGGCGGGAGATGGTTTGGACCACAAATCTTTTCTTTCTCACCTCCTTCTGCTCGTGGGCTGGAAGATCTAAGTTAGGGGTCTCCAAATGTGACCACTTTAAGATTTAGTGGACTTCCGCTCCCAGAATTCCCCAGCCACGGGCAATTCTGAGAGTTGAGGTGGCTGACTGGGGAATTCTGGGAGTTGAAGTCCACCTGTCTTAAAGTTCGGAGAGCCCTTGGTCTAGATCAGTGTTTCTCAACCTTGGAAGCTTGAAGATGGGTGGACTTCAACTCCCAGAATCCCCCAGCCAGCTGGCTGGGGGATTCTGGGAGTTGAAGTCCACCCATCTTCAAGCTTCCAAGGTTGAGAAACACTGATCTAGATTCAACCCAGCTGGCCAGGACAGAACAAGAAGCCCCCAAAATGGCTCGGCCACTGCTAGCCGATCTAAGAATATCATCACAACGTGATTGAGGTTTTTTTGCTTGCTGTCTGTTGGGGAAGCGAGGATAATTAGATAGCTGGGTGGGCACATGCTTTGCCAGTCAATTAGCAGAAGGCACTTTGTGGCTCCGCATTGCAAGCGACCTCTGGAAGCCTTTTGTACTTGTGGCCTAATTACGTGGCAGCCAAGGGATGAATCAGCCACGCGGACAAGCTCCGTCTCCCTCTTTCCGAGAAGCCGATGATCCCACCACAAAGAAGCAGGCCAGCCTGGCACAGGCATTCTGGCAAAATTCACACAATGGTAACACAGCCCCACCCCAGCGGCACAAAACATACCATTGAGGGGGAAGATGGGGTCTGCTGCAGGCCCAAAAGTCCTCCGGGAAGGATTTGGATCATTCCTCAGCCTTGCGGGCCCAAAGTGTTTGCCTAAGCAGGCTGGGGAATTTTGGGAGATGTCGTCTATCCTCTTAAATTGGCCATGATTCAAAAACATTAGAGAGTATTTTCCCTCAGTCTACAACAACTCCCAGAATTCCCCAGACAGCATTGTTTTTGGGGACTACAGTTCCCAGAATTCCCCAGCATCATTTTGGGAACTACAACTCCCAGAAACCCCTAGCCAGCATTGTTGTTAGGGTCTACAGCTCCCAGAATTCCCCAGACAGCATTATTTTGGGAATTATCACTCCCAGAAACCCGTAGCCAGCATTGTTGTTAGGGACTACAGCTCCCAGAATTCCCCAGGTGGCATGATCCAACCTCATTGCTGTATTGGCTTAAGCTCTTCCTTCTTGGAAGCTATGCAGATAACAGAATAACAGAGTTGGAAGGGACCTTGGAGGTCTTCTTGTCCAACCTCCTGCTCAAGCAGGAGACCCTGTACCCAGACCAATGGCTGTCCAATCCCGTTTTTTAAACCTCCATTGATGGAGCACCCACATGGTGGCAAGTCGTTCCACTGGTTAACTGTTCTCCCTGTCAGGAAATTCCTCCTCAGTTCCAGGTTGCTTCTCTCCTTGATGAGTTTCCATCTGTTGCTTCTTGTCCTGCCCTCAGGGGCTTTGGAGAACAGGTGGAGCCCCCCCCCCCCCTTGTCTTTGGGGCAGCCCCTCAAACACAGGCAGTTGGGTTGCCTTCAGCCGGGACGTCCTTTGTCAGTGGCACAGCCTTCAGCCTGCTTCCCTTAGGATCCCAGTGATAAGCCCCACTTCACCCCACCCAATTGGAGGGCTGGAGCTGAGAGGCAGAGGCCCAACGTCATTTGTCCAGCTTGGCATAAGGTCTCCTGCCTTGAGAAGGGGGTTGGACTAGAAGACCTCCAAGGTCCCTTCCAACGCTCTATTCTAATTCTAATTCTAATTCTAATTCTAATTCTAATTCTCTTCTCTTCTCTTCTCTTCTCTTCCGTTCCGTTCCGTTCCGTTCCGTTCCTTTCCATTCCTTTCCATTCCATTCCATTCCATTCCATTCCATTCCATTCCATTCCATTCTATTCTATTC
This sequence comes from Arizona elegans, assembly GCA_022577455.1. Taxonomy (NCBI): domain Eukaryota; kingdom Metazoa; phylum Chordata; class Lepidosauria; order Squamata; family Colubridae; genus Arizona; species Arizona elegans. The sequence goes on along the minus strand of JAKOOJ010000025.1, from coordinate 1,371,074 downwards.
TATTCTATTCTATTCTATTCTATTCTATTCCATATTTCTGTTCTATTCTATTGTCTCCTCCATCATCTTTTCTCCTCCATCCCTGAGAGAATGAAGGTTCCCCAACCTTGGTTAAAAGGTGGGGTTCCTTTTGGGACCTGATTCCTTGAAACAGATTGTTTTCCCCATTTAGTGGGTCATAAACCCAGCCATGAAGAGACATTCTGTGTGCTGAGAGAGGAAAAAGATCAGCTCTTTAACACAAACATTATTGCTGGTTTTTTTTAAAAAAAAGAAAAGGAAAAAAAAGACTTCATTTAGCACCATTTGGGGCCCAGAGCACATTTTTTCTTACATATTTTTAAGGCCTGCTGTAAGTAAAAGAGTTAATTAAAAACTTCTTTTTTAAAAAGATGTGTGAATTAGAAACAGGCGCGGGCGCCCTCTAGAGGTGGTCTGTGCAACTGCAGTTCAGAAGGTGGCTGAGATGCCAATCACTCGGATGATTGAAAGATCATTGTTTTCTGCGCAAAATTTCCCAGAAATCATGACTTTCAGCTTTCCCCCTCTCACTTATCCACATAGGTTGGACTACTGCTCCCATTATCCCCAGCCAGCTTAGGCCACTGCTCTTCCACCATGATTGAGCTGTGGACCAACACATGAAGGAAACTGCATTTAGTTCTCTACTTATGACCATAACTGGGACACGAATTTCCATTGCTAAGCAGGGTGGTTGTTAAGTGAGTCACACCCAATTTTATGACCTCTTCTGCCACCTCTTCCCTTTTGTTAAGCGAAACACTGCAGTTATTAAGTGAATCATCAGGTCGTTAAACGAATCTTCTGGTCTTCTGTTCCTCTTTGGGGAGGGGGGAACCTCTTAAGGTAATTTTGGTAATTCTGGGAGAAAACCATAGAATGCCCTTCAATTGCCACCAAGAAAGCAATCAAGTACCTTGGGCTCCCCTCTAAATTTAATTTATTTCTAATTCGTCTGGCACAGAAAAGCCACGTTTGCAGAAGGGCCTCCAAAATACTCAGGATAGTAAAATGCCAACTAGAGAACAAAAACTCAGGAGACTCCCAAAAGTGGTTCCTACCCAGACAGCAAAACAAGAGGTGATATTTTTTAAAAAAGGAAAAAGAGCAAAGCTATTTCTTTTGTGCAAATTTTAGGAGCATCACTGGACACCCCTTCATCTAATTCACTTGTAAGGGGAGATTAGCAGGTTTTAATTCCCAAATTTGCATGCAGAAGCCATCACTGATTGCAGCTGGAACTAAACATAATAAGACAGCTGACCTGTGGCTTCCAGTCTGCCAGGAGAATTTTAACACCATCAAACATCCACATCTGCATCTCCCGGTCCTTGGGAAGGACCGGAAGGGTGGATAAAAATGTCAAATCCAGCCTAAACATCTGACTGACTGTGTGGGACCAACCATAATAATGTAGAAAGTCAGCACCCACCCACCCTCCTAGAGAATGAAATATTTTGGGGGGTATTAAAAAGGCAGGATAGACTATTTCCCTTAAAGGAGAAATGGGGGAAATATCTTAAGGGAGGCAGAAACCAGCCCCAGTCTCCCTGCCCCAAGCAGAAACTGAGGAGGCCAGCTTTTAGAAATGCAAATTTGATAATCCATTCAGAAAGACTGGGCCAGACAGAGACTCCAGAAAAGCAACACAATTAGGCAAGCCAAAGGTTGACAAGATTAGCTCAGACAAACACCTAGGATTTGCATTTCCCCTTTTGCCTATAGCGCCAGCCGTGACCCATACATGACCCCATAGGGATCAAGAAAGGTATAAAAACCCACCCTACTCTTAACTCCATTTTGTTAGCTGTCCCAGAACTGCACACTTTGGTTCAGTTCATCGGTAAAGTTTCTTTCCAGTCAGCCTCCATTTTGCTTCCAGCACCTTTCACCTGGCTTGGATGTGGACCTGGGTTTTTCTTCCAACAATAACATCTATTTGCTTAATTTATCTACCACCTTTCCCTGCAAATAAAAGCAGTATGAGATTTTCCATAGCACTGAGCTAAAGAGATCAAAACAGAGCTATCCTAAGTTGGAACATAAAGCACAGGATCTATTGAACAGACTGGATGCAATCAAGGAGAATCTTTGTAGCTCAGGGTTAAAATCCTTGGGGCTCTCTGAACTGGGTGGGTTTTTTTGCAGACGTTTCATGACCCAACTAGGGAACAACATCAGTGCTGGAAAGGAGGGGAGTTTGTGGAGAGGAGGAGGAGGAGGAGGGGAATTGTGGAGTCCTTGGTGCTCTCTGAGCTTGGTGGTTTTCTTGCAGACGTTTCAAGACCCAATTAGGGAACATCATCAGTGCTACAGGACTAACAGTGATGATGTTACCAGGTTGGGTCATGAAACATCTGCAAAAAAACCCCACCCAACTCAGAGAACACCAAGGACCCCTCCGTTCAACCTTGAGCTATAAATATCCTCCCTTTGTTGGTCCAAACACCCTCATCATCCTGCCGGAGGAACAATAATAATAAGTGTTGATGATCAGGGGGATAATAATTGGCAAAGTCAACAGGAAGGAGGGAAGTGAGAAAGGGCTGTGAAGAAAGGAGAGGAACAGATTGCACTGCTACCTTGGGAGGCCGCTTGGGCCACAGGTGGCCCTCCTGGGATCTGAGAGACGAGCCACCAAGCTTCTCTTCCTTCCTGCAAACCTTCCTCTCCGAAGGCAACGAAAGGCCTCTTAGTGCGAAGGTGCCGGGCGGCTATTATTATCTGAGTTATGAAACATGTGCTCAGCGCACATGGAGGCCCAGTGCCTCCCCCTCCCCATAGGCGCCCGGTTGCCAAGGTCTCCCAGGTAGCTATGGAAACCTCCCAACAGGATACGGCGTGGATGGCAGCCCCGTGCAAAGTGAGGCTGCCTGAGTGTGACTTTTCCCCTCTCCGATTCTGCCTTGAGGAGGAGGAGGAGGAGAAGCAGAGGGAGAGGGAGAAGGAAAATAGAATAGGGCTGGAAGGGACCTTGGAGGTCTACTAGTCCATCCCCCTGCTCTAGCAGGAGACTCTAGTCTATACCACTTCAGACAAGTGGCTGTCCAGTCTCTTGGTGCTCTCTCAGCTTGGTTGTTTTCTTGAAAATGTTTCATGACATGTGGTGGCAGCCAAAAAAGCCAATGCAATCCTAAATTGCATTAACAGGGGGATACAATCAAGATCAAGACAGGTTCTAATACCACTCTACAAAGCCTTAGTAAGACCACACCTAGAGTGCAGCATCCAGTTTTAGCCACCAGACCCTAGAAAAGAGGTTGAGACTCTAGAAAAAAGTGCGGAGAAGATGATTAGGAGACCAGAGGCTAAAACATAGAATGAACGGTTGCAGGAACTAGGCATGGCTAGTCTAGGGAAGAAGGAGAAGGACCAGGGGAGACATGATAGCATCTTCCAATATCTGAGGGGCTGCCACAGAGAGGAGGGGGGTCGGCTTGTTTTCCAAAGCCCCTGAAGGCCAGACTAGGAATAATGGATGGAAACTGACGAAGGAGAGATTCAACCTGGAAATAAGGAGGAATTTTCTAACAGTGAGAACAATCAATTGATGGAACAGAAGTTGCCTTCAGAAGTTGTGGGAACTTCATCCCTGGAGGCTTCCAAGAAGAGACTGGACTGCCATCAGTCAGAAATGGGGAGGGGTCTCCTGCTTGGGTGGAGGGTTGGACTAGATGACCTACAAGGTCCCTCCCAACTCTGTTAATCTGTTAAATACTTGGCATGGCTAGTCTAGTGAAGAGAAGGACCAGGGGAGACAGGATAGCATCTTCCAATATTTGAGGGGCTGCCACAGAGAGGAGGAAGGGGGCCAAGCTATTTTCCAAGGCACCCGAAGGCCAGAAAAGAAACAATGGATGGAAACTGACCAAGGAGAGATTCAACCTGGAAATAAGGAGGAATTTTCTGACAGTGAGAACAATCAACCTATGGAACAGAAGTTGCCTTCGGAAGTTGTGGGAGCTTCATCCCTGGAGGCTTCCAAGAAGAGACTGACTGCCATCTGTCAGAAATGGTGTAGAGTCTCCTGCTTGGGCGGGGGGTTGGACTAGATGACCTCCAAGATCCCTTCCAACTCTATTAAATCTGTTAAAGTATTTTAGTACTTTGTTGAGCTAAATCCATAGTACAACAGCACAGCACTCACGATGTCACCTAGCTGGATAATGGAAAACCTGCAAAGAGCACCAACAGAAATCAACACAAATTCCTTACTTGAAGAGAACTTTATTCTGTCTAGGGACAGTATGGGAAATTCCTGTCCTTTCCCCCATTTTGCAAAACTTTGTGCTCTTCCGAGTTGCTTTGATTTCTCTTTCGAGATAACAGAACTTTTCTCTTTACAAATAGCACCTTGCCACTATCTATCGGTAGAAGCAGAGGTGGGGGGGGGGCTGTGATTACGCAAATGCCTGTAGAAACGAGAGCCACGTGCTGGAAAAAAAGGGGGGAGCCACGTTTCCTCTGGCATCCTGAGTGATTCTGCCATTGTTCGAAATTTCAGTTTTCTTCTCTGGATTGTATTCTTCTTCTTTAACTTAAGCCTCATTGGTTCGTCCTCGTCATCCCCCCCACCCGTAGCCCCCTTTCAGGTTGTGGGGGGAGTGGAAACAGGCTGTAATTAAGGGCTGGCTCTCCTCTGCAGGCTACAATTTTCTCTGCAAGATTTATGACGGAAGAGAAGAAGGAAGGCTGGGGATTCGTAACTGCAATGGTGGGAATAAACTCTACCTGTTCTCACATGGCTTCAGCCCTGGTTTCCTCACCTGGCCGCCAGGTGAGCCTGCCCCATCAAAGCAGAACAGGTTTTTAAGATTCTTAAGGTTCAACCTTCCTTTCTTCCTTCCTTCCTTCTTTCCTTCCTTCCTTCCCTTCCTCCCTCCGTCCCTCCCTCCGTCCCTGCCTGCCTGCTTCTTTCTTTCTTTCTTTCTTTCTTTCTTTCTTTCTTTCTTTCTTTCTTTCTATCTTTCTATCTTTTTATCTTTCTTTCTTTCTTTCTTTCTTTCTTTCTTTCTTTCTTTCTTTCTTTCTTTCTTTCTTTTTGAAGGTTGGCTAGATATTTCTACTCACACTTGGCCAATTATATGGGCCTATCCATGTTAATTTTAATGTATATATAGCTCCCTTTCCAATATCTTCTTCTATAATTTATTTTTTTTCTGAAAGGGCAGATTGGTGGCTTCCCAACTGAGTCTTCAATCTGGGGATTCCTTTGCTGTCTTTCATCCAAAGTCCAGCTCTGGTCACCACGATAGAAAAAGAGACGTTGAGACTCTAGAAAGAGTGCAGAGAAGAGCAACCAAGATGATTAGGGGACTGGAGGCTAAAAATACGAAGAACGGTTGAGGGAACTAGCTATCAAAGAGAAGGATTAGGGTGGACATAACTGTCTTCCAGTACATGAAGGGCCATCACAAAGTAGAGAGGATTGACTTATTCTCCAAAAAACCAGAAGGGTGGACAAGAAGCAAAGGGGGGAAACTCATCAAGGAGAGAAGCAACCTGGAACTAAGGAGAAATTTCCTGACACTGAGAACAATTAACCAGTAGAACAGAAGTTGCCTGCAGAAGTTGTGAATGCTCCAACAGTGGAAGATTTAAAGAAGAGACTGAACCATTTGTCTGGAATGGTATAAGGTCTCCTGCTTGGGCAGGGGGTTGGACTAGAAGACCTCCAAGGCCCCTTCCAACTCTGTTATTCTGTATTCTACCCCTATGTTCTAAACTTCTAATCAAGGAGAGAAGCAACCTAGAACTCAGGAGAAATTTCCTAATAGTGAGAACAATCAAACAGTGGAAGAGAAGTTGCCTCCGGAAGTTGTGGGTGCCTCCAGCCCTGGAGGTTTTTAAGAAGAAACTGGACAGCCACTTTGTCTGGAATGGTAGAGAAGGTCTCTTGCTTGGACAGGGGGATGGACTAGAAGACCTCCGAGGAGCTCATTTCAATTCTGTTATTATGCTATTACACGGACTTCCTGCAAGCTGCCAATGGACCTCCTGCCTTGTTGCTCTTCCCCCTTCATAGTGATGGAAGCGCCACTGTCTGCTGATCATCCACAGCAGAGGTCTTCAAACTTGGCCGCTTTAAGACTTGTGGACTTCGACTCCCAGAATTCTCCAGCCAGCTGGCTGGAGAATTCTGGGAGTCGAAGTCCACAAGTCTTAAAGCGGCCAAGTTTGAAGACCTCAGCAAGAATGGTCTGGCTGGCTGGGGAATTCTGGGAGTTGAAGTCCACAAGTCTTAAAGCGGCCAAGTTTGAAGACCTCAGCAAGAATGGTCTGGCTGGCTGGGGAATTCTGGGAGTTGAAGTCCACAAGTCTTAAAGCGGCCAAGTTTGAAGACCTCAGCAAGAATGGTCTGGCTGGCTGGAGAATTCTGGGAGTTGAAGTCCACAAGTCTTAAAGCGGCCAAGTTTGAAGACCTCAGCAAGAATGGTCTGGCTGGCTGGAGAATTCTGGGAGTTGAAGTCCACAAGTCTTAAAGCGGCCAAGTTTGAAGACCTCAGCAAGAATGGTCTGGCTGGCTGGGGAATTCTGGGAGTTGAATTCTGGGAGTTGAAGTCCACCCATTCTGGCTGGAGAATTCTGGGAGTTGAAGTCCACAAGTCTTAAAGCTGCCCTGTTTGGGGACCCCTGATCCACAGGAAAGAGGGGGATCTTTCAGTGGGGGGGGGGGACCCACTTGTCTTCCCCCCCCCTTGGAGACTGTGCTCTCGACCTCCACAGGCCCTCTGAGCCACAGGGGGAAGATGCTCCGGTCCTACCCCACTCCAAGGCGCCACGGTCACCATCTCCACTTCTAACAAGCTCACCAGAGCTTTTTCTCAGCTCAGAGACGCAGCTCTGCCCTCTGTGTCTCCTCTCCGTCCGAGGCCACATTCTCCACGCTTTCCCCATCTCCCCCGGCCTCCAACGGCTCCCTTTGAAGGTTGGCAGTTGTGGCAGGAGATGCCAAGTTGGATCAATGCCTCCCGTGGATGGTCCTCCAAACTTTGGCCCCAGGATTGGAATCCCGCATTCGTGTCCTCTATTCTTCGCCCTGATCTCCCCCCCACTGGCGCCCAGAGTTGAGCTGGTGCAGCTGGTGCTCCATGCCCATTTTTTTGAGGGGGGGGAGAGAGACAGGCTGCCACCATGAGTTTCATGCTCCAGCTGTTCTGGACTGCCTGGCTGGTGCAAAAAGGGCAGGTCTTCAAACTGTGAAATATGATCAGCCATGGATGAAAACTAATGAAGGAGAGAAGCAACCTGGAACTAAGGAGGAATTTCCCAACAGTCAGAACAATAAACCAGTGGAACAGCTTGCCACTAGAAGTTGTGGGTGCTCCAACACTGGAGGTTTTCAAGAAGAGACTGGACAGCCATTTGTCTTAGGTGGGTAATAATAGATTTACAGAGTTGAGAGAGACCTTGTAGGTCATCTAGTCCAACCCCCCACTGCCCAAGCAGGAGACCCTACACCAGTGATGGCTACCCTTTTGGCCATCGCATGCCAAAAGTGGGGGGAGCGTGAGGGGTTGCACATGCACGTGCCCACACCCATAATTCTATGCACCCTGCCCCCCGCACAAGCGCGTGCGACCCCCCACGCTCCCCCCAATTTTGGTACATGGCAGCCCAGTGGGCCCAGTAGGCCTGTTTTTTTGCCCCCCCCCCCAGGCTCCAGAGCCTCTCTAGGAGCTCGGAGAGGGCGAAAATGGCCTTCCCCACCTCCCAGAGGCCCTCTGGAGGCTAGAAACGGCCCGTATGCCGACTTCCGGTGGGACCGGAAGGCCCATTTTTTGCTCTCTCCAGCCTCCAGAGCCTCTCTAGGAACCTGGGGAGGGCAAAAACGGCCTTCCCCACCATCACCTCAGGCCCTCCATAGGCAGGAAACAGCCTGTTTCCCTACTTCTGGGTGGCCCAGAAGGCCCAAAAATTAGCTGGTCAGCACCCGCAAGGCACGCCGGAGTTGAGCTTGCGTGCCCACCGATATGGCTCCACGTGCCACCTGTGACACGCATGCCATAAGTTCGCCATCATTTCCGACAAATGGCAGTCCAATCTCTTCTTGAAAGCCTCCAGTGATGAAACTCCCACAACTCCCAAAGGCAACTTCTGTTCCATGGGTTGATTGTTCTCCCTGTCAGAAAATATGATATATGATATCCTGCTTGAGCAGGGGGTTGGACTAGAAGACCTCTAAGGCCCCTTCCATCTCTGGTATTCTATTATTCTGATTCAAAATGACTGAAGCTGCAGGAAGTCCTACACCTCCTTAGACCAGGAATGCCGTCTAGCCAGAGGCCAGGAAGGATGATGACCAACTATGGTGTCCCCAGTGCCATCTTCTCGTTGGACATTGAGGGGCTCCTTTATCCATTCGGAGGCAAACGGGAGCCAGTTGATATAGTGGTTAAGGCACCAGGCTGAGAACCAGGCGATGGCGAGTTCTAGTTCCGCCTTAGGCATCAAAGTCGGCTGGCTGACTTTGGGCCAGTCCCTCTCTCTCAGCCCACCCTACCTCACAGGGTTGTTGTTGTGGGGAAATTAGGAGGAGGGAGTTGTTATTAGGCAGGTTTCCCACCTTGAGTTATTTATAAAAATAAGGAAGTGCACATAACAGAAAATAAGGTGAAATAAAATTATATAAAATAAATAATAACATTTCCTTCTCTGGTCCTTGCCCCACCCACTCTCTGTTTGTGTGTATGTGTTTTCTTCTCCATTCCCTGGAGAGTCCCTCATATATTTTTGTGTTGTACACAGAAGTTGAAATAGGCCAAAGTCCCAAGAAAGGAACCCAATAACTCCAACTTCCAGCCCAATGGAAAGTTTTCGTTCGGTTCCTCCCGTCTCCCCGAGCCGCCCCTGTTGCGAAGGGACCCATGCAGAGCCTTCCTTCACAACTCAGAGCCAGCCAAGGATTTTTCCCCTTTGTGTCTTTTTGAAGGATTTCTGCACACAATCAGCTCTGACAATGCACACCTGCCCACAGGCTGCATCCTTGCATTGATCTCCACCTGTCCGTCTCCATTGGATCTATTCATGGCCTGGTCCTCCCCCCCACTGGCCCCTCGGCCCTCCTGCTGGAGACCAAGGCCCCTTTCCAGAATAGAGACCCCCCTCCGGCTTCTTCTTGTGGTTTTGTGTCTACACAAACACACAGTCAGCTGGGCACATCTCCTTCCCCGAGAACCTGAGAAGCAGCTGGCTGGGTAAATATCAAGCTGGCTAGCATTAAAGCCGAGGAATTGAGGATTCTCAAATGTCAAGGCTTTACGGGCAGAATTTGGGAATTAGGGGGTAGAAAAACAAGAGATGTAAACCCTTCGGGAGAATCGGACAGGGAGGAGGGGGAGAGAAAGGAAAAAGGGGTTGGGGTGAAGGCAACAGCAAAGAAAGCAAAATCCTTGCTGTGTTTCCCACAGCTGGAGGAAGGAACTGTGCACAATGATCAGTACACAGTAAATCAGAAGAACAGAGTTGGAAGGGGCCTTGGAGGTCTTCTAGTCTGACCCTCTGCCCAGGCAGGAGGCCCTACTCCATTTCAGACAAATGGCTGCCCAGTCTCTTCTTGTGGGTTGGAGCTCCCACAATTTCCAGAGGGAAGCCATTCCTGTGATTGCAGGGAGTCCTCCACATACGACAGTTCATTTAGTGACCATTTGAAATGACGACAGCACTGAAAAAAAGTGACTTATGACCATGTATCATACTTATGACCATTGCAGCATCCCTCATGATCAAAACTCGGACATTCGGCTCATATTTATGAAGGTCCCAGTTTCCCCAGGTCAGGCGATCTCCTTCTGTGACCTTCTCAAGGGAGAAGCCAGATTCAGAATCAGAATCATCAGCATCAGAATAGAGCTGGAAGGGACCTTGGAGATCATCTAGTCCAACCCCCAGCTCAAGCAGGAGGCCCTAGACCATTTCAGATAGGGGGCTGTCCAGTCTCTTCTTAAAAACCTCCAGTGATGATGGAGCAACCACACCTTCTGGTGGCAAGCAGTTCCACTGGTTAATTGTCCTCATTCTTAGGAAGTTTCTCCTTAATTCCAGGTTGCTTCTCTCCTTGATGAGTTTCCATCCGTCACTTCCTCTCCATGTTACTAACTTTAACAAGTGCAGCGATTCACTCAACAATGGTGGCGAGGAAGGTCGTAAAATGGGGCAAAGCTCACTTAAGAACTGTCTCGCTTAACAACGGAAATTTTGGGCTCAACTGTGGTTGTAAGTCGAGGACTACCTGTAATTGTTCTCACTGTCAGGAAACCTCTCCTTAGTTCCAGGTTGGCTCTCTCTTGGCGTTGCTTTCTCGGTTTTCTGAAATGCTTCCCCTCCCTTTGCTGGTTGCCTGTCTTAATCGGAGTCCTAATTTTCCCCCCCCCATCCTTTGCCCTCCTGCTAAGTGGGGAGGGGGCTACTTACCAAGGGACCCACCTACCCAGAGGACAGAGAGCCTCCCTTCCATTAGCTTCTCTGGCCTTTTTCCAAGCCGCCTTGAGATAAAAGCATCTGGGAAAGTGGCTTCCCCACAAAGCCAAGTCAGGAGCCTAGGAGACCCTTGGGGGAGGGGGCTGTGAGAGGAAGGGGCCCCTCTGGACACCCTCCTTCTAGATTTCCTTCTGGGGGGTCAATTTGTTTTCCAAAGCACCAGAGGGCAGGACAAGAAGCAACGGATGGAAACTGATCAAGGAGAGAAGCAACCCGGAATTAAGGAGAAATTTCCTGACAGGGAGGACAATTAACCAGAGGAACCGCTGGCCACCAGAAGTTGTGGGGGCTCCATCACTGGAGGTTTTTAAGGAGAGACTGGACAGCCACTTGTCTGAAATAGGAAAGGGGCTTCTGCTTGAATAGAGGGCTGGACGAGAAGACCTCCAAGATCCCTTCCAATTTAGTTACTCTGTTATGCTGTTATCCATCCATCCTCCCTTCCTTCCTTCCTTCTTCTCTTCTCCTTCTTTCTTCTTTCCTTCTTAGCTCCCTCTTCTCCTTCCTTTTCTTTTTTCTTTCCTTCTCCCCTCCCTCCTTCCTCTCCTTCTATCATTCTTTCCTTTTCTTTTTTCTTTCCTTCTTCCCTCCCTCCCTCCTTTCCTTCCTTTTATTTCTTCTTTCCTTCTTCCCTCCCTCCCTCCCTCCTCTCCTTCTTTCCTTCTCCATGACTGGAGGTTTTCAAGAAGAGACTGGACAGTCTGGAATGGCACATAAGGTCTCTCTTGCCTGAGCAGGGGGTTGGACTAGAAGACCTCTGAGGTCCTTTCAGCCCTAGGATTTACATTCAACTGAAGGGAGCCCACCGCTTCTCTTCACTGTTGGCTGCCTGGACAAATTGCTTTTTTAAAAAAAAAATTGATTTATATGCCACCCTTCTCCGGAGACTCAGGGCGGCTTACAGTGCGTTAAGCAATAGCCTTCATCCTTTTGTATATTTATACAAAGTCAGCTTATTGCCCCCACAAACTGGGTCCTCAATTTACCTACCTTAGAAAGGATGGAAGGCTGAGTCAACCTTGAGCCTGGTAAGATTCAAACCTGCAGTAATTGCAGGCAGCTGGTCTTAATAACAGGGTGCTTTAGACCACTGTACTACCAAGGCTCTCTCCCTATTCCCTGGCATTTGCCTCTGGCTACCCGGAGAGCCTCATTCCGTGTCCTGCACTGCAGGAGGATCCCCAAATGTCCGTTTGTCCTCTGATTGCTACCCCTGCAACTACGCGGTTTGGGAGAGAAAGGAAAAAACTTTGCTTTGCTTCTTCTATTCTTTACAGCGAATATTTGCTGGGAGGCCCAAGTGGAGAAACAGATCAAGGATGAAACAACCTTCCAAGCAATAAAAAGATGATTTCAGCCCCAGCAGCAAGTGGGGAAAAAACAGGCCAGGATGAAGATTGCAAACATAACCGCGAAAGAGGGCTCTTGAAACAAACAATTGTTCCCATGAGAACCGAGGATCAAAGCGGAACAAGGCAGGAAGCAGCGGGAAAATATCTGGCTGGCCCCGGGCCAAGTGGGCGGTAAATCACGTGGATGGGAACTGTAGTACAGGGAGTCCTCAGCTTACGACCATTCGCTTAGTGACCGTTCAAAGTTACAACAGCCCTGAAAAGAGTGACTTATGGCCGTTTCTCACACTTACGACAGTGTCCCCATGGTCACGTGATCAAAACTCAAGGCGCTTGGCAACTAACTCATATTATGACGGTCCTGGGGTCACGGGATCCTCTTTTGTGACCTCACAAGCAAAGTCAACGGGGAAGCCACTTAACAACCGTGATCCTAACTTAACCACGGCAGGCTGAACAAATCTTGAAATTGTAGACCACTCTAGCTGGCTGAGGAGTTCTGGGAATTGTAGTTCTCCCTTGTTAGCTAGGGAATTCTGGGAGTTGAAGCTTGCCCCATTCTGCCTGGGGAATCCTAGGAATTGTAGTCCATCCTTGCCAACTCGGGAATCCTGGGAATTGTAGTCCTCCCTTGCTAGCTGGGGAATTCTGAGAATTGTAGTCCTCCCTTACTAGCTGGGAAATCCTGGGAATTGTAGTCCTCCCTTGCTAGCTGGGGAATCCTGGAAATTGTAGTCCTCCCTTGCTAACTTGGGAATCCTGGGAATTGTAGTCCTCCCTTGCTAGCTGGGGAATCCTGGGAGTTCCATACACCTTAAAAGTTGCCAACTTTGAAAAACTGGAGTTTAAAGCAACTGATGAGCCCACCACCACCAGTAATGGGTAGAAGCCCTCCACCAACCTTCGCAAGGCCCCCACCAACTCCAATTCCTTCTGACAATTTTATTCTGATTACAAAAAGAAGACCAATAAAAATACATCGGCTGAAAACGATGGGCCCGGTCCCTTTTCCACAGCACCCGTGCAAAGCTGGGCTTTCTGTCCCTGGCCATCAGGAGGAGGAGGGGGCAGAGAGAAGCCCCCCACCCTGCCAGCTGCAGTCTTGGTACCCTCTGCGATGCTTGTACCGGGACGCCGCTGTCCGTGTTTCCTTCTTCCAGGTGGGCAGTTGCTGGCAAGAGATCCCGAGTCTGTAGAAGAGATGGGGGTGCAGAATTGGGGACCCCAAAAAGGAGAGACGAGCAGCCGGTCTTAGCCACCGGTCACCCTGATGGATGCAGCTTCCCTCTTCTACGCTCAGCGCCCCCTGATTTCAGGGGTTCAGAAAAAGGGACGGGAGCTGAAATGTTTGGGGTGGACAGCAGGTCCCTTCCGAGTGACCCCAAACTCCCCGCTGAGCAAAGGCTCCTCCGTGACCTTCCTCTCCTCCCAGCTCGGTCTGCTGGGGGAGCACGGGGTGGAAGGGTCTCTTTGCACCCCCAAAAATTCTTGTTTCCAAAAAAAACGTTCCGGCGCCTGGTAAAACCCAGGCTACACAACGTCCGTCAGAGATGGAGAAAGGGCAGGAGTGGTCTTGGCAACGATCCCCAGGAAGTCCAGGCTGCAGGCAAGGAAGCTGCCAAACCGTGGCGGGTGAGGGGGCAACGTCTGGTTCCTGGCACAGAAATGACCACCCCCCCTTGGCTTTGGTGACCAGCTTCCAAGTCCAGGCTGTCTGCAAACCCCTCCTCCCCCCCCCTTTTCTGGTTGGAGGCCTCGTTCTTGCTGCTTTCGGGTCTTCCGTGGACTCCAAAGAGTCTGTCCTGGATACTGGGCACCCCTCCCTCCCCCCACCCTGCTGGAGCAGCCTCCAGTGGATGGACCGCCCTTGGCTGCGCTTGTCCTCCGTTGTCCAACCTACAAGAGAAAGAAAGAAAGAAAGAAAGAAAGAAAGAAAGAAAGAAAGAAAGAAAGAAAGAAAGAAAGAAAGGAAGGAAGGAAGGAAGGAAGGAAGGAAGGAAGGAAGGAAGGAAGAAAGAAAGAAAGAAAGAAAGAAAGGAAGGAAGGAAGGAAGGAAGGAAGGAAGGAAGGAAGGAAGGAAGGAAGGAAGGAAGGAAGGGGGAGGGAGGGAAGGAAGGGAGAGAAAGAAAGAAGGGAGGGAGGAAGGAAGGGAGAGAAAGAAAGACGGGAGGGAGGAAGGAAGGAAAGAAAGAAAGAAAGAGAGAGGGGGGAAGGAAGGGAAGTGAGGGAGAGAAAGAAAGAGGGAGGGAGGGAAGGAAGGAAGGAAGAAAGAAAGCATGAGGGAGGGAGGGAAGGAAGGAAAGGAAGGAAAGGAAGGAAGGGAGAGAAAGAAAGAAAGAAAGAAAGAGAGGGAGGGAGGGAAGGAAGGAAGGAAAGTGAGGGAGAGAGAAAGAAGGAAAGAGAGAGGGAGGGGAGGGAAGGAAGGAAGGAAGGGAGAAAAAGAAAGAAAGAGGGAGGGAAGGAAGGAAAGAAGGAAAGTGAGAGAAAGAGAGAAAGAGAGAGAGAGAGAAAGAAGGAAAGAAAGAAAGAGTTGGGGAAGAATCTGGGTTGGGGGCCGTGTCCACAGGATTTGTCGAGATCTGGGCTATGGGAGCAGGGGAGCAGCTGGCCCCTTTAAGAGGCCAGTCCAGGATCTCCGCAAAGTCCAGGCATCCTCCCCCTGTCCCCCCCCCACAGGCAGAGGGCCAACTTCCCTGACCGCTGCAGGATGGCCAGTCAACTTACCTGGTGTGCCTCTGCCAGATTCACACATCCCGAAGGAGCTGCAGAGAGAAGGAGGCAAGGTCAGAAGAGACCCTGGGATTCCTGCCCAGGGTGGGGGGGGGGGGGGGGTCCTCAGGCTGGACCCCTCTGGGTGCATGGAAGAGAGCCAGCTCCCACCAGGACCTCAGGGACCCCCAACCACCCAGGTCCAGGGGAAGACAAGGGAGGAAGAAGAGCAGGGAAAGAGGGAGGGGGGAGGGGGGAGGGAGGAACTGGATTGTAGATGAATGAAAGATGAGAAAGAGAAAGCAAAGAGAAAAAGAAGAGAAGGGAGGGAGGAAGGAAGGAAGGAAGGAAGGAGGAAGAAAGAACGAGAGAGAGAAAGGAAGAGAGAAAGAAAGAAAGAACAAGAGAGAAAGAGAAAGGAAGAGAAAGGAAGGAAGGAAGGAAGGAAGGAAGGAAGGAAGGAAGGAAGGAAGAACGAGAGAGAGAAAGAAAGAAAGAAAGAAGAAGAAAGAAAGAAAGAAAGAAAGAAAGAAAGATCATCAGGGACCCCCAACCACCCAAGGGGAGGGGAAGGGGAGGAGGGAGAGGAGGGGGCAGGGGGAGGGAAGAAATGGATTATAGATGAGAGAAAGATGAGAAAGAGAAAGCAAAGAGATAAAGAAGAGGAGGGAGGGAGGAAGGAAGGAAGGAGGAAGAAAGAACAAGAGAGAAAGAGAAAGGAAGAGAAAGAAAGGAAGGAAGGAAGGAAGGAAGGAAGGAAGGAAGGAAGGAAGGAAGAAAGAAAGAAAGAAAGAAAGAAAGAAAGAAAGAAAGAAAGAAAGAAAGAAAGAAAGAAAGAAAGAAAGAAGGAAAGAAAGATCATCAGGGACCCCCAACCACCCAAGGGGAGGGGAAGGGGAGGAGGGAGAGGAGGGGGCAGGGGGAGGGAAGAAATGGATTATAGATGAGAGAAAGATGAGAAAGAGAAAACAGAAAAAGAAGAGAAGGAAGGAAGAGCAAGAGACAATAGAGAAAGAAAGAGCAAGAAAGAGAGTCAGGGAAGAGAAGGGAAAGAGAGGGAGGAAGGAAGGGGAGGGGAGGGGAGGGGGGGAGGGGTCAGGCTCACCGTCAAGGGGTCAGCCACGAAAGCAGCCACGCTGTTCCGCATCTCATTCTCGCTGCCTCGTAGGGGGGATCAGGGAGACGTTGCCCAGCCGGGAGTCTGGTGGTGCCTGGGGCAGCCGGACCTTGGATGACTCCGAAGGCCAGATGTTGCCTCCGTGCTGGGGGAGGGGGGGGGGAGAAAGAGAGAGATTAAGGGCCTTGCATCCTTCTCCTTCGGGAAGCTCAATCCATCCAGGGCACAAACAGGGACACCCACCCACCCCCCTCTTATCAGGGTCAGGGTCCCACCCAGGACCCTTCAGCGAGGCAGACAACCTCAGCCAGGAGCCTGCTCTGCGTGGCCAAAACGGAACAAGTTCCTAGTCCTCATGGCCAAAATCTCAGGAAGTGCACTTGGGGGGAGTGGGGGGGCAGCGGGGAAGCTTCCTGCGTCAAATGGCAAGTGTGCAAACACAGCTGGCGGCACGAGGGATTGTGCCAATAGCAGTTCCACCACCTAAGCAGGCCCTACCCTGCTTGCTCAGAGCAGGACCAACCCCAAGAGGGGTCCCAGGCTTGGGGCAGGAGAAGGGCCTCAGTCCCGGGATGCAGACATGGAAGACCAAGGAAGGAGACCCTCCCTGGAAAGCCTTCCCCCACCCCCACCCCCGGCCCAGGTGGAGGCTGCCCTGCCTTACCTGCATGGAGAGGAAGTTGGCAAACCACGTTCGCATTTCCATCTGGGTGTCACAACAGAGGTACCTGCGGAGGAGGGGAGAGGAGGGGGCAGGAGAGTGAGAAGGGGAAGCCCATCCTGCCCCCCAGAAGAGGGGCTGCTGGCACAGGGCCTTTTCTGCAGCGGCCCCTATTCTCGGGGACATCCTCTCCTCGGAGATGAGAAGGGTTAGAGGGTTAGGCCTTTGGCAAGGTTTTAAAACTCCTGGCTGGGCACCTGAGCCTGGGGCACTGAATGCATCAAGGGACCCCCATTGCTTTGCTGTATAGGTAGTCCTCAATTTACAACCCCGAGGGAGCCCAAAATTTCCACGGCCAAGCAAGACTGTCGCTAAGAGAATGTCGCCCCATTTGGCAAGTTATTGCAGTTATTAAAAGAATCACAGCAGTCATTAAGTTAGCAACACAGTTGTTAAGCGAATCCAACTTCCCCATTGACTGGGCTTGTCAGTCAGTCGCAAAAGGGGATCACGTGACAGCCTGCCTCCCCCGGGACGCTGCAATCGTCATAAATATGAGTCCATGGCCAAGCATCCGAATTTCGATCACATAACCACAGGGATGCTGCAAAGGTCATAAGTGTGAAAAATGGTCATACTCTTAAGTCACTTTTTTCAGTGCCGCTGTAATTTCAAACGGTCACTAAACTAATTGTTGTAAGTTGAGGACTATCCGTATTGATAACTGACTAAGTATCTCGGCTGCCGTGTATATTTATTTTATATGTTTTTAATGGTTTTTAAAATGCTTCTTATTGATTGCATTGTTTCATTGTTTGTACACTTTGGGAGTTGTAAGCCGCCCGGCGTCACTGATTGAGACAGTTTTAGTCTCACCTGAGGCAGGAAAGCCAACTGGGAGACTCTGGGCCAATTGCTAGGAGACAGGGAGTTCCAGTTGCAATTTAAGCATGAAAACCGGCTAGGCGACTTTGAGCCAATCACAGGAGACGGGGAGTTCTAGTCCCACCTTAGGCAGGAAAACCAGCTGGGAGACACTATGAGCCAATCACCAGGAGACGGGGAGTTCTAGTCCCGCCTTACGCACAAAAGCTGACTGGGTGACCTTGAGCCCGTCACTCCTTCTCAGCCCTAGGATGGAAGCAATGGCCAACCACTTCTGAAAAAACTTGCCAAGAAACTGCACGTCCAGAAAGTCTCTAAGCACTGGACACGATTGGACAGAAGAAATAAAATATTGGAACGGACTAAGGAGGGATGCCCTGGTGGGATCGAACCCCACTAGTTTTCAGCCCCCTACCCTTTTAGCTATAGGACAGGATAAGCATCAAACCAAGGACCCCCCTCCCTCCCTCCAGCTGCCGGCCCCGGGCCCCTTACCACTGCTGCTTCTCCATCTTTTCGTTCTCAAAGAAGACAGTGAAGCCCCAGCTGGAAAAGAGAAACAAGGAGAGCTTGTTGTGAGGTTGTGTGGATGTGTGCACAAATTCCCACTCTGCTCCTGGGGCCCACCCAGCTTCACACTTCCCACGTCAGCAGCCTGCAGGGGGCGCCAGAGAGTATTCAAACCAGGCCATTGGAGAATGGGGTAGAGCCCAAAGTGCTTTTTCAAAAGGCATGTTTGTTTTTTCCTTGGTTTTTGTTTCCCTTTCCTTCCCCAGAACTGATGAAGCTTCTTGGATGAGAAGCGAAACGTCTTCATTGCAAAGAAGAAGAAAAAAGTCCAGTTGCCTTTTGAAAAAGCACCTTTGGGGACAATCGTGCCCTGGATAACTGAGAATCTCCGTAGACATTGGAAGGGGGGTCTTTCACGCAACAGGTTGAAGAGGCTGGAGGGGTTGGATAGGGGAGGAGGGGGCTTCCGGGCAGTCCCTCAACTGCAGCAGGAAGCCAAAACGGATGCCCAGACTATGAAAACTATGTAGAAATTGGAGGGAGTTTAAGATTTGAATTTTGCACCGACCAGCCGGTCTTCCAGTGACTCTGTGGGGCGATGGAGGGGTTGGGAGGCCGGTTCCTTGGATTAAGGCTCTGGGGTTTGACGCAAGGCAGCCTATCCTGTGCACTTTGGGGGCTGGCCCCACATCTCAACCCCACACACCCTACAAGGAGGGAGGAGATTTTCTTTTCCCCTGCAGCTCAAATTCTCTTCCGGCCATCTGCAGCCAAAGGAACACCTTCCCCACTTCATTTGCCCATCTTGGGCACCTCTAGAAGGTCATTTTACACCTTTAGAGGTCACCCCCCACTTGGCTGGTGGGTCAGGAGCTGGACAAGGCTTGTGTCCATGGAGCAAGGCTGCTCCCTGCTGGCCCAAAACAGGAATGGCTGCCTTATTATTATTATTATTATTTTTATTTGATTTATATGCCGCCCTTCTCCGGAGACTCAGGGCGGCTTACAGTGCGTTAAGCAACAGCCTTCATACTTTTGTATATTTTATACAAAGTCAGCTTATTGCCCCCACAAACTGGGTCCTCAATTTACCTACCTTAGAAAGGATGGAAGGCTGAGTCAACCTTGAGTCTGGTGAGAATTGAACTCGCAGTAACTATCTCACTGACCATCCAGGGTCTTTTGAGGATCTTGCTCTACAAACACACCTTGTAGGGCAGGTTTAGCCCACCTGCGCTGGGGTGGCTCCCCTTTGCAGGGACAACCATCAGATGGGACTCACAGACGGGCATCTGCTCCACTTACCAAGTTGGTGGACGGGCCTTCTTCTTAATTCCCAGGTAGATCTTCAGGTTCTTCACCAGCCATTCTTTCTCCGGTTTATGGCTCTGTGCGAGAGAAGGAGGGCCGGATAAACGGCAAAAAAAGGGGGGATGCATCCCCACAGCCCACAAAGAAGGGCCAGCTCAGGTCCCCACTAGGGGCGCCACATCCCACCTCCAAAAGCAGAGTGGCTGCCTTCAAAATCCACCACTAAAGGTGGGCATTAAAGGTGGACGTAAGGAGCCAGTTTGGTCTCCTTCACCATGAAAACCAGCTGGGTGACTTTGGGCCAATCACCAGGAGACGGTGAGTTCTAGTCCCACTTTAGGTGTGAAAGTTGGCTGAGTGACTTTGAGCCAATCACCAGGAGACGGTGAGTTCTAGTCCCGCCTTAGCCATGAAAGCCGGCTGGGTGACTGGGCCATGGTGGGGGGGGGGCTTTGAAGGTGACAACCAGCACCTTGAATTGGACCCGGAAGCAAATCAGCAGCCAATGCAGCCCCCGCAAGAGAAGTGTCTCGCGTGCAAACCGAGATTTGCAGGCTGCCACATTTTGACCGAATGGAAGTTTCCAGATACTCTTCAAGGGCAGCCCCACGTTGGGCGCCTTGCAACAGTCAAGCCGAGAGGCGAGTCGGGCGTGGGTGGACCATGAGGAAGGATTGCTGGTGCAAAGTCGGAGGAAGGGGACCTACCCGGACCTCCTTGTAAAGGCGGAGGGAGTGGTTGTTGAGGATGAAGTATCGGTCGTGGAATCCGGTGCTGAGCCCCACCCCGAGTACGTTCTTCTCCTCACGGAACTTCATCAAGCCGTGTTTGCTGTCGCCCACCTTGCTGGCTGTGGGGGGGAGGAAGAGGGGCTTGGAGGAAGCCATTTGGGGCAGGGACAGAGGGGCCCAGTTCTGAACAGTCTTTGGGGAAGACCAGGGGAGGAGAACTCAGGGGGGTTCCCAGGAGACCCCTCCTCCCTGTTGTCTCCACTCCATCCTGGGTGTCTTCTTGGCAGCAGTCAAGGGCCCAGGCCGGGGGGCAAGAAGGGGGGCAGCCCCACGGCCTCCCAATGATGGTTAGCATCCTTCACTGCTTAAAGGGGCACCGCTCCTCTACCCAGAGGGGTCCACCGGGCATGGCTCCCTCAACCCACCTTGTCCCCACCAGCTGCCCTTGGGGCAATGCAAGTCACTGCCGAGGGGGGAAGAGGGGAGACTTCCCTTCCTCTCCTCTCTCCTCCCTTCTTTTCCCCTCCTTCCTTCCTTCCCACTTTGTTCTCCTCCCTCCCTCCCCTTCCTTCCTCCCCACATCCTTCCCTTTCCTTCCTTCCTTCCCTCTTCCCTTCCTCTTTCCTCCCTCCCTTTCTCCCTCCCTCCCTCCCTTTCCTTCCTTTCCATTCTCTCCTCCTCCCTCCTTTTCATCCCTATCCCTTCCCCCCCCTCCCTCCCCTTCCTTCCTTCCTTTCTCTCACTCCATCCTTTCCTTCCTTCCCACTTCCCTTCCTCTTTCCTCCCTCCCTTACTTTCTCCCTCCCTTTCCCTCCTTCCCACCTCTTCCTCTCTTCCTCCCTCCCTTTCATCCCTATCCCTTCCCCTTCCTTCCTCCGTCCCTTTCCTTCCTTCCACTTCCCTCCCTTTCCCTTCCTTCCTTCCCTCTTCCCTTCCTCTTTCCTCCCTCCCTTTCCTTTCTTCCCACTTCCCTCCCTTTCCCTTCCTTCCTTCCCTCTTCCCTTCCTCTTTCCTCCCTCCCTTACTTTCTCCCTCCCTTTCCCACCTTCCCACTCTCTCCTCCTCCCTCCCTCTCATCCCTATTCCTTCCCCTTCCCTCCCTTTCCTTTCCTTTCCTCTCCTCCCTCCCTTTCCTTTCTTCCCACTTCCCTCCCTTTCCCTTCCTTCCCTCTTCCCTTCCTCTTTCCTCCCTCCCTTTCATCCCTATCCCTTCTCCTTCCTCCTCCCTCCCTCCCTTCCTCCTCCTCCTCCCCTCCCTCCCTCCCCAGCCCTGAAACGGCCTCCAAAGTGCCCACCCTGAAGGACCCCAACCCTGCTCCTTTGTCCAGGCGACAGGGTGGACTGGGGCTGACCCCCCAGGAAGGTTCCCCCTCCCTCCCAGCCCCTGCCTGCCCCACTTACCCAGGTAAAGCAGCATGTTCTCCATGGAAAGCTGCTTCTTCACCACCAGGTAGCTGTCCTTTCCTAGGCTGTGGACGATGGGGAGCACCTTCTCGCTGTAGTGCAGGGGGCGCTCTTCACCGGGAGGAGGAGGAGGAGAGAGAAGGCACAGAAAGGGAGGCCTAAATGGTGTGAAGGGGCAGCCCAGAGGGGCCGAAGCCCCTGGAGGGTCTCCCCTTGGTTGCCAGAGGTTGTCAGAGCAGGTCAAGGGTCAGATGGACTGAGCTCCCTTGTCTCGCTCACTTCCTGCCCAGGAGGCCACCTGGTCTCTCCAAGGTCACCTCTGGGGCTCTCTACACTTTGGGGTCCTCTTCAGCCCTCCAAGAGAGTCCAGGATGCCTTAACCTGGTTTGGAGAAAGTCTGACCACCCCCTTCCACAGCAGGGTTTCAAACCCCACTTCCCTTCACCTCACCTCTCCCCCTTCTCCCTCCTTCTTTCTTTCTTTCTTTCTTTTTCTTTCTCTCTTCCTTCCTTTCCTCTCTGTCATTCTTTCTTTTCTTTCTTTCTTTCATCTTCCTTCCCTTCTTTCCTTTCTCCTGACTACCTTTCCCTCCCTCCCTCTTTTTCTTTCTTTCTTTTTTCTTTCTTTTCCTTCCTTCCTTCCCTTCCTTCCTTCCTTTTCTTTCAGTTTCCTTTTCTTCTCTATTTCCTTCCTTCATTTTTCTTGCCTTCTTTCTTTTTCTTTCTTTCAACTTCCTTCCCTTCCCTTTCTCCTACCTTTCTTTCCCTCCGTCTCTCCCCCCTTTTTCTTTCCTTCCTTCCTTTTTCCTTCCTTCCTTTCTTTTTCCTTCCTCCTTTCTTTTCCTTCCTCCCTTCTTTCAAAAGCTTCCCCACCCTACGGCCCCCACTGACCTGCCTCTTCTCGCTCATTGACTTCAAAGCAGCTCCAGAAGTCCTTCTCCTTGGTGGGGATTTTCCTCCGGTCCAAGATGGTGAAGGTCAGCTCTTCTGCCGTCATGGTGGCCGGGATCTGAGGGGAGAAGACACCCAGCTGAGCGGGAGGATCCCCCAGACTTTAGGCTAATTGCCAGGAGACGGTGAATTCTAGTTGTGCCTTATACATGAAAGCTGGCTGGGTGGTTTTGGGCCAATCACTAGGAAGCTGTGAGTTCTAGTCCCGCCTTAGATACAAAAGCCAGCTGGTGATTTCTGGGAAGTGTAGTCCCAATGATTGCTTCAACACCTTCTGTGTTGGCTACAGTGGCTGGGATTTTCTGGCAAGTGTAGTCCCAATCCACTGGGGGTTGCAAGGAGCTGGGGAAGACCAGGTAGCCTTCAAGGGCTGGTCCAAAATGCCAGTGTCAGATTTCGGTGTCGTCTTCAAATAAATTGCATTTCCAAACAAATAGTCTTTGATGAAATCTTTCATTTATTAAGCACGACAATCTGTCCCTGATTATGTCGTAGCCAACACTGACTTCCTGATCCCAAACCTTCCCTTTCCGTTCCCCAATTCTCTGCGTCTCATTGGCCATCTTCCAAATCACTCTCCCCATATCTACTTCTTCAGCTCCCAGGAATGTCCCCCCCTCCCATCTCATCTCCTAGGGGATATTATCTTCAGGGAAAATAAATAGGTGAAAAGTCAAGCGTCCTCTTGCCAGCTGCCCCCTCTTCTCCTCCTTATGTCAGCACTGGAACGAATGTAGTTTGGAGTGCTGACAGCCAGCAGCTCAGTTCTCCTTCCAGCACCATGGATCATTCAGAAGCAGCCAGAGCCCCTTCCCTTGGCCTGGTTTCTCTCCCCCAGCCCAGCCCCACTTGCCCCCACCCCAATTATCTTCCCCTAATCATGTGGCTTTCCTTGCCAGCTTCAGATCACCCCAACCCCACCCGCCCCCCGCCCCCACTGCTCTTTCTGACCTGGGCTCCCTCACCTTCACATGCTGCTCGGCCTCCAGCTTCTTCTCCTCCAGATACACCGTGCAGATAAAGTCCCCAGCATGCTGAGAAGGGGGAAAGAAATAAAAGAAATAAAACAAGTTTAAAAATTAGCTCTCTCTTTGGGGCGGAGAAGCTCCGAGGGACATTTGCAGGCTGGGTGTCCGACGATCCTGGAGGCCATCTTTTACTTTGGGTCTTCAGGGCTGCCACCCTTGGTGGATGGGCATACTGTGGGAAACATGTACAGCCACAACAACATTCTTTTCCCTGGGAGTCAAGGACGTTCAGCCTGCACCTGGAGAGGCCTGCCTGGGAAGCAACCCCAGTTGGGCCGGGGACCTGATTGGAGCATGCAATGGACATGTGGGTGCAGGGGAAGGGACTTTGAGTTTGATTTGGGTGGGGAAAACCCGGGGGCCTTTCAGATTCGGGTTTTCCCAGATGTGCCAATAGGACATCTCTAATAAAATGGAACTTGGAGGGAGGTGCCCGCCTTGGAGTTTTACTTCTGCTGTGGGGGTGTTCCTTGAAACCCTCCCTGATTGGGAGGCAGGGATCAGCCAGAGCTGGGGGTGCTATTAGAACCATTCCCACATCCGCCTATCATCCATCCGTCTGTCCATCCTTCTGTCTGTCTGTCATCTGTCTATCCATCCTCCCACCCTTCCTTCTTTTCTCTTTCTTTCTCTTCCTTCCTTCCTTTCTGTCTGTGTACATCTCTCTGTCTGTCAGTCCGTCCGTCTGTCTGTCATCTGTCTATCCATCCTCCCACTCTCTTTTTTCTTTCTTTCTTTCTTTTATCTATCTGTCTGTTACCTGTCTATCCATCCTCCCACTCTTCCTTCCTTCCTTTCTATTATCTATCTGTCTGTGTACATCTGTCTGTCTGTCTGTCATCTGTTTATCCATCTTCCCACTCTCCCTCCCTTTCTTTCTTTCTTTCTTTCCTTCATCCATCTATCTATCTATCTATCTATCTATCTATCATGTCTATCTCCTATTTCTTTATTCTGTCTGTCTATTATCTGTCTGTCTGTCTACCTATCTCTTATCTATCATCTGTTATCCATCCATCTATTATATATCATCCACCCACCCACCCATCCATCTATCTATCCATCCACCCATCTATCTATCTATCTATCTATGCAAAAAATTAAAATCTCGGGTGTTTTCCCGCGTCATGTTAAATAAGTTAGTTAAAATGTTTAAAATTCTGGTTAAAATCCTAGCTTAAAATCTTCTAAAAATCCTTACAGAGCACTCTGCAAGGTCCTTTAAAACCTCAGCTAAAATCCTACCAGTACCCTAAAAAGTTTTTCTTATAGCAACGTTTTGACAGGCTCACAACCCTGTCATCTTCAGGCTCTTATCTAGTTTAGAAGCTGTGGGTGTGTTGCGAGGTTGGAGTTGTCGCTTTTCTATGTTTGCTGCTGCTGACGTATGCTGGTTAGCCTGTAACTTTGTGTTGTGATTGGAGGACTATCTATCTATCTGTCTGTCTGTCTGTCTGTCTGTCTGTCTGTCTGTCTTCTATCTATCCGTACTCTGTAAAGCACTGTGAAGCGGTCTATAAATCCAAGTGCTTCTGGGGCCCCCCTCCAGCTTCCTGGACCCTGGATTATGTTGGGCCTTGACTCCCTTGCTATAAAACTGCTGCTCCCGGTCACAAGCTCCGCCTCCACCTCCAGACCCCCCAGCCTGCAGCCGAAGGGGTCTCTCGGCCAAACTCTCTGGCAAAAGGTGCATTCACACAGAACGTGATTTCCCCCGGTTAATGAATGACTGGCCCATTTTCTCTGTGGGGAAACATCCAAGCCAACTTTTAACGGCCCAAACAAGTTCATTGCTCTCAAATCCACCTGCCAGATGGCTACCCGTGTTGTTTAAGAGGGTTGTTTGAATTGCAGCCGCAGAGGCACCACGAGAGGCCAAGCACAGCACAGCCACACGGACCTCAGAGGACGCAAGCAACCCACCAACCAGAAATTGGACAACCGGTTGTCTGAAATGGCCCAGGGTCTCCTGCCTGAGGAGGGGGTTGGACTAGAGGACCTCCAAGGTCCCTTGTGTGACTCAACTCACCTGCGTCCCACTGGAGGTTCCCCGCGATGCGCATCTTCAAGATGGCCTGGATTTCTTCCTGCTGCTTCCTCATCTCTTCCTCGTCCACCTGCCAGGCAGAAGAAGGGAGGGAGGGAGAGAGAGAGAGATGGGGTCCAAGGGGCGAAGGCAGCTGACCCCCACCACCCTGAGCCTCCCCCCCCGCCATCTCCTGTTCCAGGGTCCGGGAGTAACCCAATCCTGCAGCCTCAGAGAACACGGGGATGATCCCCTGTGGGGAGCGCCTGTGCAGACAGTCCTCGACTTATGACTTAGGGTCACTTAGCAATCGTTTGAAGTTACAGTGGGCCTACCAGAGTTGGGCATCCCTCCTCTGTGGTCACATGACTACGTTTGACCACTTTTGGGATGAAAACCAGCACTGATTTCCGGTTTTCAGCAAAACTGTGCCCTTAACGAACTACCGGTTTGTTTAATGACCATGTCAGTAGCTCAATGATGGCAGATTCGCTT
>JAKOOJ010000025.1:1195000-1345295 GCA_022577455.1 Arizona elegans | reverse complement strand
TCTCCCTCCCTCCCTCCCCCCTCCCTCCTTCTTCCTTCCTTCCTTCTGAATAACACTGATTAAAAAAAAAGTGAAAAGGTAAAATAAAACCCTATTTTAATTTTAATTTCCTTGAAAGGATAGCCATCTTTACAAGTAGTCCTCGACCAACGACCCCAATTAGGACTGGAACTTTGGTTGCTAAGCGAGGCAGTCATTAAGTGAGCCATATCCAAGTTTACAGCCTTTTTGCCCTGCTGGGTGACTCACTGCAGTGCATGGTCGTTAAGTGAATCCAGCTGACTTTGCTTGTCAGAAGCCAGGGGACCACTTGAACCCGGGACTCTGCCACCGTCATAAAGAGAGGCCAGCTGCCCAGGGCCCAAAGTTTTATCACGTGACTGCAGGGATGCTGCAACGGTCACAAATGCGAGGACCGGTTGTAGGTCAATTTTTTTCAGCAGCATTGCAACTTTGAACCGTTGCTAAATGGACGGTTATAAGTTGAGGACTGCCTGTATTGTCCCTGAAAACTTCTTACCTTCTTCTTTCGACCAGCACAAGGACGTCATTTTCGAGGGCTGCAAAGCAAATATAAGAATTAATGGAGGGCGAGATCTGTACATTCATTCATTAACCACATTAGTATTTGGCATGCCAGATCCCACAGATCTACTAGGATCCCACTGAGCTTAAAGAGGATCCATTCTCAGCTCTGTTTACAGCAGCCCCCCCCATTCTGTGGGCGTGGCTTGGGGGTGGGTGGGTAATGTGACCGGGTGGGCGTGGCCAACTTTTTTTTATTATTATTATTTTAACTTTTCAAAGCATTTTTTCTGCAAATGCAAAAAAATGCTTTGAAAAGCCTCTGCCGATCAGGCAACACAGCTGGGATCGTCAGAGCCTTTTCAAAGCATTTTTTAAACCACCTCTTCCGCTGAAGAGGTTGCAGAAAAAAATCCTTTAAAAGCCTCTCTGGTGATCCCAGCTGAGTTGATCATTTTAAAAAGTGCTTTGAAAAGTCTCTCGGACGATCAGGCAACTCAACTGGGATCGTCAGAGAGACGACCTGGAAGAGGTGGCAGAAAAAAAAATGCTTTGAAAAGCCTCTGACGATCCCAGCTGAGCCGCGGGATCATCAGAGGCTTTTTTTTTTTTTTTTACTTTTAAAAGCATTTTTTCGTCGGAAGAGATTGTAGAAAAAATGCTTTTAAAAGTTTTTTTAAAAAAAGCCTCTGATGATCACGCAGCTCAGCTGGGCATGGTGGGGGTGGATTTTTGCCATCGGTTCTCCGAAACACCCGCCGCCATCGCGGATCAGGCGATCCGGTCCGAATCAGGAGCATTTCACCCCTGCTAACAATCAACAATTACTACTTCTCTTCCCTCCCTCCCTCTCTCCTTCTCTCCTGTATCCTTCCTTCCTTCCTTCCCTCCCTCTGGACACGGCAGGGTGAAATGTGGCGGGTGAGTTGAAATTATGGTCTCAGAATGAGGGATTTTTGTCTGTCGTCCAACCTGGATCGAGGGGGGGGGGGGCTCCTCTGAGACCACCCGCCTGCCCGCCTTGGGGCAGAAAACGAGGCAGTCCTCCAGTTACGACCATCATGGAGGCTGCCCATTCCTCACAGTCGTAACTCATGCTGGCTGTATTTTGCACCCTTTTCCCGGCGGTTGTTAAGTGAGCCGCCAGGGCCGTTAAGTGAGCCAAGGCTCCCGAGCCGATTCAGCGGGTGGACTCACAGAGCTCCTGCAGCTTCCGCAGCTGGATGGCCTCCTCCTTGTCGCTGCCGTCCAGGAAGGCGTAGAGGGTGGAGCCCACCAGGGCGAACCAGCCCTCCTTGGCCTGCTCCAGGCTCAGGCCCCCCTTGTAGCGCAGACGCCCCAGCCGCTCAAAGTCCCCGGCCAGGAGCCCTTCGGCCGCCGGAGGGAGGAAGGCCTGCAGGGAGGGAGGGAGGGTCAGGATGGGCAGCACAGCCTCCCCACCAGGAGACCCCAGACCCTCCTTCCCATGGCCCCCTCTTTCGCCCTGGGTGGTAAAGGGAGACACCCCTTGCCCTTCCCTCTTCTGGAGCTCTCCTGACGTGGTCACTAAGGGTCAGCTCCTTCCCTTCCCTCCATCCCTCCATCCCACCCTTCCTTCCCTCCCCTCTCCTTCCGTTCCTCCATTCTTTTCTTCCTCCCTCCCTCCTTCCCTCTCTCTTCCCTCCTTCCCCTCCCTTCCCTTCCTCAATCTTTCTTTCCTCCCTCCTTCCTTCCTTCCTTTCCTCCTTCCCTCCTCCCTGTCTTCCCTCTTCCCTCCTTCCCACTCCCTCCCTTCCTTCCCTCCCTCCCCTTCCTCAATCTTTCTTCCTTTCTTCCCTCTCCCTTCCTCCTTCACTCCCCACTCCCTTCCCTTCCTCAATCTTTCTTTCCTCCCTCCTTCCTTCCTTCCTTTCCTCCTTCCCTCCTCCCTGTCTTCCCTCTTCCCTCCTTCCCACTCCCTCCCTTCCTTCCCTCCTTCCCCTTCCTCAATCTTTCTTCCTTTCTTCCCTCTCCCTTCCTTCTTCCCTCTCTCCCTCCTTCACTCCCCACTCCTTTCCCCTCTTTCTTTCCTCCCTTCTACCTTCTTTCCTTCCTCTCCTTTCCTTCCTTCTCTCCTCTCCTCTCCTTCCTTTTCTTTTCTCTTCCTTCCCTTCCTCCTCTCCTTCCTTCCTTCCTCCTCTCCTTTCCTTCCTTCTCTTTTCTCTCTTCCTTCCCATTCTCTCTCTCCTTCCTTCCTTCCCTCCCTCCTCCCTCCCTCCTTCCCTCTCTCCACCCTTCACTCCCCACTCCCTTCCCTTCCTAATCTTTCTTTCCTCCCTCCTTCCTTCCTTCCCTCCTTCCCATTCACTCTGTCCTTCCCTCTCTCCCTCTTCCCTCCCTCCCCATCTCTTTCGCACTGCAGGGGTCCCCAAGGCCGGTGCTGACCTTGGCCAGGCACTTGACCCACTCCCGGATGGCCTTGGCGTTGTCCAGGCCAAAGAGGTAGAGCCTCTCCGTCTCCGTGTACATCTCAAAAGTGTTTGCGTACCTGGAAGGAGAGACCGGGAGAGTCAAGGCGGAAGGGACCAAAGCAAGGAGGAGATCTGGGTCTGGGGTCTCCCTGAGCTTGCAGACATTTCATGACCCAGCTAGGTAACACCATCAGTGGTGATGGGTGTGGTCTCATGAACCAGTTACCAACTGTTCAAAGATATTAAGGAAACAAGGACGCTTCCTCTCCAGCAGCCAATACCCAGATAAGCAGGGATTAACACCAGACAAACAACGGAGCAGAAAAGGGTAGCCGAATCAAGGCCACAGCTCCACTCACACAGGAAGGCAGAGGCCACAGTATATACTGTGCCGCACGGTCACTCATGCCCTCGTCACCTCCCGTTTGGACTACTGCAACGCTCTCTACATGGGGGTCCCCTTGAGGTGCACTCGGAGGCTCCAACTGGCGCAGAGTGCGGCCGCGCGGGTGGTGATGGGAGCGACGTGGCGCTCCCATGTAACACCTCTCCTGCGCGAGCTGCACTGGCTCCCGGTGGTCTTCCAGGTGCGCTTCAAGGTCTTGGTTATCATCTTTAGAGCGCTCCATGGCTTAGGACCTGGTTATCTACGGAACCGCCTACTACCACCAATAGCCTCCCACCGGCCAGTACGCTCCCATAGAGAGGGGCTCCTCCGGGTGCCGTCGGTCAAACAATGTCGACTGGCGGCCCCCAGGGGGAGAGCCTTCTCTGTGGGGGCACCTACGATCTGGAACGAGCTCCCCCCGGAGATACGGAGGATCCCGGATCTGCATACCTTCCGTCACGCGCTTAAGACCTTTCTATTTCACCAAGCCGGCCTGACCTAAGTTTTTTTTTTTCCCCTTTTTAAATGGAAATTTTAAATTTGGTTTTAAATTATTGGGGTTTTAATCTGTTCAGCCAAATTATTTAATTTCGTTTTAATCTATTTTAAATTTTGTATTTATATGTTTTATTCCATGGCTGTTCACCGCCCTGAGTCCTTCGGGAGTAGGGCGGTATACAAATTTAAACATAAAATAAATAAAAATATATATATATATAAACAGAGAGCGAACCTCACACTCCCTCATGCTGAGGATGTTATCTAACTGGGTCATGAAACGTCTGCCAGAAAGCAATTGAGTTCAGAGAGCCCCAAGGTCCCCACAGTCCTCCTACCTCCCCCCACTTCGAGCACTGATGATGTTCCCTAGTTGGGTCATGAAATGTCAGAAAACACCAAGGACCCTTCATTTCAACCCTGAGCTCTAGAGGTGGGGGTACCTCTATGCTCAGGTTAAGAGGCAGCCCTCCGTCTCAAACCCCCCCCCCAATGGTCAGATCAAAAGTTCCCTGGCAAGAGAAGCCCCCCCCCCACTCAGTTGCTTGCCTCCAACCCCCCTATCCCCCCCCATCTCTCCTCCAGAGCCAGCCACCCCCAGGGTGAAGGAGAGGAGAGCAGGGACCCTGCACCCCACTGGGCCACCCCCTCTTCTCCTGGCCTGTAGGACCCCTTTAGGGAAGAGCTGGCTGGGGCCCCATTTCCCCACGGGGGGCTTTTCAGGGCCAAATTTCCAACTTGTCCCCCCTAACAAACCATCAGCAAGACCTTCCAAGCCCCTCCCCCAGTAACAGCCCCTCCCCCCGAGAACTTCGGCCCTGCCCACCCCCTTCCTTCCCTTCTGTTCCATACGTCCTTTCCTTTTACCTGTAGGTCAGTGTTTCTCAACCTTGGTAGCTTGAAGATGGGTAGACTTCAACTCCCAGAATCCCCCAGCCAGCAGCGCTGGCTGGGGGATTCTGGGAGTTGAAGTCCACCCATCTTCAAGCTTCCAAGGTTGAGAAACACTGACCTATAGGTAGTCCTCAACTTACAACAGTTCATTTAGTGACCGTTTGAAGTTACAAAGGCACCAGAAAAAGTGACTTGTGACCATTTTTCACACTTATGACCGTCGCAGCATCCCCAAGGTCACGTGATCAAAATTCAGACACATGGCCGCTGACTCAAACTTATGACGGTCGCAGCGTCCCGGGGTCACGAGATCCCCTTTGGCGACCTTCTTGCCAAAAAAAGTCAACGGGGAAGCCAGACTTGCTTAACAACCGTGTGACTCACTGAACGGCGGCCGTGGTTCCCTTAACAACGGTGGCAAGAAAGGTCGTAAAACGGGGCAAAACTCCTTTAATAGGATAGAATAACAGAGTTGGAAGGGACCTCGGAGGTCTTCTAGTCCAACCCCCAACTTAACAACTGTCTCGCTTAGCCACGGGAATTCTGGGCTGGATCGCGGTCATAAGCCGAGGACCGCCTGTATTACGCAACACACGGCCCCTTTTTCTAGGGCAAAGACATCAGACTCCCTTCCCAGGGATGGAGGGGAGCAGCCGCCAGTCTCACCCGTGGGTGTCCGGAGGGTGAGTGGCCAGGCAGACGATTTCCTGCATCCGGATCTCTCCGTTGGGGACGGTGTGGGTGTTGGTCTCGTAGTAGTTGAAGACCCCCTCGTGCAGCTGGCACCAGCGGCGGCTGAACTCTGCACAGGGAGGGGAGGGGGGTCAGTGAAGGAGGAGGGGGCTTGTGGCTCTGACCCCGGGGGAGGGGGGACTCTTGGGGGCCCCGAAGGAAGGACGGAGCCCTTTCAGGTGAAGCCAAAATAAAGTTTCTGGATTGGGGAAAGAGTTTCCCCCGGCAGGTGGTCTTGGGGAGGGGGGGGGCAAGGAATCGGCCCAGAAGAGCAGAGGCCTCGGCCAAAAGAAAATCTCTTCCCCTTCCAGGATCCCTGCCGATGGGGGACCAAGCCCCCCACTCACTCCAAACGGGCTTTGCAACAGAACAGAGTCAACTTTGCATTCACTAGGAATGGGGCAGTTAGAA
Organism: Arizona elegans; assembly: GCA_022577455.1. Taxonomy (NCBI): domain Eukaryota; kingdom Metazoa; phylum Chordata; class Lepidosauria; order Squamata; family Colubridae; genus Arizona; species Arizona elegans. The sequence goes on along the minus strand of JAKOOJ010000025.1, from coordinate 1,339,418 downwards.
CGGGGGGGGGGGGAGATAAAAGGAAAGAGAGAGAGAATGGGAAGGGAGAAAAGAGGAGGAAAGGAGAGGAGGAAGGAAGGAAGAAGGAAGGAAGGAAGGAAGGAAGGAAGGAAGGAAGGAAGGAAGGAAGGAAGGAGAGAGAGAGAATGGGAAGACAGAAAAGAGAAGGAAGGAAAGGAGAGAAGGAAGGAAAGGAGAGGAAGAAAGAAGGAAGGAAGAGAGAAAAGAGAAGGAAGGAAAGGAGAGAATGGGAAGGAAGGAAGGGAAGGAGAGGAGAGGAGGAAGGAAGGAAGGAGAGAGAATGGGAAGGAAGAGAGAAAAGAGAAGGAAGGAAGGGAAGGAGAGGAGGAAGGAAGGAAGAAAGGAAGGAGGGAAGGAAGGAAGGAGAGAGAATGGGAAGGAAGACAGAAAAGAGAAGAAAGGAAAGGAAAGGAGAGAAGAAAGGAAAAGAGAGAAGGAAGGAAAGGAGAGGAAGAAAGAAGGAAGGAAGAGAGAAAAGAGAAGGAAGGAAAGGAGAGAAGGAAGGAAAGGAGAGAATGGGAAGGAAGGGAAGGAGAGGAGAGAAGGAAGGAAGGAAGGAGAGAGAATGGGAAGGAAGAGAGAAAAGAGAAGGAAGGAAAGGAGAGAATGGGAAGGAAGGGAAGGAGAGAAGAGGAGAGGAGAGGAGAGGAGGAAGGAAGGAAGGAAGGAAGGAAGGAAGGAAGGAAGGAAGGAAGGAAGGAAGGACTCTTCCCTTTCTTTTCCTGGGCTTTATTTGGTGCAAACACCCGTAGGGAAGCCCCTCCGCTCCAGCCCCCTTCCCCCTCCCCGAGTGCTTCGCCTGACCTTCTCGGGACTTGCGTTCGAGAGCCAGCTTGGCCATGGAGGGCGTCTTGTAGAGGAAGCCATTGTGAGCCACGGAGAGCAAAATGACCGAGTAGCATTTGTCGGAGTTGGTGCCAGCGTCCAGCTGGGGGGTCTCTGAGGAGACAAGACACAGCAAAAGAGGGGCCAATGAATATTGGGCAGGGGGCCGAGGCTCAGGAGGAAACTCAGCCACTTGTGGACTTCAACTCCCAGAATTCCCCAGCCAACCATGAATGATAGAGTTGGAAGAGACCAGAAGGGTCATCTAAGTCCTGTATTTCTCAGCCTTGGGGACTTTCAGACGTGTGGACTTCAACTCCCAGCTGGCTGGGGAATTCTGGGAATTGAAGTCCACAAGTTTCAAGTGGCCAAATTCGGAGACCCCTGCCTCAAATCATCAGATCCAGCTGCCAGATTGCTTCCCAGTCCACTAACTGGGCTGTTCCTGCTTTTATATCTTGCTAAGGCCGGGCAGCCAAATTCAACATCCCAAGCGGCTGGAAGGAGGGAGGGAAGGAAGGAGGGGAGAACAATGAAAACCAGATGTTCCACTAACAAAACAGCCCTCCAGGTTTCCCTCCTCCCCGAAAGCCCGTCTGGTTTTTCAGTCTGTCTCTTCTCCCATCAACAGTTGCCGCCCTTCTTCGGTTTGGAAGAGACCCCTTTAATCCTCCCAATCGCTCTGAAAATAAAAGGGGCGAGGGGCTTCCCAACAGGCCAAGGGATGGGCCGATCTCCTGCAATGAACTGATGTTTTAATGTTTTTTATGGTTTTAAAGCCTTTTACTGCTTTTAATATTGTCTTGAAGACTTTCATGGTAATGTGTGCTTGGAATGGTGAGCTGCCCAGAGTTGCAGAGGGTTGGACTAGATGACCTCCAAAGTACCTTCCAACTCTGTTACTGTTTGCTGAGATGAGCAGACATAGAAATCAAATCAAACCCAGTCAATCAATCAATCAATCAATCAATCAACAAATTATGGCCAGTTAGGAAGGATCAGTCCAGGAGTTTGACAGCTTCTCCAGGGATCCGAATTCCTGCTTTTGACCCAAAAGTGAGCAGAGAAGCCCAGAGGTCGGGGGGTCTGGCTGTTTATTTGGGGATGGGGTCTTCTGCTCGATAAGGAGGCCAACTCCCTTCCTTGCAAACATCCCTGCACAAATTTTTTAACTTCCTGATGAACCCCATGCCTTGCCAGGAAGCTGAAGGAACAGGCCAGTTGCATTTGAGTGACTCACGAAACACCCCACCACAACGGAGCTTTTTTTTCGCTGCTGGAAATTTCTCCCCGAAGGCCAGGAAAGGCCTACACACCCTGCATTCTTTCCTTTCCATGTTTCTGCGGTCGGAGATCCGTGCGGGAAAGGAGAGAAAGTGTCAGTTCTCAGAAAGAAGAGATAAGGATGGTCTCCAGTCCAGCTGGGAAGAGATTTTCCTCTGAACTTTTTTTCTGAGTTGGTTTTTCAAATTCGCAGGCAGCTCTATAGCCCTAGGATCTTCTGGTGGTCTCCCATCCATCAATTAACCAGGGTCAGTCAATGAATCAATAAATCAGAATAGAGCTGGAAGGGACCTTGGAGGTCTTCTAGTCCAACCCCGTGCTCAAGCAGGAGACCTTAGACCATTTCAGACAAGTGACTGTTGTTTCTTCTTGAAAGCCTCCAGTGTTGGAGCATTCACAATTTCTGGTGGCAAGCAGTTCCACAGGTTAATCGTTCTCACTGTTACGAAGTTTCTCCTTAATTCCAGGTTGCTTCTCTCCTTGATGAGTTTCCATCCGTTGCTTCTTATCCTGCCCTCAGGAGCTTTGGAAAATAGGTTGACCCCCTCCTCTTCTTTGGGGCAGCCCCTCAAATATTGGAATGCTCCTCTCATGTCCCCCCTAGTCCTTCTTTTCTCTAGACTGGCCAAACCCAAATCCTGCAAGGGTTCTTCCTATGTTTTAGCCTCCAGGCCTTTAATCCTCCTAGCTGCTCTTCTCTGCACTTTTTCCAAAGTCTCAACCTCTTTTTTGTACTGTGGTGACCAAAACTGGATGCAGGATTCCAGGTGTGGCCTTGTTAAGGCTTTATAAAAAATTTATAAATCACGTGAAGTCTTTATAAATAAAGACCTCACGTGATTTTGATTCAATGCCTCTGTTTACACAACCAAGGATTGTATGACCCGAAAATCACTCAATTGCAAAAGGCAGCTTTGCTTGGAACAGCTGACATCCTCTGAGGATATTTCACACCACCCAACCATCACATCTGCCCCTCCAAGGTCCTCGGGAAGGACTTGATGGGAGATGGATAAAAATGCCCCATCCAGCCTGAACATCTGGTTGACTGGGCCACCAACCATATTAACATGCCAAAGGCTCAGGATTTGCTTCGTTCTTCTCCATTCGGGTGAGAAGTCTCGAAAGGACCACCCAACAGGCAGCAAATCACTCCTTGAGCCCCGAAAAGCCCACCATTGACCCTCCCTCACCTTCTAACTCCCTTCTGGGACCTGGCAGCCCATCCAGAGGCCGGGAAGACCCCGTATTCCATCGGCTGCAACCTCTGGGCTCCACGCAGCCCTTACCCACCCCCTACCCCCTTACCTGAAGTCTTGTTCTGCAGCAGGAACTCCATCTGCAACCTCTGGGCAGCCTGCTCCGCCAAGGCCAGGGGGGTGGGATAATCAGGGTCTCCGGAGTAGCAATTCACTTCAGCCCCGCAGAAGAGCAGAGAGAGGGTCTCGGCCAGGTCACTGGTGGTCACTGCCGTGCACAGGCCCTGCGGAGGGAGGGGGACCGGGGGCAGAGGGAGGAGAGAAGAGCTCACTTTCAGACCGAGAACCTCAGATCTGGGATCCACTAGTGAAGCCAGGCAGCGCCAGGGGAAAGAATACAAAGTCGGAAGGGACCTTGGAGGTCTTCTAGTCCACCCCCGCTACCCGAGCAGGAGGCCAGGATGGTGGTGAAGACGAAGGAGGAGACACAGAGAAGGAAGCAGGCTGACTGGCTCCTGGATGAAGGTCCAGCGTCTCTGCACCGGCCAGCGGAGCAGAGGGTGGAGAGAGGCCGAAGGGCGAGGATCCGGCCAAGCCGGTCCCAGTTCTTCGGCTCTGCTGGAGCGCAGATGCTGACAACATCTGGAGGAGGCAGCCAAGAACCGCTCCCACCCCCAGATTGGCCGGCAGTCGGAAAACCCGGAGCCCAAGAGCCAAATTTTCTGGGCTGCAGCCGCCCTCGCCCCGGGGGACCTGAGGATGCCGTTGGAGAGAGAATTCTTCTGCCCAACCGGAGGTCAGCTGCCCTTCTGGATTGGGCCCTCCAGGGACCCCTGAGGGAGGGGAACACACCCACCATAAATAAGCCCCTTCCGGGGCTCTTCAGCACCAGCCTTCCCCCTCCCCCAGATGGGGCAGATGTCGTGAGTCAAAAACTTCCTATCTCTTTCCAGATCCAGCTTCCTGTTGTTTTGCTAAGGCCCTGCCCGCCTTCAAGGTTCTAGTCCTCAGTTTCACAGCTGCCTTCTTAGCCACTGCAGCCCCCTGCCTCACCTATTGGTCGCTATTGCACACCTTCCTTGCCTCTCTCCCCACCTGCCCCTTCTTGGGGCTCCTGTCCTAGGGGAGCATTTTGCCACTCAGGGGGGTTCTGAGTTCGAGTCTTTCACCTGCTGCTTTTGCGAAATCTGCCCTTCCGGCCCCTTCCAGGAAAGGAAGGGCTAGAAGGGAATGGCAGGAGTTGAATCCCCTGCCGAAGGAGGAACCAGGTTATGGGGGAGGGGGAGGGCAGAGGGCCGATGGGTGGGGAGGCAGGTGGGGGGGGGGGGTTGGCTAGAGGGGGTTAATTTTCAGGCAGGCAATTCCTGCTCAGAGTTGCTGTTCTTGGCACCCTGAACAAAGGCTCTGCCCACAATCACAAAAATGCCTTTTTTCCTTCCAATTTCCTGCAAAACCGGTTGGGTCAACAAAAAAAGGAGGAGAAGGAATTTGAGAAAAGGATGTTTTCTCTCCTCGAGAGCCTGAGGGGGGAGGGGGGGAGGGGGGGTTTCCCACCCACCCACTTCAGAAACCGGCCTCGTTTTTTCCTCTTTTGCAGGATCAGGTCTCCAACGTTGATGGAAATCATAGAATGATAGAATCCTTCCTTCCTTTCTTTTCTCTTTCTCTCTCTCCTTTTTCTTCCTTCCTTCCTCTCCCTCCCCTCTCTCCTCCCCTTCTATCCATCCATCCTTTCTCTTTCTCTCTCCTTTTCTTCCTTCCTTCTTTCCTCCTTACTCTCCCTACCCCTCCCTCCTCTTCCTTCCTTCTTCCCTCCCTCCCTTCTTTCCTTCCTTCCTTCCTTCCTTTTCTTTCTCTTTCTCTCTCTTTTTTCTTCCTTCCTCTCCCTCGCCCTCCCCCTCCTCCCTGCTTCCTTTTCTCTTTCTCTTTCTTTCTCTCTCTCCTTTTCTTCCTTCCTTTCCTCCTTACTCTCCCTATCCCTCCCTTCTTTCCTTCCTTCCTTCCTTCCTTTTCTTTCTCTCTCTCTCTTTTTTCTTCCTTCCTCTCCCTCCCCCTCCCCCTCCTCCCTGCTTCCTTTTCTCTTTCTCTTTCTTTCTCTCTCCTTTTCTTCCTTCCTTCTTTCCTCCTTACTCTCCCTATCCCTCCCTCCTCCTCCTTCCTTCCTTCCTTTTTTCCTCCCTTTCCTTCCTTTCCTTTTCTCTTTCTTTCTCTCTCTTTTTATTCCTTCCTCTCCCTCCACCTCCCTTCCTTCCTTCCATCCATCCATCCATTCTTTCTCTTTCTCTCTCCTTTTCTTCATTCTTTCCTCCTTTCTCTCCCTACCCCTCCTCCTCTTCTGTCCTTCCTTCCTTCCTTCCTTCTTTCCTTCCTTCCTTCCTTCTTTCCTTCCTTGCCCCAGATGTTGCAACCATCCTAACTACATGCCAGTTTCCAATCGCCACGAATTCTGATCCTCCGGCCACCAACCTTGTTGAGTTCCTCCTGGTTGCCGAAAAGAGGGTGATACCGCCGGTATTTGCCCTCCCGGTATTTGGCGATGAGGAAATGCCTCCGTTCCTGGCTGTGGCTCTCGGGGGCGATGGTTTCGCTGGGGGGCACGTTGGCGGCCCAGAACTGGTTGGCCACCACGTTGCCTATCTGGAGGAAGAGCTGGGAAGGAGAGAAGGAGGAGGAGAGATTAAGGCCGTCAGGAGTCCAGGATCTCCATTCTTTGTGATTCTAACAGATGAACAGAGTTGGAAGGGATCTTGGAGGTCATCTAGTCCAACCCCCCACCTACACAGGAGAACCTACACTATTTCTGGCAGATGGCAGTCCAGTCTCTTCTTGAAAGCCTCCAGGGATGAAGATTCCCACCCAGAGCCCCAATCTAGTCCTCTCCTTTTACTACTTTACAACTTACAACAATTCGTTTAGTGACCATTCAAAGTTACAGAGGCACTGAAAAAAAGAGACTTATGACCTTAGGGTTTTTTTTTCTCACTTAACGACCGTTGCAGCATCCCCCTGATCAGGTGATAAAAATTTGGGCGCTAAGCAACTGGCATGTATTTAACAGAATAACAGAGTTGAAAAGGACCCTGGAGGTCTTCAAGTCCAACCCCCTGCTCAAGCAGGAGACCCTATACAGGGTAGTCATCAACGTACGGCCACAACTGAGCCCCAAATTTATGTTGTTAAGTGAGAAATTTGTTAAGTGAGTTTTGCTCCATTTTACGTCCTTTCTTGCCGCCGTTGTTAAGTGTAACACTGCAGTTGTTAAGTGAGTCACACGGTTGTTAAGTGAATCTGGCTTTGCTTGTCAGAAGGTCGCCAAAAGGGATCACGTGACCCCGGGATGCTGTGACCGACCGTCATAAATGCAGTTTCCATCCATCCTGCTTTTTACACGGCAGTGTTTTGGGGAAAATGCTGCCCCCCCCGTGGCTGCTTCTGTCCATTGCAAGGATGAAAAGCAGCCCCTTTTCTCAAAGAAGTAGAAACTTCAGTTTGCAGAGACAAACCTCCCTCCTCCAGTTTGCTCCATAACAACAACCCTGTGAGGTGGCTTGGGTAGAGAGAGAGGGACTGGCCCAAAGTTTCCCAGCCGGCTTTCATGCCTAAGGCAGGACTAGAACTCACCGTCTCCCACTTTTTAGCCTGGTGTCTCTTGCCTCAGTTTACCACCCTTCTTGCCCCCGAAGCCTTCAGGAGAGGCAGAGCCCAGGTCTTGACACAGGCCTCCCCCAGACGCTCCCTTGCCCCCAAGGGAGGACCTCTGTCCAGGCCACCGGAGAGGAGGTCCTTGTGCACCCCCCTCCTGACCGATACCTCAATCAGCTCCTCCGTCCAGACCTTCTTGTCCATCTTCAGACTCCGCACTTTGGTCACGCTGGGTCCCAGCCCCCGATGTTCTCCTGGGTGGGGAGGAAGGGGGGAAGCCATCTGGTCATGAGCTTAGAAGGGGGGAAGGGGTTGGGCAGACTGGCTTCCCCTTAACAAGCTCGGAAGCAGGGGGTTCCTCTTTTCACACTGGGTAGCTTCTCCCAGGGAGCTTAGCCCTACCTTGACTGGGCATGCCCCACTGCGAGGGACAAGATGGCACGTGAGGCTGCCCAGCTAAAAGGGGAGAAGGTGGCTCAACCTCCCTCTTAAGGTGGTGGCCCCAAGAAGGGCCTTTTCTGTGGTGGCTCCCTCCCTGTTGCTTGAAGGACCATCTTTTCCCAGTCATATCTACCTGTCCCACCAAAGTGGGGGAGGCAGGAGATGTTAGGGGTCCTCTCCCTTAAGGAAGCCCATCTTGTGGGACCAAGAAGAAGGGCCTTCTCCGTGGTGGCTCCCTTCCTGTTGCTTGAAGGACCATTTTTTTCTCAGTTACATCCACCTGATCCACCAGAACAGAGAGGCAGATGTTATGAGATCCTCCTCTTTAAGGAGGTCCATCTGGTGGGATCGAGAAAAAGGGCCTTCTCCATGGTGGCTCCCTCCCTGTTATTTGAAGGACCAGCTTTTCCCAGTTAGCTGGGCCTCCTTCTCCTCCTTCTCCTCCTCTTTTTCTTCTGCTCAGAAAACCCTCCTCCCTTCTAGCACTGATGATGTTCCCTAGTTGGGTAATGCAACATCTCACAACAACCACAAAGCTCAGGGAACACCAAGGACCCCACAGTTCAACCCCGAGCTACAAATATTCTCTTCTATTGGTACATTTTCAATAGTTCCTGTAGTCCTGGTGGAGAAAGACGGGGACCTTACCTTAAGAGGTGGACTACAGGAGTTGAAGGAGGAGACCAGGTGTATTCAGCACCATAAAATGATCCTTCTACCTAGCCCAATGTTTCTCAACTTCAGCAGTTTTAAGATGAGTTAGACCACAGGTCTTCAAATTTGGCAGCTTTAAGACTTGTGGACTTCAACTCCCAGAATTCTCCAGCCAGAATGGGTGGACTTCAACTCCCAGAACTTCAACTCCCAGAATTCCCCAGTCAGCTGGGAGTTGAAGTCCCCAAGTCTTAAAGCTGCCAAGTTTGAAGACCTCTGGATTAGACCTCAACGCCCAGAATTCTGGGAATTGAAGTCCACCCATTTTACAAGGGTTGAGGTTGAGGAACACAATTCTACCCGATTCATTAATGTGGATTAAGATTAAGGGAACCTTGGACAAGGCTGGACCACAGTTAAGTCCAGGCGGATGATGGGAAATTCAATCCCTTCATCTCTCTTGACCATTGTACAAGGTGGCATCTCCCAACCTTCCATCCAGCCGGTGGTGGTGGTCCTACCTGCACATTGCTTGCAGATGACCACACAGAGGTTGATGGAGGCCCAGTCGGGCTTGGGAGCCCCACAGTCGGCGCAGAAGCAGTTGTCCTTCGAGGCCCAGATCTTCTCGGCCACCTCAAAGTTGGAGAGGGCCTCGGCCACCGACTGCTGCATGGCCTCCACCCACAGCTCCTTCTCTTGGTCGGACTCAGCCATGAAGCTGGGAGGGAGGAAGAGAAGGTGAAGGGTTAGCCAACCGCTTTGTAAGGCCTTGGTAAGACCACACCTGGAATACAGGTTAGTCCCCGACTTACGACCACAACTCAGCCCAGGATTTATGTTGCTAAGCGAGACAGTTGTCAAGGGAGTTTCGCCCCCATTTTACGACCTTTCTTGCCACGGTTGTTAAGTGAATCACTGCAGTCATTAAGTGGGTCACATGGTCGTTAAGTGAATCCGGTTTTCCCCTTGACTTGGTTTGTCAGACGATCACAAAAGAGGATTGCGTGACACAGACCCCCGGGACATTGTGACCGTCATAAATATGAGTCAGTTTGCCAAGCCTCTGAATTTTAACCACGTGACCGTGGGGATGCTACAGTGGTCGTAAGTGTGAAAAACGGTCCTAAGTCACTTTTTTCAGCGCCGTCGTAACTCCGAATGGTCACTAAACGAACTGCTGTAAGGCGAGGATTACCTGCCTCTAACCCCGTCCCACAGAAAGGAGGGTGAGGGATCCCAAGGGCAAGGAGGGAGAGGGAAAGGGCCACTGCCCTCTGCGTGGGGGTCTCCCACGTAGGAACCCAGGAGACTTGGCAGATCCCTCAGGATCAAGTCCCTGCCGTTAACCAGAACTAAATCCTCTTGGATCTGTCCGAGATCCCTACCTGAAGATCCGGTAAGGTGTGGTCAGATCAAAGCACCTTCGGTCCACGTCTTTCACGTTTCCCACGTTCATCTCGATGTAGGTGATGCCAATCCCCAGCCGGAATTCCTGCTCCAAGACACACACACACACACAGGGTTACCCACACGGGAAGCAGAGGGGCAGGCTCAAAAGAGAGAGAGGAAAACTAAAGACAGGGGTGCAAAGCAGAACAATAACACAATGACAGAATCGGAAGGGACCTTGTAGGTCATCTAGTCCAACCCCACACCCAAGCACCCCCAAACTGCCTCTCAAGCACCCCATTTTACACCTGGGTGGAAAGCAGCTTCCTAGACTCTGAAGCCAACTCTCCAAGGCTCTGGGGTTTTGTTTTGTTTTTTGTGTTATGTTTTTCAAGAAGTGTTTGGAGTTCAAGAGCCCATTTCAACCTCAAAACTCCCTGATCAAAAATCAGCCAATTTCGAACTCGGAACCCCACACTTGGAAGGCAAATGGCCTCCGTCTGAGATATGACTGGGGTTTGCATTGGGGTTTTATTTGGCAACAGGTCACCGTGAATGAGTTGGGTGGCCCCCGTAAATATTCTTAATAAATAATAATAAACAATGCATTCTGCCTGCCCCCAGAAGGGGCCCTGAAGGGCATCTAGTCCAACAGCATTTTGCAAATGGTCTGAATTATTGAGTTTTTAAATTTTATTATTTATTTATTTCTTACTGAAGTTTTATTTTTGTAATCCATCAGGAGTCACCGTATGTGAGTTGGGCAGATAATTTTTTAAAATAAATAATAAGAAATGCATTCTGCGTGACCCTAGAAGGGTCCTGTAGGTCAGGGGTCTCAGAGACTTGTGGACTTCAACTCCCAGCATTCCTCATGGCTGGCTGAGGAATTCTGGGAGTTGAAGTCCACAAGTCTTTAAAGTTCCCAAGCTTGGAGACCCCCTGCTGTAGGTCATCCAATCCAACAGCATTTTCCACCTGGACTGAATCGGAAATATTTGCTTGTCCCCTGAAGGGGTCCGTTAGGTCATCCAGCCCAACCCCAACCTGGTTGCGCAAGATTTCTTTCTTTCTACCGCTAGGACCATCCACAAACCTCGGCATTCTTGTAGAGGAAGACCTTCTCCCCAGCCACGGCCACGTAGAGCTTGCTTTTAAAGCCCCTCAACTCCAGGGGTCCGCTCTTGCCCACGGAGTCAAGGCTGCTGCCGGCCGGCTGCAAACGGGGCGTTCTGTGAAGGCACCTGGACTTCTTTTCGTCCACCATCTTCTGCACGGCCTTGATCCATTCATTGCGTTCAGCTGCAAGGGGGAAGGAGGGCAGGTAGGGTTACAGAATCGCAGAGTTGGGAGGGACCTTGGAGGTCTTCTAGTCCATCCCCCTGCTCAAACAGGAAACCCCTGGACCATTTCAGACAAAGGGCTGTCCAGTCTCTTCTTAAAAACCTCCAATGAGGGAGCATTCAGAGTTTCTAGATTCCAAGTTGTTCCACTGGTTAATTGTTCTCACTGTCAGGAAATTTCTCCTTAGGTTAGGAGGCCTCCAGGAAGATTATTTGGGGCAAGACCCCAAAACAAAGACTGAGATAGTTTTTGGAGTCTAGGACCCCAAAAGTGTAATTCAGAGAATAGGAATTCTGGTCACCATGATACAAAAAAGCAAATCAAATACCCAGACAATACAATGTTTATTAAGCACTAAGGAATGTAATTAATAGAACATTAATAAAAAAAAATTAAAAAGATGTTGAGACTCTAGAAAGGACGCAGAGAAGAGCAACAAAGATGATGAGGGGGCTAGAGTATAAAATAAATGAAGAACAGTTGCAGGAATAGGGTAGGTCTAGTTTAATGAAAAGAAGGAGGAGGGGAGACATGATAGCAGCTTTCCAGTATTGGAGGGGCTGCCCCAAAGAAGAGGAGGGGAGTCTATCTATTCTCCAAAGCACCAGAAGGCAGGATAAGAAGCAACGGATGGAAACTCATCCAGGAGAGAAGCAACCTGGAATTAAGGAGAAACTTCCTGACAGTGAGGACAAGTAACCAGTGGAACAGAAGTTGCCTCCAGAAGTTGTGATTGTTCCATCACTGGAGGATTTCAAGAAGAGATTGGACAACATTTGTCCAGAACCCAAAGGTGCTTTTTCAAGAGGCAACTGGACTTTCCTTGTTTTTTCTTCGAAGACGTTTCACTTCTCATCCAAGAAGCTTCTTCAGCTCTGAGTGGATGGTGGGGAAGAAAAAATCAGAGCTGAAGAAGCTTCTTGGATGAGAAGTGAAACGTCTTCGAAGAAAAAACAAGGAAAGTCCAGTTGCCTCTTGAAAAAGCACCTTTGGGACAACCAGGACCTGGATGATGGAGAATCTCCATAGACATTTGTCCAGAATGGTGTAAGATCTCCTGCTTGAACAGGGGGTTGGACTAGAAGACCTCTAAAGTCCCACTCTAAGATTCTATGCTCTATGATGTTTGGAAGTGAACATTGGCATTTGAGCGTTTATTCCAGCCAATGCCAGGTCCACAAGGAGAACATCAACGCATCTTCTGGTTCTCCCAGAGAAATGACCCACAATCAGCAAACCCCCATATTTACCATCGCTCTCTGCCCGGAAAGCAAACGTCCGATTGTGGGTGATAACTTCAAACTTCTGGTCTCCGATGCTGGAGACCTGGGAGATGGAGGCCACCAGGATGAAGCGCTTGGAGTAAACATCCTGCAGAGGAGAGAGAGGGGAAGGATGGGGGAACCCAGAGGTGCTCAGTCTGTGCCCCCTTTCTCTAAGATAGACAGGAAGAGGAGACAACGCTAAATTCCCAGAGCGTCCCGTCTTCTGTCCATAATAGAACACCCTATGCCCGTGGTTCTCTCAATCTTCGCCATGGGCCCCCTTTAAATGCCCTTAGTGGGCACGAATCCCTAAGGCTTAAATCAGAACAGTTTTTCAAGCCTTCACAGACTCCCTGTGATGATATTGCCCCCCCCCACAGGGAGGAAGGGAGAAAAAAAGGGGAGGGTGGGGTGGGGTGGGAAGAGGAAGGGGAGCAGGAGTGGGAGGGGGCGGGAAGGGAAGGGAAGGGAGAAGAAGAGGAAGAAGAAGAGGAGGAAGAGGAGGAAGGAAGAGAGAGAGAAAGAAAGAAAGAAAGAAAGAAGAGAAAGAAAGAAAGAAAGAAAGAAATGGAGGGAGAGGGAAGGAAGGAAGAAAAGGAGGAGGGAGGGAGGGAAGGGAAGGGAGAAGAAGAGGAAGAGGAGGAGAAAGAGGAGGAAGGAAGAAAGAAGGAAAAGAAAGAGAGAGAGAGAAAGAAACAAATAAACAAACAAACAAAATGGAGGGGGAGGGAAGGGAGGGAAGGGAGAAGAAGAGGAAGAGAAGGAGAAAGAGGAGGAAGGAAGAAAGAAGGAAAAGAAAGAGAGAGAAAGAAACAAACAAACAAACAAACAAAATGGAGGGGGAGGGAGGGAGGGAAGGAAAGAAGGAAAGAAAGAAAAAGAAAGAAAGAAAAAAAAATGGAGCAAGGGGGAAGGAGGAAGGAAGGAAGGAAGGAAGGAAGGAAGGAAGGAAGGAAGGAGAGTCATATACAGCCCTCCCCATCCGCAGCTTCCTTCCCCGCTTACCTTTTCAGTATCAAAGTAGCGGAGGTAGTCACCGTCCAACTTCACCCAACGCTTCTGGTAGATGTAGGACCTGCAGCCAGAGAACGCCGTCAGCTGCCAAGGCCAGAGACCCAGCGGGGCCGGGGGATTCTCCCTGCTCGCCAGACCCGTTCAGGTTCCTCCCCGTGACCCCCAGGGCAGAGGGCCCCGCTGGAGAAAGGACCAGGGGACGTTTGAGTTGGAGGGGCCGAAGACGACCTGCTCACCCTTGTGGGGGGTTCTTGTCCAGCCAGCCGGCTTTGACCACCACGGGCGAGAGCGGAGAGGAGGGCCCTGCACTCTCCATGCCACTGCTGTCACCATGGATGCCCGACAACACGCCGAAGGGCAGAGCGCTGGTGGCAGGGGAGGGGCTCAGCCTGTCATCCCAGTGGCTGCTGCGGTGGGAGGGGAGGGGAAGGGAAGGGAGGGGAGAAACCAGAACAGCTGCTATTAGCCAACCACTTTGAACCCCGCGCACCCCAGCCCTGCGGAAGGGGGCAAGCCGGGGGGTCTTTGCAAGCAGACCGAAGTCTTCCTCCTCGGAGCTGAATCGAGAGGAATTCAACACAGGAAGAGAAAGAGTCTGAACAAGTGTTTGTCTCAAATGGCACACAGGGTCTCCTGCTTGAGCAGGGGGTTGGACTAGAAGACCTCCAGGGTCCCTCTGACTCTGTTCTTCTGAAATCTTGTTTTCTGGCAGAGCTTAAACCTCAGGACTCCTAGCCGGACTGGCCACTCTTATTTCTCTCTCTCCATATTTTTATATATATATATAAAGTAGTTCAGTGATTTTCAAACTTGATCACTGTAAGAGGGGTGGACTTCAACTCCCAGAAATCCCCAGCCAGCCATGTGGGTTTGTTCCTTGTTTATATATATGTGGCTTGTTCTGTCGATGTTGGTGGGCATATAACGCGGAGTATATAAGCGGAGAGCAATGATGATATACCCTAGTTGGGTCATGAAAGGTCTACAACCCAGCTCCAAGGACCCTTCAGTTTTCTCATTTTCTACTACTACTACTACTACCAACCTTCTCACAAACCCCACTCCCTTCGAGCACTGATGATGTGCCCTAGTTGGGTTGTGAAACGTCTGCAAGAAAACCACCAGGCTCAGAGGCCACCAAGGACACACACACACACACCCAGTTCAACCCTGAGCTACAACTACCCTCTTCTTCTAATGGTTCCTCTACTATAAATACAAGGTCATCGGCAAAAGCCTGAACCTTGTATTCTTCTCTCCTTATTTTTAACCCAATAATTTCTTGATCTTCCCTGACCTATTTTTAACAAGATCTATTTAAAAAGAAGTAGCACCAAAACTGTTTAAGAAAACAGAGGAATTTGGAGAAGTGGCAGGACTAAAAATAAATAAATAAAAATAAATCGAAACTAATAACAAAAAAAATCTCACGAAGAACCAAGAAAAAGAATTACAAATTCAAACAACGAAGAAAATAAAATATTTAGGGATCTAGTTGTCAGCAAGAAGTTCGTCAATAAAAGAAAACAACTACGATAAATTAATAATACAGATAAAGAAAGATTTGGATAATTGGAGAAACCTACAGATTTCACTAATAGGAAGAATCTCCACCATTAAAATGAATATCCTACAACTATCCTCTTCTGTTTGTCCCCAGGCATTCATTCAGATCTGGAGACCCACTTCACTCCCGCATTGCAATTCTGCTCAGCCCTTTTCCAAACTTTTTATTATTAATTTTTTTCACTCCCGGCCATCCTGAAGTCGTTGGGATCAAACCTGTCCCTGAGCCCCTCAGCTTCCATTCCAAAACTTGCTGTCTTGGAGGCCCCTTTAAGAAAGAGGAGCTTTGGGGAAGCTTTGGAGGCTGCGGTTTACCAAAAGCAAAGGAGCATTAAATCCAGCACATTCCTAAAAGTCAACAGAGCAGCAAAGGTGGGTTATTTGCACAACCGGATCGGAAATCCTGGAACTGAGCTAAAGGGAGAAGGGCTGAGCTACACCGGCTGGGGGATTCTGGGAGTGGAAGTCCACCCATCTTAAAGCTGCAAGTTTGAGCAGAACTAATGTGGTTTAGGGACGTAGTGGCTCAGTGGCTAAGGCGCTGAGCTTGTCGATCAAAAGGTCGTGAGCTCAGCGGTTCGAATCCCTGGTGCCGCGTAACGGGGTGAGCTCCCGTGACTTGTCCCAGCTTCTGCCAACCTAGCAGTTCGAAAGCACGTAAGAAAATGCAAGTGGAAAAATAGGGGCCACCTTTGGTGGGAAGGGAACAGAGTTCTGTGCGCCTTTGGCATTGAGTCATGCCGGCCACATGACCACGGAGACGTCTTCAGACAGCGCTGGCTCTTCGGCTTTGAAACGGAGATGAGCAGCGCCCCCTAGAGTCAGGAACGGCTAGCACATATGTGCAAGGGGAACCTTTACCTTTTAATGTGGTTTACCCCTGAATTCATGACTCAAACTGGGCTCAGAATTACAGCCAGTCCTCGACTTACAGCCACAATTCAGCCCAGGATTTCCCTTGCTAAGCAAGACAGTTGTTAAGTGAATTGTGCCCCCTTTTACGACCTTTCTTGCCACAGCTGTTAAGTAAATCACTGCAGTTGTAAAGCAAGTCACAGGGTCGTTAAGTGGATCTGGCTTTCCCTATCGACTTTGCTTGTCGGAAAGTCACAAAAAGGGGATCACCGGACCCCGTGACATTACGACCGTCATAAATACGAGTCGGTTGCCGAGTATTTTGATTCTGTGGGGAGGCTGCAATGCTTGTAAGTGTGAAAACCGGTCCTAGGTCACTTTTTTCAGTGTCGTCGTAACTTGAAATGGTCACTAAACGAGGACTACCTGCCATGCTTTTGATTGCTGAGAAGCAAGAGCTGTTAATTTATCAGCAGCTGCCAACAGACCCCAAGAAGCCAGGCAGCCCTACCCAAAAACAACCCGGCAGGAAGCTCCCCACCCCACCCGCGACCCCCAAAGCAGCCAACGGAGAGCAGGGTTCTCACTTAGTGGCCGGTTCCTCTTTGAAATAATCTTCAATCAGTTCGTCTTCGCTGAACAGGCTGTTGACGCGGGGCGAACGCCGCTTCTCCACAGTGGTCTTCTGCAAACGGAAGAACAGTGAGAACAGTTAATCAGTGGAACTCCATGCCACCAGAAGTTGCGAGTGCTCCATCCCTGGAGGTTTTCAAGAAGAGATTGGACAGTCATTTGTCTGAAATGGTCTAGGGCAGTGTTTCTCAACCTTGGTAGCTTGAAGATGAAGAGAAGATTTTCAACGCCATAGACCCTCGTCTTACCCAGAAGGAGGATCTGGCACTGCCCAAGTTCTTGCAGTCTTACTAAAGTCTCGCAAAAGTGGACAAGTACAGGCAGTCCTCAATTTAACAACTGTTCGTTTAGTGACCATTCTAAGTTAACGACTGTGAAAAGGAACCGGAAGCCCATCCTACAAGACCCTTGGCCACGATAGATTGTGCCCAACACATCAGACAGACAGACAGACAGAGAGATATGGTAGACAAATAAGATGGAAGATAACAGAATAACAAAATTGGAAGGGACCTTGTAGGTCATCTAGTCCAACCCCCACCCCCCTACACCATTCCTGACACATGGCAGTCTCTTTCCAGAAGCCTCCAGTGATGAAGCTCCCACAACATCTGAAGGCAACTTCTCTTCCATCAATTGATTGTTCTCACTGTCAGGAAATTCCTCTTTATTTCCAGGTTGAATCTCTCCTTGGTCAGTTTCCATCCATTCTTCCTTGTCTGGCCTTCGGGTGCTTTGGAGAATAGCTTGACCCCCTTCCTCCTCTCTGGGGCAGCCCCTCCCTCAAATATTGGACCACTGCTATCCTGTCTCCCCTGAGAGTGCAACAGAGATAGATGATAGATAAATAGATAGATGATAGACTGATAGATGATAGAGAAGAGAGAAGAGAGAAAGATAGGCAGAGAAAAACAGAGGTAGACAAATAAAATGCAAGATGATAGAGAGAGTGTCATAGAGATAGATAGATAGATAGACAGACAGAAAGACAGATAAATGATAGATAATAGGTAGATAGACAGATAGATAGATAGATAGATAGATAGATAGATAGATAGATAGATAGAGATAGATAGAAGATAGATAGAGATGATTGATAGATAGACACATAAATAGATAAATGATAGATAGATAGATATAGATATAGATAGATAGATAGATAGATAGATAGAGATAGATAGAGATAGATAGAGATAGATAGATAGAGACAGACAGACAGACAGACAAGACAGACATGATAGAGAAAAGAGAGAGAGAGAGAGAGAGAGAAATAGTGATGAGAGAAAGAGGAGAAAGGGAGAAAGAGGAGGTCTGGAGAGCTCTGGTGAATATCTACATTGCTTCTGTCTTTTGCTCTCTATCTATGATAACTTGCTTTACTCTGTGCCAATTAATCAAAATTATTCCCTTGGGGGAATCTTTGATGGGCCGTCATTTGCATTTCAATCAATGACGCTAATTAAAGCTGCATCAAACGGCCTGAAAGTAAAACCCAAGTTCTGAAGGAAATGCAAATTTTTACATGATTCTTTTAAACATTTTACAAAAAAAAAACCAAAAACAGGACCATCTGAGAACATGTCAAGAGAGTACGTGTGTGTGTCAACACTCAATGAAGAATGTCTATTTCTATGCAGAGACACCCACCTTTATGTTCTTAAAAGCTGACTCCTTAATTAGATTTTTGAAACGAATCCCAAGATTGCCTCTCTTCAAATTAATTACAGGTAGTCCTCAACTTACAACCGTTCGTTTAGTGACCGTTGGAAGTTTTTCAACGGTCACAATTGCAGCATCCCCACCATCACGTGATCAGAATTCTTGGCAACTGACACGTACCCCGTATTTATGACGGTTGCAGTGTCTCTGGGGTCACGTGATCCCCTTTTGTGACCTTCTGATGAACAAAGTCAATGGAGGAGCCAGATTCCCTCAAGGACCGTGTTACTTAACAAGGTCAGTGGTTCACTTAGCAACTGCGGCAAGGAAGGTCGTAAAATGGATCAAAACACACATTTAACAACTGCCTTATTCAGCAACGGAAAATTTGGGCTCCATTGTGGTCGTAAGTCAAGGACTATATGTATCTGTCTCAATTGTCCTGTAGAGCAAACCAGCTAAAAAGAGAGGAAATTTTTCCTTCCTTCTTTCCTTCCTTCCTTCCTTCTCCTTCCTTCCTCCCTCACTTCGCTCCTTTTTTCCTTCTTTCCTTCCTTCCTCCCTCACTTCACTCCTTCCTTCCTTCCTCCCTCTCTCCTTCCTCCCTCCTTCCTTCCTCCCTCTTCTTCCTTCTTTCCTTCCTCCCTCCCTCTCTCCCTTCTCTCCTTCTCGCTCCTTCCTTCCTCCCTCCTGCCTTCCCTCACTTCTTTCTTCCTTCCTCTCTTCCTCCCTCCCTCTCTCCTTCCTTCCTTCTTGCTCCTTCCTTCCTTCTTTCCTTCCTCCCTCCTCTCCTTCCTTCCTTCTTTCCTTCCTTCCTTCCTTCCTCCTGCCTTCCCTCCCTTCTCTTCCTTCCTTCCTCCCTCCCTTCTCTCTCCTTCCTTCCTCCCTTTCTCCTTCCTTCTTTCCTTCCTTCCTCCCTTCTCTTCCTTCTCTCTTCCATCCCTCTCTCCCTTCCTTGGCAGTGGCAGGGCCTGGCAAATCCCCCCGTCTCTTGCTGCATCTCTTGGTGCAGAAATGCCCAGAGAAGAGCAGGCCAACGTCCTCTCCCTGCTCGGACCCCGGGAGGCTTCTGAGTCTCAGCTTAAACAGGAAGTTGTGCAGGACGGACCCCTCTATTTATAGCCGAAGGAACCACCGCTGTGGGGTTTCTCAGAAGCCGCCCAGAAATCTCCCCTCCGGCCACAGGAGCAGCGTGAGAGAGAGAGAGAGAAACCTGTGTGCTCCGCACTGCAGGGGTCACAGCATCGAGGAGGGAAGACCTAGGCAGCCCTCGACTTACAACAGTTCGTTTAGTGGCCGTTCGAAGTTACCAAAGCCCTGGAAAAAATGACTTAGGGCCGTTTTTTCACACTTAACAACCGTTGCAGCAGCCCCGTGGTCACGTGATCAAACCTTGGACACTTTGGAAACAGACTCGTATTTATGACAGTTGCAGCAACCCAGGGTCACGTGATCCCCTTCAGCGGCCTTCTCACAAGCAACGTTGGTGGGGAAGCCACTTAACAACCATGTCACTAACTGAATTAACTGAATACTATCCTAAACCACCATTATTCTGAACCAGCATTATCCTAAACCAGCATTATCCTGGACCAGTGTTATCCTAAATCTGCTCCTTGGAAGAAAGTCCCACCAGCTCTGGACCACTGGCTGGTCATGGTGGATCTACAGGGGAGCCCAAGGGGTTCTGGAGAAGGTCCTGGTCAGGGGTCTCTGGACAGCCAAAGATGGAAGCCTTCCCCACGGACGGATCCTGAGACAGTCCATCCATCGCCCGCTCTTCTCCATCTCCACGTCAGGGACAGGTGGAGAGAAATGGACCTCTGTCTTCTTCTCCTCCAAGCAACGAACCAACATCTCGCCAGAGACTTACAGACACACCTTGTCAGTCATCTCTTCCGTAAAAGTTTCCCTCTCCTCCTCAAATGGTGGGTCCTCATAATCCGAATCATCTGCAAGGCAAGAAGGCAAAATCTCCATCATCATCCTCTTTTAACGACCCCACAATCCCTTGCCGGGTGGAGTCAGGGCAACTGAATGGAGCTAGCAGAGTATTTTAATGGCCGGATGCCATTCCTGTCGCCAATGGGGAGTTTTGTTCAGCAGATATTTTCTCATTGTGCCCAGAGAGAGAAATATCTGCCTCTACCTAGGATTGAACTCACAGCCTCCGGATTGTGAGGCAAAAGGTAAGACCTCCGTGAATGATGGCAATGGAGTCCCATCAGCTCAGACCTTCTCCAGCTCGCCAACCCACCCCGACTCTATTTCCAAAGTTCCTACCAAGAGGAAACTTTGCATCATGGCATTCAGTGTCCCTCACTTAAGGACAGGAACTTGGCAACTGCTCCACATTTGTGACTGCTGGCTGAGTCCGAAGATTATACGATTTACAGAACCACCCATCGGATAGGCTAGATTTGCTTAATGACCATGTGGCTCCCTTAACAACTTACTTTACAACCATCGTAAAAATCATTTTAAAAGCAACTCAGGTTATGTAGTGGCTGTTTAATGACCACAGAGACTTACAATCAAAATTCTGGCTCAATTGTAGTCATAGGCTGAGGACTGCCTGTACAGATAGTCCCCGTTTAGTGACTACAACTGGGACCAGCAATTCAGTTGTTAAGGGAATTGGTCACTGAGTGAAACCATGACTGCATTTATGATGTAACTTCAGCTTTCCTTTGCTTTAAAAAACCTACAAAGGGCGTAAATTTAAGGACTGGGTGTAAAGTTACATTTTCATCACTGTTGTAACTGCAAATCATCAGTTGCTAAAAAAGGACACATATATTACTAGAACAAATATTTATTTTTCATGCAGATTTTCCAGGTTGAAATGCTCCTCTCCCTCACCCCAAATTCTTGCATATGAAGGAATTTTATGCAGACTTTCATATTCCAGATCTGTAAAACTGGGAAGAGGGAAATTTTAAGAAACGTTTGGGAATTTTCATCTCAAGTCTAACTTGGACCTTAAAGCCTTTAGTGTTGCAGGAGGTGGAGACTTACCAAACTCTGGGTGCAAAAGGAGGGGGGGCTTTGGAGGGATCTCAGGGCCACTGTTCTGCTCTGGGAACTTGACACGCAGGAAGAGGGTGGGGAGTACGGGGTGCAGGTCCTCAGATCCCGGAGGTTTCTCTTTTGCAGGAGAACTGGAAGGAGAAAGCAGAGCTGTCATCTAGGATCATAAGGGGGGCGGGGAGGAGGAGGAGGGAGAAGAAGGAGGAGGAGGAAGAGAAGGAAGAGGAGGGGGGAGGAAGAGGAGGAGGAAGAAGAGAAAGAGGAGGAGGAGGAGGAGGAGGAGGACGAGGAGGAAGAGGAGGAGAAGAGAAAGAGGAGGAGGAGGAGGAGGAGGAAGAGAAAGAGGAGGAGGAGGGGGGAGGAAGAGGGGGAGGAGAAAGAGGAGGAGGAGGAGGAAGAAGAGAAAGAGGAAGAGGAGGAAGAAGAGGAGGAAGAGGAGGAAGAGGAGGAGGAGGGGGGGAGGAAGAGGAGGAGGAGGGGAGGAAGAGGAGGAGGAAGAGGGGGAGGAGAAAGAGGAGGAGGAGGAGGAAGAAGAGAAAGAGGAGGAGGAGGAGGAGGAAGAGGAGGAGGAGGAAGAGAAAGAGGAGGAGGAGGAGGAGGAAGAGGAGGAGGAGGAAGAGAAAGAGGAGGAGGAGGGGGGAGGAAGAGGAGGAGGAGGGGGAGGAAGAGGAGGAGGAAGAGGGGGAGGAGAAAGAGGAGGAGGAGGAGGAGGAAGAGAAAGAGGAGGAGGAGGAGGAGAAAGAGGTGGAGGAGGAAGAGAAAGAGGAGGGGGGGGGAGGAAGAGGAGGAGGAGGAGAAAGAGGAGGAGGAGGAAGAGGAGGAAGAGGAAGGAGAAGGAAGAGGAGGAGAAGAAAGAGAAGAAGAGGAGGAGAGGGAAGGGAGAGGAGGAGGAGGAAGGAGGAAGAGGAAGAGGAGGAGGAAGGAGGAGAAGGAAGAGGAAGAAGGAGAAAGGAAGGAAGGGGAGGAGGAAGAGGAGGAGAAGAAAGAAGAAGAAGGAGAAGGAGAAGGAGAAGGAGAAGGAGAAGAAGAAGGAGGAGGAGGAGGAGAAGAAGAAATAATAATAAAAGCCTAAAAATAAATAAAATTAATCAATATTGCTAACTGGTTTTAGAAGCCCCATAAAGGCTGTTGTTAGATGGTGCCAGAAATGCATCAAAATACGCAAAGGATGTAGATAGCCAGAAGGAATGGGGGGGAAATCCATCAAGAGAGGTAAAGCCACGGGATGACAAGTGCAGCTTCTGAAAGACAGGCTGCTCCCTAGATCAAATACACACACAGAGTTATCCTCATGCTTTCAACAGGTCCTACCCTGGCAAAGAACCTCCCTACCTGCATGGTCCTTGACTTACAGCCAAAATTGGGATCCAAATTTACATCGCCAAGCAAGGTGGCTGTTAAGTCAATCATGCCTGATTTTGCGTCCTTTTTGCCATGGTTGTTAAACGAATCACTGCCATCATTAAGTAAATCACATGCTTGTTAAAGCAAATCCAGCTTCCCCCATTAACTTTGCCAGCTGGGAAAGTCACAAACCGGGATCAAATAACCCCGGGACGATACGCCATTAAGACAGGCAGTCCTCAATTTATGACCATTGGAAATGATGATGGACCCACTCCCCAAAAGGTACTTACAATCGGTTCCAAACAGCTTCCCACCCTCTCACATTCCCAACAAGCTCCATTGTGGTCATAAGTCGAGGACTACCCTATAGTCCTGCAACCCAACAAGACAGACAGAGACTTCAGAGGATCATTAGAACTGCAGAGAAAACCATGGCTACCAACCTGCCTTCCATGGAAGACCTGTATACTGCACAAGTCAAAAAGAGGGCTGTGAAAATATTTACAAACTCCTCGCATCCTGGACATAAAGTGTTTCAACTCCTACCCTCAAAAAGACGCTATGGAGCACTGCACACCAGAACAACTAGACACAAGGACAGTTTTTTCCCCTGAACGCCATCACTCTGCTAAACAAATAATTCCCTCAACTCTGTCAAACTATTCACTAAGTCTGCACTACTATTAATCTTCTCATTGTTCCCACCGCCCATCTCCTCCCACTTATGACTGTATGACTGTAACCTTGTTCCTTGCATCCTTACGATTTATATTGATATTGTTTCCTGATTGTTTATTTGTACCCTACGGCTATCATTAAGTGTTGTACCTTATGATTCTTGACAAAGATATCTTTTCTTTTTTGTACACTGAGAGCATATGCACCAAAGACAAATTCATTGTGTGTCCAATCACACTTGGCCAATAAAAAATTCTATTCTCTTCTATTCACGCCAGTTGCGAAGCACTCAAATTTTGATCACATGACCGGACGCTGCCACAGTCATAAGTGCGAGCACCAAATCATAAATCACTTTTCCCACTGCTTTTGTTAACTTTAAGCAGTCATTAAATGAATAAGTTGTAAACTGGGGGCTATCTGTATTCTTTCTTCCTCATCTCTCAATTTATGCCCAGCCAGAAAATCAGATAAAAAGGGCTATTTTTGTTTCCCTAACCAGCCATTTCTTCACTTTCATTTCATTTTAAGCAATTTGCTAATTTTCCAAATTTCCCTGCAGTATCTGGGGCAACAGAGGAAGCAAAGGGGGTTTCCCCCTCATTTACTATAAAATTGCCCATCAGAAAATGTGGTGTCAAAAGGCCAAGAAAATGAGAGAAGAAAGAAAAGGAGAAAGAACCTCATCCTGAACTGACCCCCCATTTCCCTCTGCAACCCACCTCTCCATTTTGATTGACAGATGGCCAAAACAGGGTGAGATTCGAATCTTTGCACACATTTAGAGGAGCTTTCGCTACTGCTAAAAACGTGCCCCTGGGCATGCTTCAAATGTAATGGATGAGGAAGCGAGCGAGTGAATTCGTATTTAAAATTTAGGGTTTACCGGATGTGACAACAGAGAGTTGGAAACTGTGTGCCTTCATTTTGGACACCACAAAATAAATACCATCAGCTGAATTTCAGAGCCCTTTTCCCCTTCAGCTGTTTCCTGCAGCCAAATCGACTTTTTTCCTGATGGGAACTTTAACCCCAAAACTGCTCAAGCAGAGATTTATATGCAAAGTTGGGTTATTGCGGCAGCTCTTTCATAAGGTTTCCAGGAAGGTCTGTTATTTCTTTTTTTCTTTTTAAAGGAACTTTAGTAAGTTTGAAGAAAAGTAAAAATGTAAAGGGCAGAGGGGATCAAATGGCAGAGGAGTTAATAGGCGATAGAAGAGGGGAGGGAGGGAAGAAGGAAGGAAGGAAGGAAGGAAGGAAGGAAAGAAGGAAGGAAGGAAGGAAGGAAGGAAGGAAAAACAAAAATGAAAAGAGAAAAGAGGGAGGGAGGGAGAGATAGCGATAGAGATAGAGATAGATAGAGATAAGAGATAAGATATAAGAGATAGAGATAGAGATAGAGATAGAGATAGAGATAGAGATAGAGATAGAGATAGAGATAGAGATAGAGAAGGAAGGGAGAGAGAAAGAGAGAGAGAGAGAGAGAGAAAGAAAGAAAGAAAGAAAGAAAGAAGAAGAAAGAAAGAAAGAAAGAAAGAAAGAAAGAAAGAAAGACTTTATTAAGCATAGGTCCAAATATATAATAATAACCTCTTATTCTACAATATACAAACTAAACAAGCCATAAAACTATATAACAAAATAAGCACTTATTCTAAATTTAAGAACAAACCTTAAGAATACACAAATCTCTATTCTCGCCTACGGCATCGATGGAAACAAAACCAAAGTTTTAAAAGAGCAAAGGACCATCCAACTTGGGAAGTGATTGTACCCCAGACAGTACAGGCAGTCCTCGACTTAGGACCACCATTGGGATCAGAAGGTTGGTTGCTAAGCCAGACTCTGTTAAGTGAGTTGCTGCTGATTTTATGACCTTTTTTTGTTAAGCAGTCATTAAGTGAATCAGGCAGACGTTAAGGAAATCTAGCTTCCTCCATTAACTCTGCTTATCGGAAACCAGCTTAAAAAGCCACAAATGATCATATGACACACACACACACCGGGAATTAAATAATGTACATACCATGTGCCAAGTGCCCAAATTTTGATTACCCCCTGATTATGGGAAAGCTGTGACCGTCATAACTGCAAGGACTCCCTTTTTCCAGTGCTGTTATAACATTGAACAGTCACTAAACGAATGGTTGCAAGTCAAGGACTACCTATACCTCCTTCTAAATCACTGAACAGCTCCCTACAGATGCTTGGCCTTCTAACTCCCATCATCCACAGCCACCAAAGAAGGATATAATTGGAAACGTATTAGAAAAATTTTGCCAAGCCATTCCAGACCCCAATTCCTGAGACAGGCAGGGACTTCAGACACAGATCCCTCCTTATGGGGAAGGGAGTCAACCTACTCTCCAAAACGCCTGAAGGCAGGATAGGAATGGATGGAAACTGATCAAGGAGAGATCCAACCTAGAACTATTAACCAGTGGAACAGCTTGCCACCAGAAGTTGTGGTTGCTCCATCACTGGAGGTTTTTAAGAAGAGACTGGACAGCCACTTGTCTGAAATGATATAGGATTGCTTATCTGAGCAGGGGGTTGGACTAGAAGACCTCCAAGGTCTCTTCCAACTCTGGCGTTCCGTATTCTGATTAAAGGACTGGAGGCTCAAACATACGAAGAACATCTTCAAAAGAAAAAACAAGAAAGTCCAGTTGCCTCCTGAAAAAGCAAAAGGTTGCAGGAATTGGGGAGGTCTAGTTTAATGAAAGGAAGAACTAGGGGTGACATGATAGCAGTCTGCCAATATTTGAGGGGCTGCCCCAAAGAAGAGGGGGCTCAACTTATTCTCCAAAGCACCTGAAGGCAGGACAAGAAGCAACGGATGGAAACTCATCCAGGAGAGAAGCAACCTGGAATTACGGAGAAACTTCCTAACAGTGAGGACAATTAACCAGAGGAACTGCCTGCCACCAGAAATCGTGGGTGCTCCATCACTGGAGGCCTTCAAGAAGACTGGACAGTGACTTGTCTGAAATGGAATAGGGTCTCCTGCTTAAGCAAGGGGTTGGACTAGAAGACCTCCAAGGTCCCTTCCAATTCGGTCATTCCGTCATCTGAGCCCCGTGAACCCCTCCCTCCGCAGGGGAAGAGAGGAGGGGGCTCCTGACCCAGAGCCAAACCTGGGCTGCCTTCCAAACTGCAAGCTTTGTTTTGCCATCAGGGGGTGGGGAAGGGTCTCTTTGCACTGGGTCCTTCCTGACAATCCTTCCGGTCATCTGGAGGTGCGTGGGAACCACCGGAGGGCAGAGGGGGGTGAGCCCACACAGTCAGAGCCCGGATTCACTCTGGGTCAGGATGACCGAAGAGCAGGACTCCGGCCACGCCTCTACACAAACCGGCTCTATTTTATTGTGTGTGTTTTTTAATCTAGGTGAAATGTTAATACAGTTAGTCCTCGATTTACAACAATTCATTTAGTGACCATTTGAAGTTACACCGGCACAGAAAAAAGTGACTTATGACTGTTTTTCACACTTACGATCGTAATCCAAATTCAGACACTTGGCAATCGACCCCTATTTATAACGGTTTGCAGTGTCCTGGGCTCCCCTTTTGCGTCCTTCTGACAAGATTCACTTAGCAACCTTATTACTAACTTAACCATGGCAGGGACTCACTTAACAACGGAGGTGAGAAAGGTCATAAAATGAAGCAAAACTCACTTAACCAATGTTTCGCTTTGCCACAGAAATTTTGGGCTCAATGGAGGTCGTAAATCGAGGAATACCTGGATTGCAACTCCGTGTACAATGTGCCGTATGCTAAATACGTTAATTAAGGCTATTGCTTAACGCATTGTAAGCCGCCCTGAGTCTCCGGAGAAGGGCGGCATATAAACCAAATTTTTTAAAAATAAAATAAAATAAAAATTCAATTTCCAGCTTTCCCTTCTGGGCCACAGAGCCCAGAATCCTGGCAGAGTTTGGGGTGGGGTGCCCCAGATCTGACCCACACACCAAGACCCCGGCATGCTCTTTGTGACGCCGGCTGGAGACGTTGTCAAGCCACATCCACTTGAACGGGCTCTCTGGCTCTTGCCCAATAGCTGGCTGGCTCTGGGTGGTGCATCTCACACAGTCAGAACCAGTCGTGGGATTCAGCCGGTTCGCACCACTTCGGGAGAACCGGTTGTTAACTTTCTGAGCAGTTTGGCAAACTGGTTGTTGGAAGAAATTATTAGGGTAGAGAACCAAATTAATTAAATCAAATTAATTAAAATTAATTTAATTAAATCAAATTTAAAAAAAACCCGGTTGTTAAATTACTTTAATCCCACCACTGGTCAGAACTGAAGAAGCTTCTTGGATGAGAAGTGAAACGTCTTCAAGGAAAAAAAAAACCCCAGAAAATCCCCTTGCTTTTTTGGGGAAAAAAAGCCCCTTTGGGATAAAGGACCCCACACAGTTCCCAAAAAAACCTGCCAGGTGTGAATTATGGACGCTGCTGTATCTCTGGATGTTGCAAAAAATCTGCTGGAAGTGAAGGGGGCAGCCCGTTTTCAGTGCCAACGGCTGAAGGACAAAGAGCTCCTTGTTCTGCCCAGCAGGAAACGGGTTTTTCCCAGCTGCTCCTGACTGCCGGCTGGGGGCTCCTTCCCCCCCCTGCAAAGTTTGAGCTCCCCCAGACTCCTTAATTAGGGGCCAGAGGCTGGACCCTTCTCACTGACCCTCTTGCACTGAGATTGCCAAGAAGGTTGCAAGATGGGGGATCTTTGGAGTTTGGCGTTTATGGGGCAGGACATATAAACAGGCTGTGCCTTTTTCCTGGTCCCCCCCTCCCCAAATTCTCTGGCCAAGGGTGGTTTCCAAGGTGGAGGAGATTTATGGAGAGGAGAACAATCCTGGATAATAATAGAGTTCTTTGGGGATGGGGTGGATTGGGGTTTAGAGCAGCACATCTGTTTTAGGAAAGGGGTTAAAAACAATTGTAGTTCTCCACTTACGAACGGTCACTTAGCGACATTTGAAGTTACAACGGACCTCCCCAGAGCTACTCACGACTCCCTTTTGAAGCTTGGATGGTCAATTCCTCCCTTCACCCACCCACCCCGAAGTCACATGATCACATTTTTGGGGCTTGGAACAGTTATGGCTGTTTGCAGCATCCTAAGATCACGTGATGGTGATATATGGAGTTTTTTGTAAGAAACTGGTATTTGCTTCTGGTTTCCAGCAAAAAAAAAAAAAAAACCCACCCCACCCCACCCCACCCCACATCTAAAGTGGGTTTGATTAATAACTTCTGCATTTGCTTAATGACCACAGCATTCACTCAATCCTTGGTGAGAGCCTTGGTGGCACAGCAGATTAAAGCACTGTTAAGTAGCACCAGCTGCCTGCAATTACTGCGAGTTCGAATCTCACCAGGCTCAAGGTTAACTCAGCCTTCCATCCTTCCGAGGTAAGTAAAATGAGGACCCGGATTGTGGGGGCAATAAGCTGACTTTGTATAAAAAAGAACACCCCTTACGGGGGGGCCGAAAGCCCTACTAAGCAGGTATATACAAAAAGTATGACGGCTATTGCTTAACGCATTGTAAGCCTCCCTGAGTCTCCGGAGAAGGGCGGCATATAAATCGAACCAATCAATCAATCAATCAATCAATCAATAAATAAATAAATAAACAACTGCTTCAAAACAGTTAGTAAAATTTGGGCAAAGTTAATGTTTAACGACTGACACAACTTGTGTCATTCCAGGCTCAGTTCTGGTCATAAATTTTCACCTGTGTATAGTGAAAAGAAGGACTAAGGGAGACATGATAGCAATCTTCTAATATTTGAGGGGCTGCCCCAAAGAAGAGGGGGTCAAATTATTCTACAAAGCACCTGAAGGCAGGAGAAGAAACAATGGACGGAAACTGATCAAGAAGAGAAGCAACCTGTAACTAAGGAAAAATTTCCTGGCAGTGAGAATGATTAACCAGTGGAACAGCTTGCCACCAGAAGTTGTGGGTTCTCCAACACCGGAGGTTTTTAGGAAGAGATTGGACAATTATTTGTCTGGAATGATAGCAGGTTTCCTGCTTGAGCAGGGGGCTGGACTAGAAAACCTCCAAGGTCCCTTCTAACTTTATCTGGAAACCAGCTGAAAAAAATCACGAAAGACGATTGTGTGACATGTAACCATCATAAATAGACACTGTTTGCTAAGTGCCCGAATTTTGTTCAGTGCCCTAAGGATGCTGGGATGGCCCGTAAGTGCAAGGACCGGTCATAAATCACCTTTTTCACTACCATTGTAACTTTGATCCGTCACTAAATGAATTCTCGTAAATCGAGGACTACCTCTATATAGGAACTGGGATTGGGAAACCTTCAGAATGTTGAATCAGAGAACAGAGGAAAACCTAGTTAGAAGAAGCGGAATCTATTTCCCTTTTATTTATTTACTTAAAACCTTTATATAGCTGCTTATCTTGCTCTGGGCGGCTCCCAATTTAATGTTTATATAAAACCACAGTGAAACTATAAAACTAAACACATTAAACTGTTAAAAATAACAAAGGCCTAATCCCAAATCAAACTTCTAAACTGCAATTAGAGTTACTGCCTGGCGAGATTGGAGGGAGTCAATAAATTTTACAAATAAATAAAAATAAATAATATCACCCGATTTTCTCCCAACCTTTGGGGAAAACCCAAAGTTTTTCAAGGTCTGGCTGAAGGCTAAAAGGGGAAGGGTCCCCAGAATGGTCCACGGGGAAGGGGTTGCCAAGGAAAAGACAGCCTTCCTAGCACCCATCAGGTGGTAATATTTAGGGGAAGGGTCTAGGAGTGGGCCCACCCTTGAGGAAACGATAGAACCGTTCATTTAGTGACTGACGGCACTGAAAAAAGTGACTTATGACCGTTTTTCACACTTATGACCATTGCAGCATTCTCGTGATCGAAATTCAGACGCTTGGCAACTGATTCATATTTATGACCGTCACATGATCCTCTTTTGCGACCTTCTGACCAGTAAAGTCAACGGGAAAGAAACCCACATTCACTTAACAACCGTGCTACTCACTGAACCGTCATAGGCCATGGGTCATTTTTTTCAGTGCCGTTGCAACTTCAAACAGTCACTAAGCGAAATGTTGTAAGTCAAGGACTACCCGGAATGAAAACGCACTGTGGAACATTAGAAGAATAAGTAAAGGTCTGAAAATTTACAGTCGTGGCCAAAACTGTGGAAACCTTTTGGGAAAAGTGTATTTTCTAAAACTAGTTAAAAACATCACTTTTTCTTTTTTTACAGTAGTACCATAAAATTATATATCAATGGAAAAATAATTTAATCAAGGATGTAATGCAATAACTTTTATGGAGGATTTGCTATTAGAATAGCAGTTACAGTATGAAGAAGAAAAGGGAAGCACGTAGAAAAAACGAGATATATAAAAATAATTCCCAGGTCAGTTAATACCTCGTTGGGTACCCTTTATTTTATTTATTTATTTATTTTATCATATTTGTATACTGCCCTACTCCCAGAGGACTCAGGGCGGTGAACAGCCAAGATAAAAATACAAAGAACATACAAAAGTTAAAAACTATTAAAAATAGATTAAATAATTTGGGCTCAAAAAACAAATTTAAGACATCCAATTTATCTAAAACATTTAAAACCCAATTTAAAAGGATTTTAAACATGAGTTTAAACTTTAGCATGAGTTACGGCCTTACAACGTCTTCCCATGGAGGGAACCAAGTCTTTGAGTTCTGCAGCTGTTCTAATGGGAAACCAAGATGGAATGATGGCTTCTATTAACTGGGTTTGATTGCTGGGTCGCTTCTGACTAACCAGTTTCTTTAGTCGGCTCCCTAGATTTTCCATTGGGTGAAGGTCTGGGTTTATAGGATAGGATTGAGATAGGATTATCTCAAAACTCCCCAAAAAAAAGTGGTGTTATGAGCCATCAAACCTCAAAAATACACTTTTCCCAAAAGGTTCCCACAATTTTGGCCACGACTGTAAACTCCAGTCGAAATAAATCTGCCAGGAAGGGAGGCCAGAGAGCCCAGGGAGAAGTCGGGGTTTTCTCCCCTCTCTCAGCCCCCTCCAGAAGGATCCTTGTCTCTTCCCAGAAAAAGACTCATCTGCCCACTCGGCGCCACTCTGCAGAGCCTGGCTGGAAGGAGGCTGGACGCAAGTGACCTCTTGCAGACGCCAGCCTGGTGCCCACTGATAATGGCCGGCCATGAAAACAGAGACTGTCATTTCCTGGCCTGCCCTTTTGAATTGCCCATTCATGAAATCCTTGGTTGTTTGCAACCGGGGGTTTTAGCAAAACGAAAGCGCCTGTCGTGTTTCCGGGTTTTGGGGGGCAAAGGCAGCGGCATCATCACAGCCGGGGCGGGATCCGAATCATCCGCCTCCTTTTTTCCAACTCACTCTTTTTGCAACGCAAAAGGTCACAAAAGGGGATCACGTGACCCCAAAACGGTTTTTTTTTTAAAAAAGTCAGAGCTTCATGAAAAAGGCTGGACTTTCAACCTTTGCCGAGTTAATTTTTTTAAAAAACTTTCTGTTTAAAATACAAAGAGTCCTTGACTTACAAGCATTCATTTAGTGACCATTTGAAGTTACAACAGCACATTCAAACTCTTCAAGGCGTACAAGCTGAAATGTGATACAGGGAGTCCTTGACTTATGACCGCAATTGAGCCCAGAATTAATGTTGCTAAGTGAGACATTTGTTAAATGAGTTTTGCCCCAATTTACAGCTTTTCTGGTCACAGTTCTTAAGAGAATCACCGGAGTAACACGGTCAGTAAGTGAATCTGGTTTCCCCATGGACTTGGCTTGTCAGAAGGTTACAAAAGGGGATCACGTGACCCTGGGATGCTGTGACCGTCATAACTGTGAGTCGGTGGCCAAGCGTCTGAATGTAAATCACATGACCGGGGATGCAGCAGTGGTCATAAGTGTGAAAAATGGGGATGTCAGTTTTTTCAGTGGTGTTGTAACTTCGGTCACTAAATGAACCGTTGTAAGTCGAGGACTACCTCTACAGGTTAACCTCAACTTATAACAGCTCGTTTAGTGACCGTTTAAAGTTACCACGGCACTGAAAAACTGACTTATAACCATTTTTCACACCCCTGCAGTATCGCCACGTGATCTAAATTCAGACGGTTGGCCACTGACTTATAATTATGACGGTTGCCGTGTCCTGGGATGATGGGATCCCCCTTTTGCATCCTTCTGACGAACAAAGTCAAT
Source organism: Arizona elegans (assembly GCA_022577455.1). Taxonomy (NCBI): domain Eukaryota; kingdom Metazoa; phylum Chordata; class Lepidosauria; order Squamata; family Colubridae; genus Arizona; species Arizona elegans. Next base: position 1,307,338 of record JAKOOJ010000025.1, on the reverse strand, counting down.
GGGGAAGGCAGATTCACTTAACGACTGTAGCAAGAAAGGACATCAAATGGGGCAAAATTCACTTAACAAATTTCTCACTTAGCAGTGGTCGTAAATCAAGGACCTCCAGTAGCAGGAGCAGATTAGGCTTCTTTTTCCCAGCAGCCCCAGGATTTCTTCCCCACCGATCTAAACTTTATCCTCATTATTTAATTATTTTAAAGCATCCTTCAAGCCCTGCAAAATTGCCCCCTCTGGTCCTGACCGGACCCCCCCCAATTGACCCCTGACCCCCTCTGGACAAACCCTCCAACCAAGACAGCCGAGGGAGGGAAGGACAGGCAGCCTCCCTCCAACGCAAATGTTGACCTGCAGCACAAAAGGGGCTGTGTCAGCTTCCTCCGAGGGGGCAGCCCCACTGAGGGAGGCCAGGAAGGAGGGAGACCCAGTTAGAGGGAGCCAGTTGATCAAGAGACCCCCCCACACACACCCGGCCCCTGGAATCTGCAGAACATTTCCTTTTCTTTTCCTCTCCTCCACCTTCCCTCCTTTCTTTTCCTTTCCTTTCCTAGCCTTTCTCCTCCTTTTATCTTCTGTTCCTTTTCTCTTCCCCACCTCATTTTTTTTTCTTCCTTCCCTTCCCTTCTTTTACCTCCTTTCCTTCTTCCTCCCTCCCTCCCTCCATCCTTCCCTCCCTTCCTTCCTTCCTTCCTTCCTTCATTCCTTCCTTCCTCCCTACCCTTCCTTCCCTTCTCTTGGCTTCTTCATTTACCTCTTTTCCTTTCTCCTCCCTCCCTCCCTCTCCTTCCTTCCTTTATTTCTCTCCTTCCTCCTTCCCTTTCCTTCTCTTCATTCATCCTGTTTCCTTCTTCCTTTCCTTTCTCCTGCTTTTATTTTCCTTTCCTTCCCTTCCCTTCCCTTCTTTTACCTCCTTTCCTTCTTCCTCCCTCCCTCCATTCTTCCCTCCCTCCCTTCCTTCCTTCTTTCGTTCATTCATTCCTTCCTCCCTACCCTTCCTTCTCTCCTCTTGGCTTCCTCATTTACCTCTTTTCCTTTCTCCTCCCTCCCTCCCTCCCTCCCTCTCTTTCCTTCCTTCTTTCTTTCCTTCCTCCTTCCCTTTCCTTCTCTTCATTCATCTTGCTTCCTTCTTCCTTTCCTTTCCCCTTTTTTCCTTTTCCTCTCCTCTCCTCTCCTCTCCTCTCCTCTCTTCTTTCTTCTCTCTCTCCTCTCCTCTCCCCATCCTTCTCTCCCCTCCCTCCTTGCAGCCAAGTCCATTCCGGGAGGTGCCCAGAAAGATCTCCAAACCTTTTCCAGTCCAGGGAGAGAAGACAAAAGACACAAAACCAGAGCCAGCAAAGTTAGAAAAAGACGACAATCACTCAGTTCCAAGAAAAAGCACCCACCGCCTTCCATCTCTCCATCCCTCCATCTCTCCATCCCTCCATCCCCTGCGGCAGCAAAGAAACTTTCTCCATCCACCTTTCTCCAGCAGCTTCTCCCGCAAACCGAGCCAGATCTCGGACTGGGGCTTTCCTTTCTTCAGTTACCTTGGGGAAATGTTGGCCAAACCCAGCAGCCCCCTTTCGCTTGGCAGGCTGGCAATGCCAGGGCCAAGAGAAGCCCCCCTCGGAGCCTGCTCTGCTTGGCGTCCTGCAGGCAAGGAGCAGAAAGGCAAGAACTTCTGGGGAGGGGGCCGGGAGGGGTCCAGCTTCTGCAGGCCGGGGGAGGAAGGAGCATGCGCAGCCGTGGCTCTGGCGGGGTTGGGGGGGGCATTTCCTGGTGACAGAGGCTTCCTGCAAAGGCTGATCTTTGAAAAGGGGCAGAAAGAGGAAGGGGGGCGGAGGGGAGCTCACTGAAGCAGCTTCACTTCCCCCCCCTGCCCGCTCTAGAAGCTTGGCTTGGATTTTTTTGGGAGGAGGGGGGAGGTCTTGCAGAGACACCCCCCCCCCCAAAGGGAGGAAGCAACAGACAGGCACAGCAGGGAGAAATCTGGGAGAATCGCAGCCATTCAACGCTGAACGGAAGGAGGGATTGATGGGGATGGCACAATCGAGGGTTTGAAGGCTGAATTCCTCCGGCTGGACTCGGAAAGAAAAAGCGCATCTTGAGAAGGGAGGGGGGGGGAAAAACTCAATACAGGTCATCCTGGACTTACAACGGCTCATTTAGCGACCGTTTGAGGTTACAACGGCACAGTCAAACTCTGTAAAGCACAAGGATTTGATACGTGATTTGGATCGTCCTTGACTTACAGCAGTTCCTAGAGCAGTGTTTCTCAACCTTGGAAGCTTGAAGATGGGTGGACTTCAACTCCCAGAATTCCCTAGCCCAGTGTTTCTCAACCTTGGAAGCTTGAAGATGGGTGGACTTCAACTCCCAGAATCCCCTAGCCCAGTGTTTCTCAACCTTGGAAGCTTGAAGATGGGTGGACTTCAACTCCCAGAATTCCCTAGCCCAGTGTTTCTCAACCTTGGAAGCTTGAGGATGGGTGGACTTCAACTCCCAGAATTCCCTAGCCCAGTGTTTCTCAACCTTGGAAGCTTGAAGATGGGTGGACTTCAACTCCCAGAATCCCCTAGCCCAGTGTTTCTCAACCTTGGAAGCTTGAAGATGGGTGGACTTCAACTCCCAGAATTCCCTAGCCCAGTGTTTCTCAACCTTGGTAGCTTGAAGATGGGTGGACTTCAACTCCCAGAATCCCCTAGCCCAGTGTTTCTCAACCTTGGAAGCTTGAAGATGGGTGGACTTCAACTCCCAGAATCCCCTAGCCCAGTGTTTCTCAACCTTGGAAGCTTGAAGATGGGTGGACTTCAACTCCCAGAATTCCCTAGCCCAGTGTTTCTCAACCTTGGAAGCTTGAAGATAGGTGGACTTCAACTCCCAGAATCCCCTAGCCCAGTGTTTCTCAACCTTGGTAGCTTGAAGATGGGTGGACTTCAACTCCCAGAATCCCCTAGCCCAGTGTTTCTCAACCTTGGAAGCTTGAAGATGGGTGGACTTCAACTCCCAGAATTCCCTAGCCCAGTGTTTCTCAACCTTGGTAGCTTGAAGATGGGTGGACTTCAACTCCCAGAATCCCCTAGCCCAGTGTTTCTCAACCTTGGAAGCTTGAAGATAGGTGGACTTCAACTCCCAGAATTCCCTAGCCCAGTGTTTCTCAACCTTGGAAGCTTGAAGATGGGCGGACTTCAACTCCCAGAATTCCCTAGCCCAGTGTTTCTCAACCTTGGAAGCTTGAAGATGGGTGGACGTCAACTCCCAGAATTCCCTAGCCCAGTGTTTCTCAACCTTGGTAGCTTGAAGATGGGTGGACGTCAACTCCCAGAATTCCCTAGCCCAGTGTTTCTCAACCTTGGAAGCTTGAAGATGGGTGGACGTCAACTCCCAGAATCCCCTAGCCCAGTGTTTCTCAACCTTGGAAGCTTGAAGATGGGTGGACTTCAACTCCCAGAATTCCCTAGCCCAGTGTTTCTCAACCTTGGAAGCTTGAAGATGGGTGGACCTCAACTCCCAGAATTCCCTAGCCCAGTGTTTTTCAACCTTGGGAGCTTGAAGATGGGTGGACTTCAACTCCCAGAATTCCCTAGCCCAGTGTTTTTCAACCTTGGGAGCTTGAAGATGGGGGCTGGGGGATTCTGGGAGTTGAAGTCCACCCATCTTCAAGCTACCAAGGTTGAGAAACACTGTCCTAGAGAGACCGTTGGAAGTTACAACGGCACTGAAAAGAAGGACTTAGGACCGTTTTTCACACTTACAACCGTTGCAGCATCCCCGTAATCAAATTCGGCCGCTTGGCAATTGACTGACATTTATGACGGTTGCACTATCCCGGGATCACGTAATCTCCTTTCGCGACCTTCTGACAAGCAGAGTCAATGGGGAAGCCAGATTCACTTAACGACCAGGTTACTAACTTAACAGCTGCTGCAATTCACTTAACAATGGTGGCGAGGAAAGTCGTAAAATGAGACAAAACTCACTTCACCTATGTTTCATTTAGCAACAGGAATTTTAGACTCAGTTGTGGTCATAACTCGAGGACTATCTGTTCAGGGGTCCTTGAAGTACAACCTCACACTTATGACCGTCACAGAATCCGCATCATTACAGGATCAAAATTCGGACGCTTGGCCACTGACTCATATTTGCGACGGTCACAGTGTCCCGGGGTCACGTGATCCCCTTTTGCGACCTTCTGACAAGCAAAATCAATGGGGAAGCCAGATTCACTTAACAATCGTGTTACTCACTTAACGACTGCAGCGATTCACTTAACAACGGTGGGAAAGAAAGGCGGTAAAATCAGGTGTAGGTTGTCCTCGAGTTGCACCATTCATTTAGCGACCGTTCGAAATTGCAATGGCAGTCCTCACACTTACGACCATGACAACATCCTCACGGTCACGTGATCAAATTTTGAGCCCTTGGCAGCTGACATGTATTTATGATGATTGCAGCCTCCCAGGGACATCCACCATCTCTGACCTTCCCAGTCGACTTCCCACAAGCAAAATCAATGGGGTTCAGCCAGATTCACTTAACAACCATGTGATTTGCTTAACAACTGCACTGGTTCGCTTAACAACTCTCTCAAAAAGGTTCAACACCTTTAACAACCGCCTTGCTTAGCAGTGGGAATCCACAGGCCCAGATCATGAGGGGAGACATGATAGCAGACTTCCAATATTTGTGGGGTTGCCCCAAAGATGAGGGGGTCAAGCTATTCTCCAAAGCATCTGAGGGCAGGACAAGAAGCAACAGGTGGAAACTCATCAAGGAGAGAAGCAACCTGGAACTGAGAAGGAATTTCCTGACAGGGAGAACAATTCATCAGTGGAACAGCTTGCCACAAGAAAGTAATGGATGCTCTATCACTGGAGGTTTTCAAGAAGAGACTAGACAGCCACTTGTCTGGAAGGGTCTCCTGCCTGAGCAGGGGGTTGGACTAGAAGACCTCCAAGGTCCCTTCCAGGTCTGTTATTCCGTCATTCATGGAGTGGTACGATTTGTTGATTTGGAAGGGACCACAAAGAGGTCCATGATCTTTCGAGGCCATCTAGACCATGGAAAAGGAGGAGAGAATAAGTGAGAGGCCAAGAATCCCGTGTGTGTGTGTGTGTGTTGTATTGTGTTGCTGGGTGCAATTCTCCTTCCCCTCCCTTCTCCCTGCCAGAGGCGCCTCCACCAGCTCAGCATTTCTGAAGACACAACATGGTTGTTTCACACCAGTGTTTATCTTTGCGGTTTCTCTCCCACTTTCTAAGTTTACCATTCCTGGGTCTGAAAAAAAGAATAAAAAGGGAAATAAAAGATAGTAAAAGTAAAGTAAAATAAAAAAAGCAGGGCACAGAATACAGAGTCGGAAGGGACCTTGGAGGTCTTCTAGTCCAACCCCCTGCTCAAGCCAGACACCCTGTTTGAATGAAGTAAAATAAAAGTAAAGTAAAAAGTAAAAAGTAAAATAAAACACAGGTAGACCGACAGACAGGTAGTCCTTGATTTTGAGCTCAACATTTCTGTTGCTAAGCGAAACATTTGTTAAGTGAACTGTGCCCCATTTTATGACCTGTCTTTCTACAGTTGTTACGTGAATCACTGCAGTCGTTAAGAAAGTTACATGAATCTGGCTTCTCCATTGATTTTGCTTGTGAGAAGGTCACAAAAGGAGATCACATGACCCCAGAGCTCTGCAACCGTCATAAATATGAGTCAGTTGTCAAGTGTCGGAATTTTGATCATGTGTAACCACGGGGAATGCTCATAGGTGTGAAAAGCAGTCACATGTCACTTATTTCAGAATCAGAATAGAGCTGGAAGGGACCTCGGAGGTCATGCAGTCCAACCCCCTGCTCAAGCAGGAAACCCTCTAGGGCCTATACCATTTCAGACAAGTGGGTATCCAGTCACTTCTTAAAAGCCTCCAGGGATTGAGCCCCTACAACTTCTGGTGGCAAGCTGTTCCACTTGTTAATTGTCCTCACTGTCAGGAAGTTTCTTTGCACTTTTTCCAAAGTCTCAACATCTGTACTAGGTTGATAGGGGGGTAAACATATTTTAATTCCACAACAGACCAATAACATTTGGAAGCGGCTTAAAAAGACCCTGCCTTAATTTTCAGAAGAATCATAAGAAAAAGGAGATTCACAACAATCTGGCTTCTGAAATTCTATGATAAAAGCCAATTTGAATTGAATTGAATAAAATTCTGAATAAAACATGAATAAAACTGCCTTCCTGTGCAGACTCACACTGATTCACTGTCACACGTCAGCGGAGACCCATCATCCCCAGCCTGATATCCTCTTGGCTTGCTGAATTCCCCTTCCACACTCTCTACACCAGCTAGAAAGCTACTTCCTTTGTTTTTCCTCTTACATTTGCATGATAATCTTAGTAGATTCACCGCAAAGCATGCGTGGAAAACCTGAGTTCCTTTTTCATTTCATTTTTGAACCGACTCCTAAATACAGCCTGATTTTTGGTGTCACGTTAAAATGGGCCAGCAGGTGGCAGCACCTGCCTGATTCTACCTGAAGCTAAGCAGGGACAGCGGCGGTGAACACCTGGATGGGAGACCCCAAAAATACCAAATTACGGGTGGACCTCGATTCACAATCACTCATTGCTGACGGCTCAAAGTTACAACAGCACTAAGAAAAGTGATCCTCAAACTTACGACCGGTGTAGCATTCCTCACAGTCACATGATCAAAATTTGGGTACTTGGCCAACTGGAAGCATCCGGGAGGCACCTGATCACCATTTGAGACCTTCCCAGGGGGCCCCCAACAAGCAAAGTCAATGGGAGGGGGGGTGCCAGATTCGTTTCATGACTGTATAATTCACTTAACAACTGCAGTCATTCACTTAACAACCAAGAGAAAAAAGGTCGTAAAAGTAGAGGGGTCTCACTGAATAACTATCTTGCTTCTGGTTCCTACTGTGGTCATAAATTGAGAACTGTGCAAGTGGAGCTGGGAAAATATCGTCGATTAATCCCACATACCATACACCAAACTCTTCTGCATTTATCCTACTGTGAGACTCAGTTCTGTGATATCTCTAGAACATAGACTACTAGAGTTGGAAGGGAACTCAGAGGTCTTCTAGTCCAACCCTCTGCTCGAGCAGGAGATTGGATCCTGCAACATTATCCTGGGACAGTATATTCACCTTCATTTGTGAGACGTTATCCCATTTTGAGACAAATGGCTGTCCGGTCTCTTCTTCAAAACCTCCAGTGATGAAGCACCTACAACTTCTGGTAGCAAGCTGTTCCACTGGTTAATTGTCTTCACTGTTAGGAAGTTTCTCCTTTAATTCCAGGTTGCTTCTCTCCGTGATGAGTTTCCATCCATCGTTCCTGATCTTACCTTTTGGTGCTTTCCAAAATAATTTGAACCTATTTCACTACCTGACCCTATTAGATAATATAAATGATCTATTCTTGATGTTTTTTAAAAAATATTTCTTTGACGATGTTCTCCTTGATGGGTTCCCATCCATCGCTTCTTGTCCTGACTTCAGGTGCTTTGGAGAATAGGTGGACCCAGGGGTGAAATCCAGCAGATCCTAACAGGTTCTGGAGAACCGGTAACGGAAATTTTGAGTAGTTTGGAGAACCTAAATTATTTAATCTGGTTTTAATTATGTTTCTAACTTTTGTATCTATGTATTTTATTTTGTGCCTGTTCATCGCCCTGAGTCCTTCAGGAGTAGGGCAGTATATAAATTTAATAAAATAAAAAATAAATAAATAAATAAAAAATAACTGGCAAATACCACCTCTGGCTGGCCTCTGAGTGGGGTGGGAATGGAGATTTTGCAATATCCTTCCCCTGCCACGCCCACCAAGCCACACCCACAGCAACCAGTATGGAAAAAATTTGGATTTCACCCCTGGGTGGACCCCCCCACTCTTCCTTGGGGCAACCCCTCAAGTATTGGAAGAAGGCCATCATGTCACCCATAGTCCTTCTCTTCCTTAGACTAGAGATACACAGTTCTCTTAACCGTGGTTTGTACGTTTTAGTCTCCAGTCTCCTAATCATCTTTGTTGCTCTTCTCTGCACTCTTTCAACCTAGAATGGGTGCTCCATCACTGGACGTTTTCAAGAAGACATTGGAGAGCCATTTGTCTGAAATGGTTCCATGATGGCAAACCTGTGGCACGTGGAGCCATATCTGTGGGCACACGAGTATTGCCCTAGCTCAGCTCCAGCCAGCTGATTTTCAGGTCTTCTGGGCCCACCAGAAGTCGGGAAATGGGCCTTTTTTGCAGATGAGACCTGAGTCAGGGGTTTCCGATTCCCTCCCTGGCCTGAGTGATTTGTACAGATCTTCCCTTTCTTTGCACTTTTGTCGTTTCTTTGAATCTTGCTATTTCGAGGGCTTCCAGAGAAGGCCGGCCAGGAAACCACGTCTTCTCCTTCGCAATGTTCAAAGGGGACCACGTGGAGCCTGCCCTCTGCTTGTACTCTGCAGCACCTTTTCTAGGGAAAAAGGAACAGGCTGCGTCTATTTTTCTGACCTTGAATGACGGGAACGACCACAAGGGAGCCCAACAATTATGTTCATTTAAATCGGAGGTCTTCAAACTTGGCCGCTTTAAGACTTGTGGACTTCAACTCCCAGAATTCTCCAGCCAGCTGTGCTTGGCAGCTTTAAGACTTGCGGACTTCAACTCCCAGAATTCTCCAGCCAGCTGTGCTTGGCAGCTTTAAGACTTGCGGACTTCAACTCCCAGAATTCTCCAGCCAGCTGTGCTTGGCAGCTTTAAGACTTGCGGACTTCAACTCCCAGAATTCTCTAGCCAGCTGTGCTTGGCAGCTTTAAGACTTGCGGACTTCAACTCCCAGAATTCTCCAGCCAGCTGTGCTTGGCAGCTTTAAGACTTGCGGACTTCAACTCCCAGAATTCTCCAGCCAGCTGTGCTTGGCAGCTTTAAGACTTGCGGACTTCAACTCCCAGAATTCTCTAGCCAGCTGTGCTTGGCAGCTTTAAGACTTGCGGACTTCAACTCCCAGAATTCTCCAGCCAGCTGGCTGGAGAATTCTGGGAGTTGAAGTCCGCAAGTCTTAAAGGTGTCAGGTTTGAAGACCTCCGATTTAAACGGTCACAGAGGAAGAATGAAATGAGAATGAAATTATCTTCATTTTTTTTTCAGCTGCTAGAGAGCAAATCATCCCTTGGTCACGCAAAGCCTTTTTTTTTCCTGGTGTAAGTCCTCATCTTACGACCGCAATCGAGCCCAGATTTTCCATTGCTAAGTGAGTCATTTGTTAAGTGAGTTTTACCCCTTTTTACGACCTTTCTTGTCACGGTTGTTAAGTGAATCTTGGCTTCCCCGTTGCTTGTCAGAAGGTCGCAAAAGGGGATCAAGTGACACACACCCCCGGGACACTGCGACCGTCATAAATAGGAGTCAGGTGCCAAGCGTCTGGATGTAAATCATGTCACCACGGGGATACTGCAAGGGTCGTAAGGGCGAAACATGTCATAAGTCACTTTTTTCAGTGCCGTTGTAACTTTGGACAGTCACTAAACAGACTGCTTTAAGTCAAGGACTACCAGAATACAATTAAGACTTCTTCATTTATTAATTTCCTGAGAAAATATATATATGGCTGCCCAACTTAACAGAATAACAGAATTGGAAGGGATCTGCTCCGAAATCCAAAAAGAGCATTTTTCCTCAAGTTTTGAAGACCACAATAAACTCCTACAAGAAGGACAGAGAAATTCGCCTCTGTGCTTGGCATCGGCTGCTAAGCGGAGACCACAAACCCCATCGTCCCCCATCCCATACGGCTCTCCACCGGCAGCGAAAAGGACTCAGCGACAGCGAGCAAACCCCTCTTCCGTCAATGCTCCCACACACAGATACACCCTGGACACTTCTGGAAAGGAACCATGTTGGTGTAGTGGTGGTTAAGGCACCAGGCTAGAAACCAGGAGACGGTGAGTTCTAGTCCCGCCTTAGCACGAAAGTCGGCTGGGAGACTTTGGGCCAATCACCAGGAGACAGTGAGTTCTAGTCCCGCCTTAGCAAGAAAGTCGGCTGGGAGACTTTGGGCCAATCAGGAGGAGACGGTGAGTTCTAGTCCCGCCTCAGGCACAAAAGTCGGCTAGGAGACTTTGGGCCAATCACCAGGAGATGGTGAGTTCTAGTCCCCCCTTAGCAAGAAAGTCGGATGGGAGACTTTGGGCCAATCAGGAAGAGACGGTGAGTTCTAGTCCTGCCTTAGGCACAAAAGTCGGCTGGGAGACTTTGGGCCAATCACCAGGAGACAGTGAGTTCTAGTCCCGCCTCAGGCACAAAAGTCGGCTAGGAGATTTTGGGCCAATCACCAGGAGATGGTGAGTTCTAGTCCCGCCTTAGGCACGAAAGTCGGCTGGGAGACTTTGGGCCAATCACCAGGAGACGATGAGTTCTAGTCCCGCCTTAGCATGAAAGTCAGCTGGGAGACTTTGGGCCAATCACCAGGAGACGGTGAGTTCTAGTCCTGCCTTAGGCACGAAAGTCGGCTGGGAGACTTTGGGCCAATCAGGAGGAGACGGTGAGTTCTAGTCCTGCCTTAGGCACGAAAGTCGGCTGGGAGACTTTGGGCCAGTCTCTCTGTCTTAGCCCAGCCCACCTCAGAAGGTTGTTGTGGGGAAAACAGCCGGAGGGAGGAGTATTAAGAATATTCACCAGCTGGAGTTATTTATAAAAAGAATAAAGGTGGAATATAAGTGAAAGGACTTCTGTGCCTGGCCCTTTTTCTTTGCAACGGTTGGCCAACCACCTCTGGTTCAGGGCGTGATTACAACATGAGGCAGCACTTTCGTTCCAGAGAAGAAGAAATTTCCTTCTGCAAACGTTTCTGGTTGAGAAAAAACGGGGTTGGTTGGCAAAGCTGGTTGTTATGATAGTTAGGGGTGGATCTCAGGTCAGGCCAAGGAGGATTAAGGAGGCAGAATAACTGGTTAACAGGCCCAGAAGGCAAGGAACTGCCTCTTTCATTGGAAGAAGCCCAAGAAAAGGTCACAAAAGGCTTCTTGGGAAAAGAGTTGCAGAGCAGTTGACTGGAGATCTCAGAATAACAGAGTTGGAAGGGACCTTGGAGGTCTTCCAGTCCACCCCCCTGCTCTAGCAGGAGATCCTATAACATTCCAGACAAATGGGTGTCCAACATCTTCTTAAAAACCTCCAGTGATGGAGCATTCACAACTTCTGGTGGCCAGCTGTTCCACTGGTTAATTGTCCTCACTGTCAGGAAATTCCTCATTAGTTCTAAGTTGCTTCTCTCCTTGATGAGTTTCCACCCATTGCTTCTTCTCCTGCCTTCAGGTGCTTTGGAGAAGAGCTTGACTCCCTCTTCTTTGGGGCAGCCCCTCAAATTTTAAATTGATAAATTTTAAACTATGGGCCAAATTTAATTATTTTAAATCTATTTTTAATCGTATTTTATGTATAAATGTTCTTATTTTGGCTGTTCACCGCCCTGAGTCCGAAAGGAGAAGGGCGGTATAGAAATTCGGAAAATAAATAAATAAATAAATTTTGAAAGACTGCTATCGTGTCACCCCAGGTCCTTCTTTTCATTAAGTTAGACATACCCAATTCCAATAACTATTCTTTATATGTTTTAGCTTCCACCCCACTAATCCTCTTTGTTCCTCTTCTCTGCACTCTTTCCAGAGTCTCAACATTTTTTGTATATTATGGTGACCAAAACTGGATGCAGAATTCCAAGTGTGGCCTTACCAAGGCATTATCTGACGAGATCTGACGAGATCCGGCCATGAATGGTGTGAACGGGTTTTAATGTCTTTTAATGTTTTTAATTTCCAAGTGTTTTTATAGTGATTTTTTGAGTGTATTGGGAGCCGCCCTGAGTCTTCGGAGAGGGGCGGCATATAAATTGAATGAATGAATGAATGAATGAATGAATGAATGAATGAATGAATGAATAAATAAATAAATAAATAAATAAATAATTAATTAATTAATAAAGTGGTATTAGCACCAGAGGTGGGTTTCAGCAGGTTCTGACCAGTTCTGGAGAACCGGTAGCAGAAATTTTGAGTAGTTCGGAGAACCAGGAGTAAAAATTTTGACTGGCCCTGACACCATCTATTCTCTGCCTCCCGAGTCCCAGTTGATCGGGAGGAAATGGGGATTTTGCAGTAACCTTCACCTGCCACGCCCACCAAGCCACACCCACAGAACGGGTAGTAAAAAAATTGTGAAACCCACCACTGATTAGCATTTCACGTGATCTTGATTCTATCTCTCTGTTTATGCAGCCCAGAACTTTGTTGGCTTAGTTTAGCCCCAGGACCTGGAAGGCTTTGATGCTGACCACTAACACCTTGAGTTGGACCCAAAAGCAAATTAAAGCTAGATGCCAGGTTTTCCATCTTTGGCTTGATGCCTTGCTGGCATCCTGCCATCAAATGTTAGGGGGAGGTGGGGGAGCTGCTGCCCACAGCTGGCTCAAATACAAGTGATTGTCCACTCGGGCTCCAAGATCCCTCTCACAGTTACTACTGTTGAATCAGGTATCACCTGTACTACACCTGGGCATTCGTTTCTCTTGCCTAAGTGTAGAACCTGACTTTTCTCACCACTGAATCTCTTCTAGGTTATTGCCGTGCCGGTGATCCTCGACTTATGACCACGATTTGAGCCTGACATTTCCGTTGGTAAGCAAGGCAGTTAGGTGTTAAATGAGTCATGCCCCATTTTACAAACTTTTTTTGTAAATAAGCAAATCATTGCAATACTTCAGTTAGTCACACGGTTGTTAAGTGAATCTGGCTTCCCCCATTGACTTTGCCTGCCAGAAGGTCCCAAAAAGAGGATCACGTGACCCACCACCCACCCCAGACACTGGAACTGTCATAAGTACATGCCAGTTGTCGAGTGTCTGAATTTTGAACACAGATGCTGCTCATTTAATGACTGCAGTGATTCGTTTAATAACTTAATGGGGCAAAACTCACTGAACAACAGAAATTCTGGGCTCAATTGTGGTCGTAAGTCAAGGACTACCTGCATTGTGCCTACACCGTATCAAAATAATCCAAGTGTTACTTTCCTTTTTCTCACCTTCCGACCGAAAGCAAAGCTTATTTTAAGGGAACTCTTGTTGCTTGGAGACGCGTGGAAGTGTTTCTCGTCGCACACGTACTAACACACGCTTACACACTCCCCTCCCTGTGTTGCACACACGTGTGTGAGCTTACCTTGGCTTGGCTTTCTGGGCCACCACCCTGGGGGGCAGCGTGGGGGGGCGCACGGGGACGGGCGGCTTGCTTTCCAGCTGGTGGCGTTTGGCGGGCAGAGGGGGTACAGGGGGCTTGGCTCCCTCCTCCGGAAAGGGGGGGCTGAGCCTCTCGCCACCTATCTGCGGGGAAGGGTCCAATCCTGGGTCCAAGGAAGCATCCGCAAGGAGTTCCGGAAACGAAGCGGAGAACTTGACTGGAGGGTGGCAAGTGGTCCTCGGAGGGATAGGGGGAGGAGTAAGGGGGAGGCCAGCGGGGGCTTCTGAACCCCGTTCTAGGGGCGACCCCTTGCTACTTGGTCCTGCCAAGTCCCGTTTGGCCTCGTGCTCTGGCAAGGAGGCAGCTGCACTCGAGCAAGTCCGGAAGATGTGGCGTTTCATGGGGATGGGTCTCCTCGGGGGCAGCTGGGGACCTCCGGAGACAGACGGCAACTCGGCGAAAACCTTCGTCAACCCGGAGAGGATGCGCTTGCGATGGCCGGGCAGCAGGACGCCGAAGCGGAGGAGAGCCTCATCGGTCAGATGCTGGCAGTCCTGGAGGCATCTCAGCTGGTTCTGCTCAAAGGCCTCGGTGTACTGGTCCAGGCGGAGAGTTCGCAGCCACTCGGCCAGGGCAAGCGAAGGGCCCTCCGCCATGGCTCTGGGGGCGCTCAGCGGCTTCCTGGCCAGCAGCTCAGATCATGCCTCTCTCTCTCCCGTCGGCGGGTTCTCAGGATCCCCGGGGACAGCGAGCACTGCGGGAGGAAGGAGAGCAGCCTCATCAGCGGCCAAGCCTTGCACCACCAACCCTGAAGGGCAGGATCACCAGAAAAATCTGCACATCTGCAAAAACATGTGGCATTTCATGGGGATCGGTCTTCTCTTTCTTTTCTTCCTTCCTTCCCTTCTTTCCTTCCTTTCCTTCCTTCCTTCCCTTCCACCCTTCCTTCTAGTTTTCTTCCTTCCTTCCTCTTCCTTCCCTTCCAGCTTCCTTTCTTCCCTCTCTCCCTCCTAGATTGCTTGCTTGCTTACTTCCTTTCTTCCTTCTTTCCCTCCCTCTTAGCTTGCTTTCTTCCTTCCTTTGCTCCCTCCTAGCTTGCTTGCTTGATTTGTTCTTCCTTCCTTCCTTTCCTTCCTTCTTTCCTTCCTTCCTTCCTTTCTTCTCTCCCTCCTAGATTGCTTGCTTGCTTGCTTCTTTCTTTCCTTCCTTCCTTCCTTCCTTCCTTCCCTCTCTCCCTCCTAGATTGCTTGCTTGCTTGCTTCTTTCTTTCCTTCCTTCCTTCCTTCCTTCCTTCCTTCCTTCCCTCTCTCCCTCCTAGATTGCTTGCTTGCTTGCTTCTTTCCTTCTTTCCTACCTTCCTTCCTTCCTTCCTTCCTTCCTTCCTTCCTTCCCTCTCTCCCTCCTAGATTGCTTGCTTGCTTCTTTCTTTCCTTCCTTCCTTCCTTCCTTCCTTCCTTCCTTCCTTCCTTCCTTCCTTCCTTCCCTCTCTCCCTCCTAGATTGCTTGCTTGCTTGCTTCTTTCCTTCTTTCCTACCTTCCTTCCTTCCTTCCTTTCTTCCTTCCTTCCTTCCCTCTCTCCCTCCTAGGTTGCTTGCTTGCTTGCTTCTTTCCTCCCTCCCTCCCTCCCTCCCTCGTCTCTCCCTACAAGACTTTCAAATCTAACTCTTTTTTGGAACCGAGTCCCCAGAATGCCAAAAATGTTGAAATACAAGAAGCCGAGCCGGTCTCTCTACCAGGGCAAGGAAAGGGCTGTGCTGAGTCGTTTGGGCAGATGAAGGGCAGTGCAGTGGCTTCTGGGAGTTGAAGTCCAGCAGGATTAAAGTTGCCAAGTTTTGGAGACCACTAAACATTATAAACCCGCATATACAAAATTTAAAGTTTTAAGAGTGAAAATTTTGAGTAAGGATTCCAGGCTGTTTTCCCTGCTTGACCCCTCAAGACCCCCCCCCCCTCGTCTCTCTCTGACCCTTGACCTCGCTCGAGACCCCTTGTGATACAAACACCCTCATTATCACATTATCCCAGGTTTCTTCCTTCAGTCCCCCTTTTCTTCCCTGACTGCCCCTTGCCTCATTTCTGCTTTTGCAAGGGACCCTCGGCAGATTTTGCTGAGACCGAGATCTTCTCCAAAAGTCATTTCCTGTGGCTATAAATAAGAAGCCCAAATTCCCCCACCACCATTCTCCGTCTCCCATCCAGTCACACTTCTCTGACTCACCGACACTTCTTTGCACGTTTGCACACATCCAAGCACAATCCCGACACCGGATCACCGACCCTGAACACTGCAATGGCCGCCCCTTTGGCGTGCTAGTAGTCCTCACCTTACGGCCAGATTTGAGCCCCAAAGTTTGGTTGCTAAGTGAGACATTTGTGAAGTCAGTTTCGCCTCACTTTTTTGCCTCAGTCATTAAAGTGAATTGCTGCCTTTGTTAAATTAGTCACACGGTTGTTAAGTGAATCTGACTCCCTCCATTGACTTTGCTTGTCAGAAGGTTGCCAAACGTCATAAATATGAGTCAGTGGCGAAGTCTCTGAATTTTGATCACGTGATCCTGGGGATGCTGTGACGGTCATAAGTGTGAAAAATGGCTTTAAGTCACTTTTTTCACTGCTGTGTAACTTCAATCAATCATTAAATGAACTGGGTTTTTTTTCCCCCAAATAATATTTAGTTTATTCAAGAAAAGTTAAAATACAAAACACTAAATAAACTTTTAAGTCAAGGGCCTCCTTTAAAAGCCCCAGGGAGTCTTCTGAACGCAACCCTCTCTTAAGCGGAGGGGAGAGGAGATCTGGTGCCTTCCCCCCTTGCAGGGATGCCAATACCCATCATCCCCAGCACCCGGGGTTGACGTCCAAGCCATCCAAAGAGACAATATCAGGGGAAATTAAGGTTTTTTTGGGGGGGTCTTTCCAACCTGACCTTTGGATCGGAAAGCCTGGATTATTCGACAGGCAACTTTCTTATTTTTAATGTTGTTGTTTACAAAGAGGAACCCACGGGAAATATCACAAAAATGGGAACAAGGGTTGAGAAGGAAGTCAGCGCGTTTCACACAGAAACGTAGAAAACTGGCAGCCGACCGAAGGCGCCATCGAGTTTGCCCCCCCCCCCCAGTTCTATTTTGGTTGGTTCCCTTTCTTTGCTTTTCTTTTTCATTCATTCATTCATTATTTTTAATGATCTCTATATTTGACTGCTTTTTTTTTTACTTGATTCTGTAGCTTATATTTTTAGGTCGTCCTTGGCTTACAGCCCAAAATGTATATTGCTCACTGAGAGGTGGTTGAGAGAGTTTTGCCCCGTTTTACGACCTTTCCTGCCGCTGTTGTTAAGTGAATCAATGCAGTGGTTAAGTTAGTGACACGCTCATTAAGAGAATCCGGCTTTCCCCTTTGACTTTGCTGGTCAGAAGGTCGCCAAAGGGACAATCACATAAGCCCAAGAAGACTGCAACCGTCGTAAGTACATGCCAATTTCCAAGCGTCTGAATTTTGATCACGTGACCACAGGGATGCTGCAATGGTCATAAGTGTGAAAAAAGGGTCCTAACTCACTTTTTCAGTGCCATCGTAACTTCGGTCACTAAACAAACTGTTGCAAGTCGAGGACTAGCTGTATCTCATATTATTTTACAGGCAGTCCTCGACTTACGAACACAGGGGAGCCCGGCCTTTCCATTGCTAAGCAAGACAGTTGCTAAGTGAGAGCCTTGCCCTGTTTTACAACCTTTCTGACTGCTTTCAGAAGGAAAGGCAGCCCCCTTTGACCCCGCCTGAAAAGGCTGCCTTTTCCCCTAGATATTTTTGCTGAATGCAGGATAAAAATACCCTGGCTGAGCTTATTTTAGTTTCCGGGAACGTTCGCAAGGCAAGATGTCATCCCAGCACGTGGCCCCAGCTCTTTCCCAACCCCAAAGCCTCCTCCGGTGACCCCCCTCCCCCGTCCCCCCCCCTCCCCAAACCCTGCTGCTTCCTCCGCTGGTTGGGCGGTTGGAGCATTGACTGCTACCTTTTGACACTTTCGGTTCCTCTAATTCGTAAACTGAACTCAAATAAACCCCTTTTTCTCAGCCGCGCTGTCGTGCAGAGGGTCCTCGACTTACGGCCACCACGGAAGCCAGCATTTCGGTGGCTTAAGCTGTGAAATTGGCCCCACTTTACGACCTTCCTCCCCACCGTTGTTAAGGGAATCCCTGCAATGGTGAAGTTAGTCACACGGTTGTTAAGTGAATCTGGCTTCCCTGCGGACTCTGATCGTCAGGAGGTCGCAAAAGGGGATCACGTGACCCTGGGGGGACGCGGCAGCCGTCATAAATACAAGTCGGCTGGCAAGTGTCTGAATTTGGATCAGGTGACCGTGGGGGATGCTGCAACGGTCAGAAGTGTGAAAAACGGTCCTAAGTCCCCTTTTTTCAGGGCCGTCGTAACTTCGAATGGTCACTAAATGAACTGTTGTAAATCAAGGACTGCCTGTTTTCTGTTACTCTGCTTGGATTTTCTATTTTCAGAAAAGCTTTGCGAAGAATAATGGCAAAAATGGGACCTGGATTAACTTCTCTATTTCCTTTTTTTTCTGTTTTAGAATTGACCCACAAATCCGGCCATTCACACCACTCTGCTGGTTTTGCAGCCCCCACCCAGCCCCCTCCCCACCAATCTTGGCAGGAAGGAAGCCCCGGTCAGGCAGGAGTCCCTACCCACCCCAGCCCATGGCTGGATGGTGGCCTTCGCCCTCGCCACTGTCCCCCCTGACCCTGTGGCCCCGTGGCCCCTCCGTGTGACTCACACCGACAAGAGGACGTCGTTCGATGCTCCTCAGGGAACTGCCACAATTTGCCAAAGCCACAACCGTCTTGCTAAGGTTGTGGGAAGTTTCACGTTTGCAAAAGCTCTGATCAAGTGGCAAGGGGTTCCCCAGACGCCTTTACACAGTCAGGGAAGTGACTGTCACGTGGACATCCGGTTTCAAACGCCAGCAGAGCGCAGAGGGTCTGGATGCGACTCACCCACAAAGCACAATCCTGAGGGAGGAGGGCAAAAGAGTCAAGATGGTGGCTTTGAGTGATACTCACAGACACACACACACAAAAATGTCCCTTGCAGGTCTACTCCGAAGTAGATCCCTACAATTCAATGGGATGAGGACAAATGCCATTTTAGCCATCGGATCATCCTCGCAAATCAGCTGCTATCACTTTTTTTAACCTTTGAAGATTAAAAATACAGGCAGTCCTTGACTTACAACCACAATTATAACATATATGGGTATATCCATAATTTTGTATATATTAGGGGTGGATACCCTTTGAGAGCTGCATGCAATGAAATTTCCTTTTTAATGTATGCCTATTAGTGTACATTCAAAATTCAAAGTGACAATAAAGCTATTATTCTATTCTATTCTCTACTGTATTCTATTCTATTCTACCCTATCCTATTTTATTCTTTTCTTATTTATTCATTTATTCTGTCATGTTTATGTTATACATATTAGTGGAGACCCTTTGAGAGCTACGGGCAACAAAATTTCCTTTTTAATGTATGCCAATCAGTGCACATTCAAAGTGACGAAGTTATTATTCTATTATTTATTTATTTATTTATTGGTTCAATTTATATGCCGCCCTTCTCCGGAGACTCAGGGCGGCTTACAATGCATTAAGCAATAGCCGTCATACTTTTGTATATACCTGCTTAGTAGGGCTTTCGGGTCCCCCCTAAGCGGTGTTCTATTTTATACAAAGTCAGCTTATTGCCCCCCACAATCCGGGTCCTCATTTTACCTACCTCGGAAGGATGGAAGGCTGAGTCAACTTTGAGCCTGGTGAGATTCGAACTTGCAGTAATTGCAGGCAGCTGGTGCTAATTAACAGTACTTTAGTCTGCTGCACCACCAAGGCTCTATTATGATGTTATTCTATTGTTCTATTCTACAATGGAGCCCAACATTTCTGTTGTGATGTGAAACATTTGTTAAGTGAATTTTGCCCTGAATTCGGACTTACAACCATATGATTTGCTTAACAACCACACAATGGTGTGGTTGTTATGAGAGCCTAATGACTTTTGTAAAAACGGTCATAAAATCAAGTCATGCGATGATTCGACTTACGACCTCAATGAGTTACCACCACAATTCTGGGGGCTCAATTGTCGTCGTAAGTGGAGGACTATGCCGGCTGGTGAATTCTAGGAGTTGAAGTCCACCTTCTTAAAGTGGCTGAGATTGGGAAACGCTAATTTAGGAAACGGAAAGTGATGCAATTAACTGCCAACCAACCTCAGATGCAAGAATGGAACGGAATATCATCAGTGTTGTATAAAATATATATTATATTACTGCAATGCACATGATTATGGCTTTTTAGCCCTCCAAAAGGTTTCAGCAAGGAGTAAAGCTCAGGAATACTTTAAAACAAAACTAAGACGCTTAAAAATTCTGCAAAAAAAGGGAATTTCTTTGCCAGAGAAAATACCAAACCCCCCTCCCCGCCCCCCGCCCGCCTCGTGCGGTGCAGCTGCCATAAGCACTAAAGGGGGCTTGTTCTCCAGACCACTTGCCTGCCAAGGGCCGGGAGATCAGGGAGAATTTCGGACTTCCTTCCCTCGGCCTTGAATGGGGAGCTGTGTTGAGGCCCCTCCTCTCGTCTCCTCTGCCCCCAGTCTTGCAAAACTCAACCCTGCCCAAGATGGCTAAAAATGTTTGAATGCCACTTAAGGACAGAAGCAGCCAAGAGGTCCAAGGAAGGAGGAGCCCAAAGGCAAGAGAGAAGAACAGGCAGAAAATCCACAGGTCGGGTCACAAAGAGGAACCGGGACTGCGGAATCCTAGGGCTGGAAGGGACCTTGGAGGTCATCTAGTCCGTCTCCCTGCCCAAGACAGGAGAACTTTATACCAACCTGGACCAATGGTTATCCAGTCTGTTTTTGAGACGCTCCAAAGATGGAGCACTCACAACAAGCTGTTCCATCTATCTATGGAGAGGAGGGTGTGGGTGTGAGAGAGACAGACAGACAGACAGACTAGATAGATGAGGGAGGCAGGGAGGAAGGGAGGGAGATCAGGGGATTGAACAAATATCTCCAAGGACTTTCCAAGTTCCAACCCTGTTATTCTATCCATCCATCTATCTATCTATCTATCTATCCATCCATTCATCCATTCATCCATCCCTATCTATCCATCCATCTCTATCTATCTATTCATCCATCCATCCATCTTTATCTATCGATTTATCTATCTATTCATCCATCCATCCATCCATTCATATCCATCTATCTGTCTGTCTGTCTATCTATTCATCCATCCATCTTTATCTATCTATCTATTCATCCATCCATTCATCCATCCATCTCTAGCTATTCATCCATCCATATCTAGCTATTCATCCATCCATCTCTATCTATCCATCCATCCATTCATTCATATCCATCTATCTATCTATCTATCTATCTATCTATCTATCTATCTATCTATCATTCTATCGTTCTATCGTTCTATCAATCAATCATTCTCTACCTTATGCATCTATCCCACATAGAATCATAAGGCTGGAAGGGACCAAAGCAGATGTCCAAAGCAGGAGACCTGATGCCATCCTGGACAAATGTCCAAGGAGACATTTTCTGACAACGGGAACAATTCATCAACGGAACAGCTTGCCACTTGGACTTGTGGGTGCTCCACAAGTTTTCAGAAACAGACTGGACAGCCATTTGCCCGGGATGACATATTAGGTCTCCTGCCCCTGAGCAGAGGGTTGGACTAGAAGACCTCCGAGGTCCCTTCCAGCCCTAGGATTCTACGTGGCAATTGTCCACCGCGCTGGGGATTAAAACACAAAGCGTCCCAGTGAAATCAGATTAGACCCAGAGCTGGAGGAAGTGTGTTGCGTCTAACATGGCTGGCTTTTGTGTTTATTTCTTCCTCTCTTAATTAGTGCAAACCTCTTAATGAGATTTCATGTGGTGCTGGCGTGCAAGGGAGCCTGTTCAAGGGAGCTGATTAAGCTTAACATGTTTATGGCTAATAGATCAGCCATGCTCGGCTCGGCTCTGTTTGCTATAATTTCATTTGCCAGATGCCCGTCCCGGGTTAGCCAACTTACTTCCCTTCCCAGGGACAGTCTTCATGCCCCCTTCCAGGTGTGCAAGCGGTCCCCTCCCAAGCAGAACAACTGCAGAGAACACCAGGAGTGAAAGTACCTGGAGTTCATTTAGCGGCCACACAATTCACTTAACAACTATGCCAAAAAAGATTGTAAAATCAGGCATGACACAATGAGCTACCACCGGGTAAAACGCTATCCTTATAACAATAAAATACAACTTACAACACTTCATTTAGTGACCGTTCGAAGTTACAATGGCACTGAAAAAAGGACCTGATGGCCTCTTTTCATACTTACGACTGTTTGCATGGTGGAGCAAATGCAACTCCGACCCGTGGTGTCACGTGATCCAAATTCAGAGGCTTGGCAACTGGCATGTACTTATGACGGTTGCAGTTGTAAACTGTGGATTACCTGTAGGCTTCCGGTCCGCTTCCCGAGCTGGCCTACCTCGAAGGGCTGCCAAAATTAAACTTAGTTGGGTCTAGTGATGCACCATGCTCCACTGTTTCCCACCTCTGGGGAAGATGCCGCTTGTAGGGCAGGGGTCTCCAAATGTGGCCCCTTTAAGACTTGTGGGCTGACTGGGGAATTCTGGGAGTTGAAGTCCACAAGTCTTAAAGGAGCCATATTTGGAGTCTAGGGGTTTGCTCCACAATGCAAACCAGAGAGGGGTGGGCTTCGTTCCCCCCCGCCCAAGAAACAAAGGCCAGTCCTTAATAGGTCCTTGCCCACCGTCCTTAGGGAAAGCAAGCCCCCTCCCCAAAGGAAACAGGACCACTTTCCTGTTCATAGGACTTGTGCCTCCTATCAGCTGCCCCACAGGCAGACATTCAACAGGGCTAGAGTCTCCTCTCTGGGGAATTTCAGTTGGTCAGCCATGTCGCCCTTTAGCGGAAGGAACCCTACAAAATGCCAGCAGCTGCTTTGCATACCTTCACTTCCTGCTGTATAAATACACATACACCCTCATTCAAAACCGTGCAGAACAGCAGAAAAATACATATTTATAAGTGGTGGTGGGTATTTTAAGACTAGCTTCCTGACCAGAGGGTATGGCTGTCATGGTCACCCAGGGTTCAAACGGCCTTTTCCAGCTTGGCACCAAAGTCTCAGGTTGAGTGCCCTCAATTCAAGTGCCTTGGGTTTGATTTGCCCCACCGAATCAGCCTGATCGGTGGTGGTTTAATCAATAAACCATGATTAAACCATGGCTTTGGATGCAGATGTGAAATCAGAGAGTGGGATTAGGAATCCTAGTTTGGCCAGGGATTCCTCAGGGGAAATTTGCCTCTTAGCTTCCTCTTCCTCACTGAAGGGTTGCGAAAATCAATGAAGACCCCACGTGGGCCCCAAGAAGAAGATCAATACAATATCAGTGTAATCAATACCCCAAACAATGGCCTTAAACTACCAGAGTAGGGGCAAAGATTGCTGGGCCAGCCTTGGAAACCAGGTTCCAGCATCCTTAGCCCCAGAGGGTTGTTGGTTTGGGGTGTGGGGAAGAGAATACAGCTAATCCTTGCTTAGTGACCAGAACTGGGAACGACGACAACAGACATTAAGCAAAGTGGTTGCTAAGCGAAACTATGATTGTGCTTGCTATCTGGCAGCCTACAAATGTTGGCAATGCAAGGACATTTTTATTACCATTGTAGCTGCAAACGGTCACTAAATGAGGCAGTTGCTTAATGGGGACTCTCTGTATTAAATTCCTGGCAAGATAGAAATCTAACCCACATAGACTTCTGGGAGTTGAAGTCCACCCATCTTAAATCATGCCGGCTGGGGAATTCTGGGAGTCGAAGTCCATCCACCTTAAAGCTGCCACGGTTGAGAAGCACTGAATTAGAGGTTTCCCAATTTGATGACCGCAATCCATCTTTCAAGACAAAACTGAAACATGACGAGGGAGTTCCATCAAAGGCCCATGACTTCCCAGGATGTGATTCATTCACACACCCGGTACAGGAGGCCCAACCGAGCGGCCCCCGAAGCACCACCCAAAGAAGAGACCTCGGGCACAGAGGCCAAAAACGAAGCAGGGGGGTCCCCAGCATGTTGTCACTTCTGCATCCTCTAAAAATGTGAGAAATCAGCAAAGATTCAGAGCCCCGCCCTGGAATAGGCTCCCACAGGAGTTGCCCACAAGAAGACTTCTGCAGGCAATTCCCTAGGCTGTAAATCTGCAGTGCAAAAACAACCAATTTTCAGAAAACTCCACCATTGCATTCCTTGTATCATCCGTGCTCTTTTGTTTTCACCTTTTTATTTCTCTAATTGTTCATTTTAATGCTTTTCTAATTATGCTTTTATGCTATTGCAAGCCGGCCAGCATCACATTGGGGGGGGGGGGGGCTTTCAAAAACTGTAGTGAATTCCTGAAAGCCGGGCAATCAAGACCGATGGCCATCAACAAACACATAGAGATAAGTAACATCTACACATCATTCAAAAGAGACAAGCAAAGAGCTAAAAACAAGACCAAACTACCCCCTTATCGGCAATCATCACTAAAAAGAGATTAACACCAGTATTAACTCTAAACCAACAATCAAGGGATAAACCGACACTACCCCAATCAAGGAATTAGCAACTCAGACAAACAATCAAGCAGTAAACAATAGTCTAATCAAGGAACCACCAAGAATTGATGGGGAAGGGAGGTGTATAAGCAGAGAGCAAACCCACCCACCCCGGTTCCAGCACATTCCCTTGTGGGGTCATGAAAAATCTGCAAGAAAACCACCAATCTCACAGTTGTTGTCGTCCTCCTCCTCCTTCTCCTCCTCTTCCTTCTCTCCATAAACCCCTCTTCCTTCCAACACTGATGATGCTACCTAGTTTGATCATGAAACGTCTGTGAGAAAACCACCAAGCTCAGAGAGCATCAAGGACCCCATAAATAATAAATAGGTCCCTTTAAAATTTTTGCATCAGCCTGTCCCAAACTGGAAATGCCATTTCACTTCCAGAATTCATGGGCTAAGATTTGCTCTCTGTTTCTGTAACTAGCCAAAGGAGACTCTTTGAAGTCTGGGGGGGAGGGGGGGAGAGTAAAAAAAATATATATCATGATTGCTTTTCCTTTCCAAGAGGAGAAACTGAGGCTCACAAGGGGAGGGGTCTAGTCATCCCATCAAGGAGAAATCCACAAATAATCAAAGGTACCAAACAGAAGAGAATATCTGAAACTCAAAATTGAACTGTGGAGTCCTTGGAGCTCTCTGAGCTTTCTTGCAGACATCTCATTACCCAACTAGGGAATATCATCAGTGCTAGAGGGGAAGGGGTTTAAAGGGAGGAGGAGGAGACTGTGGGCTCCTTGAGCTTGGTGGTTTTCGTGCAGACATTTCTGTCAAAGGATCCTCCCAAATTCCTCGTGTCTTCTGGACACATCAACCTGCCTTCTCCTAGCCACCTAAGCCAGCATCTAATTCCTTTTTCCTATCAACGGCTTCTTTTCTCCCCATAAAGTTTCACTCTCAGATTGAAACATCACTCAGAAAAAGCCAGGAAATGGACCAGACAGGACTAGTAACATTTTTTCTTTCCCCTTTATTTCTTAAACGAAGAAATAAACCCAAAGCTTTCTGCTAAATGTTTTGCAGGTGCAAAGATTAGGCCCCCGGGGTCATGGAAAAAGTATTTACAAGCTGGCCAGTTTTAGAGGTGTTAAAGACACAAGTGGCTTTTTTATTTATTTTTTTATTTTATTTTTTTTGCACAAACCAGTTTTAGAGGTGGAAGGAAGTGAAAGGTGTTAACAGATGCCATGTGGCCAGACATGAAATCTGAAGCAAAACAAAAAACCTCTCTGTAATGGGACCCCAGGAGAAAAACTCATCCATCTCCAAACTTCAAAAGCATCCAAAATCACCAAGTGGAGGAGATTGTGAGCCAAACTAAAAAGCTACTGCAGATTTTATTCACAGGTGAGATACAGTAGGACTATCCCATAGAACAGGGGTCTCCAACCTTGGCAACTTTAAGCCTGGAGGATTTCAACTCCCAGCAAAGCTGGGGAATTCTGGGAGTTGAAGTCCTCCAGGCTTAAAGTTGCCAAGGTTGGAGACCCCTGCCATAGAAGACAATATCTTCTAGCACTGATTATGTTCCCTAGTTGGGTCACGAAATGTCTGCCAGAAAATAGAGAACACAAAGGACCCCACAGTCCTCCTCCTCCTCTCCCTGCAAACCCTCCTCCCTTCTAACACTGATGATGTTCCCTAGTTGGGCCACAAAACGTCTGCAAGAAAACCACCCAGCTCAAAGACCACCAAGGACCCCACACGGCATAACTATCCACCATGAAACCCAGAAGCTAATTCAGACGTCCCTGCTCAGCTGAATCTCCCAAAATCCTACCGTGATCGGGCTTCTCCAAAGCAAAAGCGTGGAAAAACCTCCATTAAATCCGATCAGAAGTTGTGAAGTCCCAAAAATGCTGCTTAGGACTTGGTTTGCCCCCCCCCCCCCAAAAAAAAAATCCTCTCACTTTTCATCCTTTCAGGGTCTTGTTTAAGGGATTAGTTGCATCTGAATTTCTAGATACCAGCCCATTGAACAGAAAGGACTACATACCCCTTTCCTTGAACCCAGGGAGGGGGGAAAAACCCAAATACACTACAGTGTTTATAAACCGTGGTCACTTTAAGATGATAAAATGCTGGCTGGGGAATTCTGGGAGTTGAAGTCCCACCTGTCTTAAAGTAACCACAGTTAACAAACACTGCACTACTAAATCTATTTCAAACTAAAGGGGGAAAAAGGGAAAAATTCAAGCCACCAAACCTCTCCATTTTGCCTGCTCAGGTTGCCGGTTCTCAAGATTTGCTTTCTCAAGACTTCTGAATAATCGTGCAAGGACGTTTGTCTTCGGAGACCTCCGATCGCGAAAAAAACCGCAGAGAAGGAACTGAGAAAGCCAGAAAACACCCAGAAGTCCTCTACAAAAAAAAATAATAATCTCGTGCGTCGTAGGGAGAAAGTCAAAGGCCTTGCAAGTGCCACTCCCAGCCCCTTAAATCACAGGAAGCCTCAGCCCATTGGCACCGTCAGAATAAAAGGAATAAAAGGCTGGCTGAGAATTAAAGAGATTAATTCCTTTTTTTCCCCCCTTAGAATGTTATTAAAGTCGAGTGTTTCTTTCCTTCCTTGTATTTATTCATTCGATTTGAAAACCAGCCGTCTCCCTCTCCAAGGGACCCTGAGTAGAAAATACAGGTAGTCCTCGTCTTACAACAGTTCATTTAGAGACCATTCCAAGCTACCAGGGCACTGAATAAAGTGACTTACGGTCATATTTACAGATTACAGATTAACAGAGTTGGAAGGGACCTTGGAAGTCATCTAGGCCAACCCCCCGCCTAAACAGGAGACCCTATACCATTTCTGACAAATGGCAGTCAAGTCTCTTCTTTGAAATATTTCACAGTTACGACTGTGATCGAAATTCGGACGCGTGGCCACTGACTTGTATTTATGAAGGTTGCAGTAGTCCTGGGGTCACATAATCCCCTTTTTGCGACCTTCCGACAAGCAAAGTCAACGGGGAAAGCCAGACTCGCTTAATGACCATGTGACTAACTTAACAACTTCAATGATTCACTTAACATCTGTGGCAAGAAATACAAAACAGGGCAAAACTCCCTGAACCATTGTCTTGCTTAGTAACAGAAATTTAGGGTGAAACTGTGGTCATAAACCGAGGATTGCCTATCCAACGAAAATAAAGATTTTATTTAAAAAAGGAACTCATGCAGGATGAGCAGAAGAGAGGGGAAAAAACAAGCATTGACTTCCGACACTTTACAGTACGATAAAGTGACTAATTAAAGATTACAGTTAATTACATTTTGCATTGACGTGTATTGACTACAGGGCAGGGGTGAAATCCAGCAGGTTCTGACAGGTTCTGGAGAACCGGTAGCGGAAATTGTGAGTAGTTCAGAGAACCGGCAAATACCACCTCTGGCTGGCCCCAGAGTGGGATGGGAATGGAGATTTTGCAATATCCTTCCCCTGCCACGCCCACCAAGCCACGCCCACAGAACCAGTATTAAAAAAAGTTGGATTTCACCACTGCTACCAGGGTCCTCGACTTTACAACCTTTGGTTTAGCCAGTGTTTGAAGTTACAATGGCACTTTAAAATGTGACTTATAACTGGTCCTCACACTTACAACCGTCACAGTATCACAGTCACGTGATCAAAACCGGGGGCCATTACAACTGGCAAACATTTACAAAGATTGCAGCATTCTGGGTCAGGTAACTCCCCATTTGCAACTTTCCAAATCAACTTCCATTAAGCAGACTCAATGGGGGGAGCCAGGTTCACTTAACGACCGTGTGATTCACTTAACAACTGCAGCAATTCTCTTAACGAGCATGGCAAAAAGTCATAAAGTTGGACTCGCTTAACAACTGCCTCGCTTAGCATTGGGAATTCTGGTTCCCCCTTCCGGTTGTAAATCAAGGACTTTCTGTACAAGCCGTTTCTATAACAATAAAGTTATCCCGTTTTTTAAAAACTGAAGTCATTAAGTTTCATTTTTCTTCGAGCGTAAAATCCAGAAGCGATTTCCCAATGGAAACCAAACTGAATAGGATTGTTAAAACAGTTGCCTTAACCAACTCAACCACATTCATTTTTCCCATCAATTTCTCCACTGGGAGAAATAATAAATCTTTCTCTTTACACTTATTGGATTTTCTACATCCTCAAACGTCTATAATGGCAAAGATCTACATTATCTTTCATACTCTTTGTCCAACAGCTCTAAAGGGAAAACTTCTTAAGTTTCAGTTTTATATTCGCTTCAAAAATATTCATGCCAAGGATGTAGCATTAATCATGAAGGCTGGGATTCCCACTGAACCAGGTTAATGATCTCAGCTTGATCCAGGGGGACATTGTAGAATGGGAGGGAAGAAAGACCCTCGTCCAACTCCCCTTCACTTCAGTGGGGAAGGGGTGGTACCTTCCCAGTGGAATGTCCACCCTTAAGCAAATCCTATCTCCTTCTAGCACTGATGGTGTTACCTATTTGGGTGATGAAACGTCTACAAGAAAACAGCCAAGTTCAGAGGACACCAAGAAATCTACAGTCATCCTCCGCCTCTTTCTCTTTCTCTATCTTTTTCCCTTTCTCCATCTCTTTTTCCTTCTCCTCCTCCACTCTGCAATCCCTCTTTCCTTCTAGCACTGATGATGTTACCTAGTTGGGTAATGAAAGGTTTGCAAGAAAACAACCCAGCTCAGAGAGCACCAAGGACCCCCCACAGTCAGCATTATCTTCCTCCTTCCTCCTTCCCCTCCTCTTCCTCCTCTTCGCAAACCCCACTCCCTCCTAGCACTGATGATGTTACCTGGTTGGGTCATGAAACGTCTGCAAGAAAACCAGCCATCTCAGAGAGCTCCGAGGACGCTACACTTCAGCTGCCTCTTCACACCTTCATTGAGGATGATGGCAAGGAGAATCTAAACATCTGGACAAGCACTTCAATGGGGAAGGATATTACGGGGCTTTCACAGCTGCCTGCCCGCCCTTGGGAAATAACACAATCACAAAACTACAGGAAACGGTGCTCAGCCCATGTGACGGTTCAGAGATTGCATGCAGCCGAATCTCACAGCCAAAATGTGTACAATCTCCTTTTTTTTCTCAAATGGAGATTGCAAGGAACTGCAAAGATCCCGGGTAAAGCAGAACAATCCGGAAAAGGAATTGTAAAAAAAATATCTTTTCGATTCTTGATTTTTGGAGTGTTACTTATGAGCCAAAGCAGATGCCCCTTCCCCTCTTCCCCTCTTGTGATCTCCAGCCGATCATCCTCAACCTCCTGCTCTGAGGTATCTTTAGACTACAACCCCCATCATGCCCAGCCAATGCACCCATTTTCCTACCCAACTGATCAGGTTAAAAGCTACAACCAAATCCATCTGGCGAACATCTGGTTTAGAAAGGCTGTACAGACAGTCCTCAATTTACGACTACAATCGAGCCCAAATTTATGTCACTAAGTGAGACGTTTAGGTGAGTTTTGCCCCATTTTACGACCTGTTCCTAAGTGAATCATTGCAGTTGTTAAAATTCATAACGTGTTAAGTGTTCAGTGAATCCTGCTTCCCCCATTGACTTGGCTTGTCAGGAGGTCACAAAAGGGGATCACACGTGACCCCAGGACACTGCAACCGTCATAAATATGAGTCAGTTGTCAGTTGAGTCACAGCTGAATTTGATCATGTGACCCTGGGGATGTCGCAACAGTTGTAAGAATGTGAAAAATGGTCACAGGACTCTTTTTTCAGTGCCGTCGTAACTTTAAACAGTCATTAAACAAATTATTGAAGTCTTACAATTCATAAGTCAGAGGTAGTGGTGAAATCCTACCGGTTCTGTGGGCGTGGCTTGGTGAGTGTGGTGTGGCCTGGTGGGCGTGGCTTGGTGGGCGTGGCAGGGGAAGGATACTGCAAAATCTCCATTCCCTCCCCACTCCAGGGCAAAGGATATTGCAAAATCCCCATTCTCACCCCACTCCTGGTGCCAGCCAAAGGTGGTATTTGCTGGTTCTCCGAACCACTCAAAATTTCCACTACCAGTTCTCCAGAACTGCTGGATTTCACCCCTGGTCAAAGGACTCCCCATACTGAAAAGCTGTTTTGCTCTCTTCAAGCCTTTTGCAAACTTCCTCCAAGCCCCTTTTCCCAAATATAATTGCTAAAAAAACAATATTCTAAAATTTAAAACAGCCCAGCTCCTAACCTTAATCTCAGCCTGTTTTAATGCCCTTCGAAGAAGGGAAATTGAAAAAAAACCAACAATGCACCAGATTAAGTGTCCCTGCAATGCCAAGGACATCATAACAAGAGTTGTGTTGGTTTTCACTATCGGATTAACACAAACATCCCTATTCTGTATCTCGGCTTTTAAGAGCTCATCCCATATATGCAGACTCAACTATTCTCTTTGCAGGTGGCAAAGTTTTCTTTCACTGTTTGCAAATTGCACATTTGCACATTTCTTTAGCATTTGAAATGTGGATTTACAGGCAGCTGTTGGGTTGACAAAATCAGAAAGCAGGAGGGGATAAGCCCCCTGGGAAAGCCAAGGGAAATCATCAAAGCCATTAAAAAGCGAAAGTTAGAATATTTCAGACATGCGACACCCGGAAAAATACGCCATATTTCACTTAATCCTCCAGGGAAAGATTGAAGGCAAAGGAGGTCCAGGCAGAAAAAGAAAGGACATCGTGGCTTCAAAATCTAAGGGTCTGGACAAAACTCAGCAGCCTTTTTCGTGTGTCTGTTGATCAAAATAGGATCACCAACATGATCACAAACGTCCGATGACGGATATGACACAAGAAGAAGAAGAGATTGGCAAATTATTGCAAAGTTTGATAACCTCACAAACTCACACAAAGGGAACGCTGCAATAGGTTGTAAGGGGAAAGGATCAGGTGTAAGTCGCCTTTTCCCCCCCCCCCTCCCAGTCCGGGTATCACTTTGAACAGTCACAAAATGGACGGTTGTAAGTTGAGAACTTCCTGTCTTTATTTATATTCTTTGAGCATCAAACATGGTCAACCCCCGCAAACCCCCCCCCCGAAAGTCTCTTCCCAGGTGCAGAGGGGCCACCCCACCTGTTGGTCGGTTGTTATTGTACTTCTGCAAATTGCTATGTCGCGCACAACCTCCCCCGTGGGAGCAGGCGAGGCAGCTGTGACGGCCTCAGAGCTGTGGCTGGAAGACTGAATTGTGTATTTGCCACGGAGAGCCACAAATGCTCCTTCTGGGTGGCTCTCCTGATGTTCTCCCCCGGGGTCCTCTTTTGAGGGAGTTGTCTTCTTCTCCTTCTCCTCCTTCTCCTCCTTCTCCTCCTTCTCCTTCTCTTCTCCTTCTCCTTCTTCCTCCTTCTGCTTCTCCTTCTCCCTCCTCCTCCCCTCCTCCTCCTCCTCCTCCTTCTTCTCCTTCTCCTTCTTCCTCCTTCTGCTTCTCCTTCTCCCTCCTCCTCCCCTCCTCCTCCTCCTCCTCCTTCTTCTCCTTCCTCCTCCTCCTCCTTCTTCTCCTCCTCCTTCTCCCTCCTCCTTTCTCCTTCTCCTTCTTCTCCCCCTTCCCTTTCCCCCTCCTCCTCCTCCTTCTCCTCCTCCTTCTCCTTCCTCCTCCTCCTCCTTCTTCTCCTTCTCCTTCTTCCTCCTTCTGCTTCTCCTTCTTCCTCCTCCTCCGTTCTCCTTTCTCCTCCTCCTCCTCCTTCTCCCTCCTCCTTTCTCCTCCTTTCTCCTTCTCCTTCTCCTCCTCCTTCTCCTTCTTCCTCCTTCTGCTCCTCCTCCTTCTCCTTCTTCCTCCTTCTGCTCCTCCTTCTTCTCCTTCTTCCTCCTTCTGCTCCTCCTCCTTCTCCTTCTTCCTCCTTCTGCTCCTTCTGCTCCTCCTCCTTCTCCTTCTTCCTCCTTCTGCTTCTCCTTCTCCTCCTTCTCCTTCTTCCTCCTTCTGCTTCTCCTTCTCCTCCTTCTTCCCCCTCCTCCTCCTTCTCTTCTCCTCCTCCTCCCCCTTCTCCTTCTTCTCCTTCCTCCTCCTCCTTCTTCTCCCTCCTTCTCCTTCTTCTCCTTCCTCCTCCTCCTCCTTCTTCTTCCTCCTCCTCCTCCTTCTCCTCCTCCTTCCTCCTCCTCCTTCTCCTTCTTCTCTTCTCCTCCTCCTCCTCCTCCTTCCTCCTCCTCCTCTGGGCCGGTGGGTGGAGCCTCCCGCCACTGCCACTACCAGTTTGCCCACCACTGTTTCTAATACTGATGATGCTACCTAGTTAGGTCATGAAACGTCTTCAAGAAATGGTGGAAGACTGAATTGTGTATTTGCTACCGAGAGCCACCAACGCTCCTTCTGGGTGGCTCTCCTGATGTCCTCTTTTGAGGGAGCCCCCAAGGGAGAAACGTCCCCCCCGAATTCAGCCAGACCGACCTCTCAATCAAAGGGGCCAAGCGCTTATTCATTTATACAGGCAGTCCTCGACTTACGACCATGTCTTTAGTGACCGTTCAAAGTTACAAAGGCACAGCATCCCTGCGGTCCCGTGATCCAAATTCAGATGCTTGCCAACTGACTCGTATTTACGACAGTCGCAGAGTCCCTGGAGTCACGTGATTTCCCCTTTGGTGACCTTCCGACGAGCAAAGGCAATGGAGGAAGCCGGATTCACTTAACAGCCATGTCACTAACTGAAGGACTGCAGGGATTCCCTTAGCAACGGTGGCAAGAAAGGCTGGGCAAAGCCCTCTTAACCAATGTCTCACTTAGCGACAGAAATTTCTGGTCCTAACCTATATTCACTTCCCCAAGGGTAAACAAGTGTGGGGGGGTCTTTACTACAGATAACTGGAGGTTTTTAAGAAGCCCCTTGTCTGGAATGGTCTAGGGCAGGGGTCTCCAACCTTTTGTCACATTCTGCACAGCCATTTTCTTCTCCTGATTCCCACCCCTCAACC
Source organism: Arizona elegans (assembly GCA_022577455.1). Classification (NCBI taxonomy): domain Eukaryota; kingdom Metazoa; phylum Chordata; class Lepidosauria; order Squamata; family Colubridae; genus Arizona; species Arizona elegans. The sequence continues at coordinate 1,274,509 of JAKOOJ010000025.1, read as the reverse complement.
CAGTTCCAATTCCCGTTCTGCCCCCAACCCCTCAACCCCCCAACCCCCTCCCCTTCTTTTTCCACCCCGTAAGAAACAGGCGGCATCGTGTCCACTAAATAATTCCCCTTTTCCGTCTGCCCCATTTAATTCTTGGCATTCGGCCTCCCAGAGAATTCCCACAGTAAATGGCCACTGAAAAGACGGTCACCCTTTTTGCAGAGGGAGTCGCACAATCCAGAGCGGGACCCCAGACCCACCAGCTCACTCCTGCCTTCCTCCTTCCTGAGAAGCTCTCTTCTAGCTGCGGGGAGAGGATCCTCAGAGCAACAGCTTTGCAAAAATGCCATCTTCTCTCCTTCCTAAATGCTTGAGGCAAAGCGGTTCTGCAAACACGGCCAGTCCTTGATTTACAACCACAGTTGTGGCTAGGATTTCCGTTGCTAAGCAAGGCAGTTGTTAAGCGAGTTGCACCCATGACCTTTTTCACCATGGTTATTAAGCGAATCTCTGCATTCAAGTGAATGGCAGGGGGTTGTTGAGTGAGGGGTGTCCAATTTTATGCCTTTTTTTCCCCATGGTTGTTAAGCGAATCACCACACAGGTAGTCCTTGACTTACGACCTCAATGGAGCCTTGTTAAATGAGTTTTCTCCCCTTTTACCAAGTTTCTTGCCACAGTTGTTAAGTGAATGACTGCAGCTATTGAATTAGTAATATGGTGAATCTAGCTTAATATGGTAATTACCGGTAATAATGAAAAAAAAATGGTAATTAATAATAAAATTAATATGGTGAATCTGGTTAAGTGCATCTGGCTTCTCCATTGAACTTTGCTTGTCAGATGGCCATAAAAGGGGATCACATGCAACCGTCATAAATATGAATCAGTTGCCAAGCATCCAAATTTTGATCTCGTGAGCCTGGGGGGAATGCTACAACGGCCATAAGTATGAGAAACGGTCATAAATCGCTTTTTTCAGTGCCGTTGTTAACTGTGAATGGTCACAAAGTGAACTGTTGTAAGTTGAGGACTACCCGTAGCTGTTAAGCGAATCACTATAGTTGTTAAGTGAATCATTAGGTCTTTAAGCGAATCTGGCTTCTCCGCATTGACTTTGCTTGTTGGGAACCTGTTGGGAAGGTTGCAAATAACAACAGTGGCAAGAAAAGTCATAAAATGGGGCAAAACTCACTTAAAAAATGTCTCACATAGTAACATTTGCAGTCATAAGTCGAACACTACCTGTACTTAGTTAAATCCGCTGGTGAAGCAGTAACTGTTGTGGTCCACCAGCTGCCAGTGGAGCTGGTGGCAGACCCAGACGATGAGGAGGTTGGGGAGGGACTTGGGCCGGTTCTGGAGTCTGGGAAAGGCTCTGATGGATGCTCTGCGACGGACGTAGAGATAGAGCCAGGGCCGTCCGACATTTCCCAGCCACTGGAGAGGCAGCTGCCTTTGGAGGCTGAGATGAGTGAGGAGGAGGAACAGCTGGGGCCTATTCCAGATGCAAATATGCACAGAGCAGGAGTTAGGAGAGGAGAGCAATGGAGGACAAGGAGTCGAGTCGGGAAGCAAAGCAAACATGGACACAGATTGGCCCCTCCCTGGCTGGGGAATAAATAGAAGGAAAGGGGAGTGGTGATCGTAGGAGACAACCATTCGTATTTCTGGAGATTTTGCTCATGGCGTTTCGTGCCACAAAGACTGCTGGCCAGAACTTAAATTGCAGCCTTTTGACTGGGAGCTCAATTATCGCAAGGAGCTGATAAACTCTGTTACTGCAGTGAACTCCTTGCAGGACTCTTGCCTGGAATTTTCGGTGGGGTGAATGCAATTAATTCACAAGAGGTAAATGAAGAGGGGTTTTTTGTGACCAGGAGTCCATTTCTTCCTTCTGCTAAGGCTGGGTCAGAACAGGAACCAGGACCTTTAAATTAATGGGACTTCCACCTGCCCTGTGAATGAAGACCTTGAGCCCAAGGGCTAAAAATATACCTTGGGAGTTCTTGAGAACTTCCTGGCTGGCAGCCACTTCCCAGCGCTGCAAAGCCCCTTCCAGCTTCTCCTGAACAAGCCCTGACCGGCAGCTTGGCTGCTTCCTGCTTTAAAAAACCCAGCCTCCGCTCTTGGCATCCATGGGCATTGGCAGAGGGAGAGAATTAAGATCACGTGAAGGGTTAATACCACTTTATAAGGCCTGGGTAGGAAGGCCACATGTGGAATTCTGTACCCAGTTTTGGTCACCACGATATTAAACAGACGTTGAGACTCTGGAAAGAGTGCAGAGAAGAGCAACCAAGAGGATTAGGGGACTGGAGGCTAAAACATACGACGAACGGTTGGAGAAATTGTCTAGTCTTGTGAAAAGAAGGATTAGGGGCAACATGATAGCAGTCTTCTGTATCTGAGGGGCTTCCACAGAGAAGAGGGAGTCAAGCTATTCTCCAAAGCCCCTCCAAAGGGCAGGACAAGAAGCAACGGATGGAAACCAATCAAGGAGAGAAGCAACCTGGAACTAAGGAGAAACTTCCTAAGAGTGAGGACAATTAACCAGTGGAACTGCTTGCCTCCAGAAGTTTTGGGTGCTTCATCACTGGAGGTTTTTAAGAAGAGATTGGACAAACATTTGTCTGAAATGGTATAGGATCTCCTGCTTGAGCAGGGGGTTGGACTAGAGGACCTCCAGTTGTTCTGTTGTTCTTTTATTCTGTTCTATTATTTGCAGCATTCACACCACACACCAAACCCGGATAATGAACCGATCCTCATTCTAGGTTTCCACAAGGCAGTGACCCATAAAGTAACGAGGTATAGGTTTGCCCAAACCCAGACCCACAGACCCAAACCCAGACTTCAACACATTTGCTAATAGCAACGTCCCAATTTTCATTGGCCGGATCAAATGTTCGTAGGAGTCCAGCCGTGGGAAGCCGACTGATGCCCTGCTCATTCCTTTGGACAAGTCTTCCCTAATTATTTGACGGGATGGGGGGAAAAAAGAGAATGCAAAACCAGAGCAGTCCTCCCCATCCTCCCCAGCCAGCAGCCCCAGGGTTAAGCAGTGGGAACTTGATGCAACCAATCAAAGCAGGCAAGACAAAGAACTGGCTGGCATTAACTGGCCACGTGCCCTGGGTTTACACCGGGGGTCGATGTGGGGGGGGGGAGGAATATCCAGCTCAAATGCAGGATTTCATTTCAGGTACTCACATATAAATACCATGGTGGAACCACATAGTAAGAAGGCAGCTCAGACACGAGACCAAAGAAATGAAAGAATCCTGGTCAGAAACAGACAGTGGTTAAGGGTGCTGTGGTACAGAGACCCTCAGGCCTTTGGGGTTGGAGGGCACGTCTGGAATTGATAGAAGAGAATATTTGTAGCTCAGGGTCGAACTGTGGGGTCTCTGCATTTGGTGGCTTTTCTTGCAGACGTTTCATTACCCAATTACGTAACATCATCAGTGCTCCAAGAGAGGCGGGTCTGCTCCCTATTTATATACCAGTAACTTGTCCTGCCAGTATTGCTGGGAATAAGTTCTCCTCCTTGGCAGCGCCTCGATTAGGCTGGGCCAGATCACATTCTCTGCAGCATCCAACCCCCAGATAAGCAGGGATTAACCCCAGACAAACAATACAGCAGAAAGCAATATCAGTACTATGGGGCGGTAGAAGATGGGGCTGCCCAGGGAAGCAACGCAAGTGTGCCAACTCAGCTCACGATTGCTAAGGCAACCTTCACCCTGCTGGCCCACACTTGTCGAATGGGACTACCCCTTCCATCATCCTCAGCCTCGCCGCCTCCCACGCCAGCGGAAAAGTTACGGGAAGCGTAATCCAGAAGCCGACAGTTCCTGAACCGGCCTGCCCAACGATGCCACTTCGGCTATTCAGCCGGGCAGGCTGGCATTCCTGCAGCGAGGGGAGGTCAGCCACGGAGCAACGCTGGAGGAGAAAGAGGCTCTATTCTCCAGCCCTCCTTTCCTGGCAGGCGGAACAGGCCTCCCATTCTTCCGGCTTCATAAAAGAAGACGCCAATAGCCCCCCCCCCCCCCCCCTTTAAGAGCAAAACTCAGCCAGAGGGGAAAGTGGTCGCCATGCCCTTCCGAAGGGGCCTCGGGTGAAAAAGCTGCTTCCACAATGAGACCCATCAGCCAAAGCCTTCCAGGGCCCAGAGGTGACCCCACACTCCCCCCAGGGACCCACAAGGGACATGGAGGGAGGGGGGAATCCCAGCCTGACCTCCCTTCCAGCTGTCTCACCTGGCCGGAAGAGAGGAGGAGGAGGGGAGGGGTCCTCCAAAGGAAATCTATGCGAGCCTCAGCATTCAGTGCAACGCCGTTTCTTAACTTTGGCGACCACACAGGGGCCGGAGACAGCTTGGCGGGCCATGCTTGACCACCAAGGGATTGGGGGACCCATTCTCTTCTCCGGCACAAAGAGCCATTCTTCCCCTAGGGGCTGCAGGGGGGGGGGGAGTAAGGGGAGCTGCCTCCTCCTCTCTCCAAAAGTTATTTCCCAACAAAAAAGCCAGAATTTTTGGCCGCTTTAGAGGCTGCACAGATCTGATCTGACCGGGGCATCTGGTCTTCCAAACCCACTAACAACGTCCGAGTGGGTTTCCAAGGTGGGGGGATGGGACATGCCCCCCCCTCCAGTATTACAGACCCCCAACATATGGGACCCACCCAACAAAAGGGCCTAGAGCCCCCTGCCCTCCCTGCTCAAGGCTAGCATCAAGCAGCCTTTTGCAAAGATTTCTCTTCCCGGCTTTGACTGCCTACCAGATACAGGTAGTCCTCGATTTACGACCACAATTGAGCCCAGAATTTATGTTGCTGAGAAACTCGTTAACTTTTATTTCCTTTTACGACAGTGTTTCTCAACCTTGGAAGCTTGAAGATGGGTGGACTTCAACTCCCAGAATCCCCCAGCCAGCAGCGCTGGCTGGGGGATTCTGGGAGTTGAAGTCCACCCATCTTCAAGCTTCCAAGGTTGAGAAACACTGTTTTACAACCTTTCTTGTCACAGTTGTTAAGTGAATCACTGCAGATGTTAAGTTGGTAACACGGTGTTAAGTGAATCTGGCTTTGCCCATTCGCTTCGCTTGTCAGAAGGTCGCTAAAGGGGGATCACGTGACCCCGGGGTACAGCGAGCGCCATAAATACGGGTCAGTTGCCAAATGTCATCTGACCACGGGGCTGCTGCAACGGTCGTTAAGTGTGAAAAACGGTCATAAGTCACTTTCTCCGGTGTCGTCGTAACTTCAAACAGTCACTAAATGAACTGTTGTAAGTCGAGGACTTAGCTGTATTCAGAAGGCAAATGCAGAAGGGAGATTTGGCAAATGTATCCAGGGCTTTATGGGTTGTCCTCGACTTACAGTTGAGGACTACCTGCAAATGACTTTTTCGTAGTGCCATTGTCTGTTTGAACGGTCGCTAAACAAATGGTTGTAAGTCGAGGACAACCCATAAAGATCAGCCCGGGATACATTTCCCAAATCTCCCTTCTGCATTGGCCTTCTGAGTACATCTAGTCCTCGACTTACAACAGTTCATTTAGTGACCGTTTGAAGTTACAATGAGTAACTTCACGTAAATTACACGAGTTGTAATCCTCAATTGTGGGTTCAGTGCCAGTCTATGACCCACTCTGCCAGGCTGCCACGAATAAATAAACAAACAGTAAAATAAAATAATAAAATAATAAAATAATAAAATAATAAAATAATAAAATAAAATGAAATAAAATGAAATAAAATAAAATAAAATGAAATGAAATGAAATGAAATGAAATGAAATGAAATGAAATGAAATGAAATGAAATAAAATAAAATAAAATAAAATAAAATAAAATGAAATGAAATAATGAAATAAAATAAAATAAAATAAAATAAAATAAAATAAAATAAAATAAATTGAAATGAAATGAAATGAAATAATGAAATGAAATGAAATAATGAAATGAAATGAAATGAAATGAAATGAAATGAAATGAAATAAAATAAAATAAAATAAAATAAAATAAAATAAAATAAATTGAAATGAAATGAAATGAAATGAAATAATGAAATGAAATGAAATAATGAAATAAAATGAAATAAAATAAAATAAAATAAAATAAAATAATAAAATAAAATAAAATAAAATAAAATAAAATAAAATAAAATAAAATAAAATAAAATAAAATAAAATAAATAAAATAAAATAAAATAAAATAAAATAAAATAAAATAAAATAAAATACATGCCACAACATGGATCCCAAGATCAGTGGAAAGAGCTCAGCTGGTGTTCCAGGGTTCCTCTCTAGCACCCTGGGCAACCTTGGCACCTTGGCACCCCACCAGTGCCAAGATGTTGCTAAACACAGACCCACCCACGCACCCACACACACACAGACACCCCGAGGGCCAGCCCAGCCCCTCCGTAGGGAGGGGCACACACCCCCAACCCCCTGCATAATTCTGCTCTGGGTTCAGCCAACTGGCCTCCTTCGGAAACGCCCAAGAGAATCCATGAAACTTAAGAGGAAACTCTGGACTTTGGATGGTTCCACGTCGGGGGGTGGAGAGAAAGACGACAACCGAAGTGTGGCCTGTTGTGAGAATCATTGATTAGTCGTGTTTCTGCACCACCCAAAGCCAGAGAGACTCTGGGAAGCTTTTCAAAAGATTGGAAACACCGATCGAACCATGAAGATTTGATTCTTCCCACCAAAGGGCAGAAGTGGGTCTTCCAGGTCTACAAGCCATTTCCGGTCCAGAAGGGGCATCCTGAGAGCCTCCATCTTGCTTCCCCCTTCCCCCTTTAAAAAAAAAAAAAACAGCAAGAAGGGCACGTACAACAGTTGCTAACCTTTCCTATTGCAAAAATCTCTCCGAAGGGCAGGATTTGCACCAGGGACCCCCCTGCACTCTAGAAATGCACAGAGAGATGAAGAATTGGGTACCAGGAAATTGTGGGCTGGGGACGGTAGAGGAGGTGTAAAATTATCACCCACAGTTACCAAAGAGCCTTGGTAGTACAGTGGTCTAAGGCGCCCTGTTATTAAGCTGGTTACTAAAACCAGCTGCCTGAAATTACTGCAGGTTCGAATCTCGCCAAGGCTCAAGGTTGACTCAGCCTTCCATCCTTTCTAAGGTGGGTAAAATGAGGACCCAGTTTGTGGGGGATATAAGCTGACTTTGTATAAAATATACAAAAGTATGAAGACTATTGCTTAGCGCATTGTAAGCCGCCCTGAGTCTCCGGAGAAGGGCGGCATATAAATCAAATTTTAAAAAAAATCTCTCCAAAGATGCTGTCCAAGGATTGTCCCAACCAGCTCAGGGCACCAAACAGATTTTATTTTCCTAATAGGAGAGAATACAGATAGTCCTCAATTTATAACCACAATTGAGCCCAAAATTATGCCGCTAAATGAGACATTTGTTAAGTCAGCTTTGCTCCACTTTACAACCTTTCTTGCCACAGTTCTTGAGTGAAGCCCTGCCGTTCTTCAATGAATCTGGCTTCCCCCAATCATTTTGCCTGTCAGAAGGTCGCAAAAAGGGATCAAAACAACCCCGGACACTGCAACCGTCATAAGTACATGCCAGTTGCCAAGCCTCTAAATTTTGATCCCGTGACTGCTGGGATGCTGCAATAGTTGTAAGGGTGGAAAAAGGTCATAAGCCATTTTTTTTAGTGCAGTTGTAACTTTGAACAATAACTAAACGAACTGTTGTAAGTCAAGCCCTACCTCAGGATTAAACAAACCCATCTCCCATGTAGCACTGATGATGTTCCCTAGTTGGGTCATGAAACATCTGCAAGAAAGCAACTCAGAGAGCACCAAGGACCCCATAGTTGTTCTCCTCCTCCTCCTCCTCCTCCTCCTCCACAAACTGTCCTCCCTTCTAGCACTGATGATGTTACTTAGTTGGCTCATGAGTCATCTGCAAGAAAACAGCCAAGCTCAGAAAACACCAAGGGCCCCACTGTCCTCCCCCTCCTCCTGCTCTCCACAACCCCCCCTCCCTTCTAGCAGTGATAATGAAACCTAGTTAGTTAATAAAACCACCAACCTCCGGGAGAAGAAAACCGCAAGAAAACCATCAACCTCAGGGAGCCCCGAGGACCCCACACTCCTCCTCCTCCTCTCTGCCAACTCCCCTCCCTTCTAACACAGATGATGTTACCTAGTTGGGTCCTGAAATGTCTGCAAGAAAACTACCAACCTCAGAGACCCCCACGGAAATTTCCTTGCTCCCATCAGAATGGAGATCCAGCCGCTTTCTCAATCTTTCAAGGAATCCCCTCAGAGAGCACATCGCTCCAAAAAGATCCAGGGGCACAACCTCCTCTCTGCTGCCCAGCCACGTTACACCTCCTGCGCCCACCGGCCCAAATTTCCTTCCAGAGCAGGCCGGACTACATTCCCCATGGCTGCCCTGGCTTGGGGAAGTTGCCGCCTGACCCTTGCGAGGGGAAGAGGTTTGGGGAAGCTCAGCGGCCCCTCTGAAGCCTCTGGAGGTGCCCAGGACCCAGCTGTGCAGGTAGGAGGAGGAGCAGGAGGGGAGCCGCGGGAACCTCTCTGCCCAAGGACCCTGGCAGCGCAACCCCTTCCCCGGCCAAGGGCTCGGCGTGGGCAGCGTGTAAGGCCGGAGAAGCGGGCCGGGGGCTTCGTGCTCAGCCGCGCATCCTCGGGCGGGTCCCGCGGTGCCTGGCGCTGCCTGTCCAGGTGAAAAAGGGGCAATGGGGAGAGGTGGGCACCGCTCTTTCGGCCACCTGGCGCCCTCCGGGGATGGGGGCTCGCCGGGAGATGGGGGCGCGCTGGAGGGGGCTGAAGCCTCCTCTTCTTCTTCCTCCCTCTTCCCTCCTTTTCTCCCCCCCCCCCCCCCAGGAGAGCCTCTCCGCAGGCGGAGACTCAACAGGTGAAGTTTCCCGGAGCCGGGAGAAGCGGGGAAACCGCCGGCTGCCCCTTCCCTGCCCAGCCACTTACTTCCCTGCGGGGGCTGCGGGGGCCTCGGCGCGTCTTCGGGCTGCGCTGCGCTGCGCTCGGGGCGGCTGCGGGGGCGTCTCCTGGCCGGCCGGAGGGAGGAAGGGAGGAGCGGGTCGCGCCGCCCCCGCCGCCTTCCGCGGGCAGCCCCAGCCAGCCCGCCCGCCCGCCCCGAGGGGAGCGGCAGAGGCGCCGGGGACGGACCCCGCCGAGCTCCGCCTTCGCCCGCCGAGCCAAGGGAGGCTCCGCGGGGCCGCCGGCTCTTGGGAGCGCTGCCCGCCTGCCTTGCCCGCGGGGGAGGATGGGCTTTGGCATCCCGGCCCTTCCGCAGCTCTCTGGCCGGGCAGCGCTCAGGCCAGCGGGCGGGCGGGCGGGCGGGCGGGCGAGAACCCGCAGCCGCCTTCCCTGAAGCCGCTTCCCACGGCCGGTGAACGATTCGGGTTGATCTGCGGGCCCCGGAATCAGGCCGCTAAATCAGGGTTTCTCAATCGCAGCAATTTGAGGATGGGTGGACTACAATTCCCAGAATTCCCCAGCCAGCATGCTTTGAGATAGGTGGACTTCCACTCCCAGAATTCCCCAGCCAGCATGAATTGAGATGGATGGGTCTCAATTTCCAAAATTCCCCAGCCCACATGATTTGAAACAGATGGACTTCAACTCCCAGAATTCCCCAGCCAGCATCCTTTGAGAGGCGTGGACTGGACTTCTCAAGTTCATGCAGATTTCTTTTTAACCCAGTAGAGCTCAAAGATCAAAGAAAGGGCAGACATAAGGCCCACAACTCACCTGCTTGATCTTTGCTCCCTCTGACTTATTAAATCGTGCAGTGGGAATTAATTCAACCTCTATTAAAGGTAACCAACCGCAGGAAGAAGGTTGAGAAACGGGTGGCCTTACAATCCCAGGTACGTGAGGGGTGGGACTGATTTCCTGGACGCCTTTTTAAGTGGGATTTTGTCCACAAATTGTTTTTAATTAGGCCACCCATCCCACTTCCACAAATCTGGACAATTAACAATAAATTAAATAAATTATTCTAGAAAGAGTGGAGAGAAAACATAATTAGGTGGCTGGAGACTAAATCAAACAAAGAACCAGTTGCAGGAATAGGGTATGTCTAGTCTTATGAAAAGAAGAACTAGGGGGAACATGATAGCAGGGCTCCAATATTTGAGGGACTCCCACAAAGAAGAGGGGCTCAACTTATTTTCCAAAGCACCTGAAGGCAGGATGAGAAGCAGCAGGTGGAAACTCACCAAGGAGAGAAGCAACCTGGAATTAAGGAGAAAGTTCCTGACAATGAGAAGGATTAATCGGTGGAACAGCTGGCCACCAGACATTGTGGGTGCTCCACCACTGGAGGCTTTTAAGAATAGACTGGACAACCATTTGTCTGAAATGGTAGGGTCTCCTGTTTGAGCAGGAGGTTGGACTAGAAGACCTCCAAGGTCCCTTCCAGCTCAGTTATTCTGAAATCTCCGGTCAACTTCTCTGCAACTATTTTCTCTTCCAACTCTGCTATACTGTTAAATTAAAACTGTAACAGTCAAACAATTAAAGAGAAATTGTGTTGCCATTTTTGGGATACCTGAGGGTTTGTTTTTATATACCCTGTTTCCCCCAAAATAAGACACCCCCTGATAATAAGCCCAATCAGGCTTTTGAGTGCATGGCCATAAGGCCAAGCGCTTATTTCAGGGTTCAAAAAAATATAAGACAGGGTCTTATTTTCAGGGAAACACGGGTATGACTTCAGCAGCAAGTTCGTTTCTATGCCCAAAGATGGAAAGAATACGCATGTCATCCTCAATTTATCACCACAATTGAGCCCAAATTTTCCATTGCTTAAGTAAGACAGAAATTAATGGAAGCAGCTAGAAATGAGGAAATTGGTTGCATTGCTCAGAGACAATAATTTGATTAAATGTCAGGCAATCTGGTGGCCATTGATAGATTTCTTAGAGGATAAAGAGAAGAAGCAACTTTTGACCTGGGATTTTGCTATCAGGTGTAAATAATTTTATATTTAAAATATACAGTCTTTTAGATGACATGAAAAGTACATTTCATGAATACTGATTTTTAGTAAATTGACAGTATTTTAAAATATTGTACAGATTGGCGTTATTTCTTTAAAAGTAGCTGTATTGGTATTGTTAATATGAACTAAAAGTCAGTCAGAAATACCTTTGTTATATTTGTTTGGTGTATTTTTTGTCACTTTTAATGTGTTTTGTGATTCCCTTTCCTTTTTCCATGTATGTTAGTTTGTATTTTAATGTATGATGTTGATGTTGAAACCTAATGAAGATGTTATTTTTAAAAATCATATCGTTCATTTGTATTTATTTATTAGCTTTTTCCTACATTTATTATTATAAATAACTCAAAGTGAGCAACAGACCTCATACTCCCTCCTCCTATTTTCCCCACAACAACAATCCTGTGAGGTAGGTGAGGGGGGGACTGCCCCAAGGTAACCCAGCTGGCTTTCATCATGCCTACGGGCAGGACTAGAACTCCCTGTCTCCTGGTAATTGGCCCAGTCACTCAGCCGGCTTTATAGCTAAGGCAGAACTAGAACTCGGAATCCCCTGGTGATTTTCCCATAGTCACGCAGCTGGCTTTGACGCCTAAGGGCAGGACTAGAACTCCCTGTCTCCTGGTAATTGGCCCAGTCACTCAGCCGGCTTTATAGCTAAGGCAGAACTAGAACTCGGAATCCCCTGGTGATTTTCCCATAGTCACGCAGCTGGCTTTGACGCCTAAGGGCAGGACTAGAACTCCCTGTCTCCTGGTGATTGGCCCAGAGTCACCCAGCTGGCATTCATTGCTAAGGTGGAACTAGAACTCCCCGCTTCTGGTTTCTAGGCCAGCACCTTTAACCACTGAACTAAACCACCTCTTTCTAGAGTTTCAACATCTTTTTTATATTGTAGCAACCAAAACTGGATGTAATATTCCAGGTGCAGACTTCCCAGGGCTTTATAAAGCAAGATAACTTTAACAATACCGTAATGTTTTGCATCATGGTGGAGTCAGGGCAACTGAATCCAGTGTTTACTGACCGGATGCCCTTCCTGACGCCTATACAGAGTTCACAGCAGACAATTACTCATTGAGCCCAGAGATAGAAATATCTGCCGCAACCTGGGATCGAATTTACAGCCTCCTGATTGTGAGGCGAGAGCTCCACCTCTTGGCCAACGTTCTCACATGATCTTGAGTCTATTTATTTATTTATTTATTTATTCATTTATTGCGATTTATATGCCGCCTTTCTCCCTAGGGACTCAAGGCGGCTTACAAAATGACAACTTCAATACAAATCACAATACAATACCAAATTAAAATCAGTAACCCAATTAAAAAACGATTTAAAATTATCCCAGTGTACCCCCAAACGGATCAGTTTAATTGGCGGATTAATTCCCTCTGTTAATGCAGCCTAGGACTGCGCTGGCTTTTTTGGCTGCTTCTGCACACAGCTGGCTCCTATTTAAGTGATTATCCACTCGGACTCCAAGGTCCCCCTCGCTGTTAGTGCTATTGAGCCAGATTGCAGCTGTACTACAGGTAGTCCTTGACGTACGACCGCAATTGACCCCAACATTTCTGTTGCTAAGTGAGACATGGCAAGAAAGGTCATTAAAAAGGTCACAAATCTATTTCTTCACCCTCAAAGTTAAAAAAAAGGCCTTTGCCATTAGCACAAGCCTTGCCGTGAGGTTTAGTCTCGGAGTTTATCCATCCTTCCCTTCCCTTCAGGCCTCGTGAAAACCCTGCAGACACGTTTTTATTCAGGTTCTCCTTATGCCCCATGATCCAGAATATCCGGTTCTTTGAAAGTCATCGGATCAATTTCAGGGAATTCAGTTGCAAACAAAATTCGCCAAGGGGCTGTGGATATCTGTCTGACGTGGACAGTTCACAAACGATTACACCTCTTTAACCAGGGATTCTGGGTTTTTGCAAAAGGTGAGCGTCCCGTCCAGGAACTCCTTGCAAATTCTTGGGGATGGAAAGCAGAGATGACCGAGAGACTAAAGAGATATTGAAAGAAAGTGGGAAACAATGACACGGAGTCCTCGACGTACGACGATTCCTTTTAGGACCGTTCCAAGTTGCAACAGCATTGAAAAAAGTGACTTACATCCAGTTCTCGCACTTATGACCATCACAGTTTCCTCACGGTCACATACACAAAAGTCAGGCACGTGTAATTACAACACTGGCATCACATGATCCCCATTTGCAACCTTCCCAGCCAGCTTCCGACAACCAATGTCAATGGGGGAAATTGGATTCACTCAATGATCATGTGATTCACTTAACAACCATGGTTTGCTTAACAACCACAGCAAAAAAATGTAAAATTGGGTGTGACTCACTTAACAACCGCCTCACTTAGCGACAGACCACACCCTCACCAAAATGGCAGGGCAAGCCACTTGTTTTATAAAAAGAGAGCAAACCCCACTCCCTCCTAGCACTGATGATGTTAACTAGTCGGGTCATGAAACGTCTGCAAGAAAACATTCAAGCTCAGAGAGCACCAAGGACCCCCTCGGTTAGACCCTGAGCCACAAATATTCTCTTCCATTGGAAGATGGGAATGTTGTGGTTTTCTATCCTTTCAGCTTTCAGTCTTTTATTTTGGTTTTAATTCTTTGCAGAGTCCCCAGGGAGCAGAGTCTCTTGCAACATCTATCAGTGCATTGCAAAAGCATTTCCATTCCAGCCCACCCCCACGGGAGAGTCTTAACCAAGACAACAGGAGGATGACTCAGTCACAGCTGCCACCAGAGCTATGCGTCAGTGGGAGGCATGCCTTCCCCCCTCCTCTCCCCCCCCCCTCTTTCTCTCTCTTGTCTTGCTCCTTCATTCTCATTCTTTCTCATTCTCCCTCTCGTTCTCTCTCTCTCTCTCTCTCCACATGGTCAGCAGCCGCTATACAAACCTGGATCTGGACACTGAGTCACTGTCCCTCTGCCGAGGCAGGAAGCCATTGGATGTGGGGGAAGGGAGGGGAAAGGCAGGTTTACAAACTTACCTGTTATGATTCAGGGGAGGCATTGCGAGCACTTTCATTCGCTATCATTTTCTGGTGTGGGAGTTAAAACTGGGAGGCTGGTTTAGGAGATGGTGGGGAGGGTGGAATGTGTGTCTGTGTATGTTTGTGTGTGTCTGTTGCATTTCCAGCTCTGCAGTTTTGCCCACCTGTTCAGAGGTGAGGGAGGGGCCTTCTGCAAATGGGACCCAGGGGGTTCCTCAGGTGGCCGAAGTTTGACCAATGGGATTGTGTCATCTCAAGAAACAGAGCAAACTGAGCTTTAAGTCTTCCGCATACAGCAAGTCCTCAACTTACAACTACAATGGAGCCCAAAATTTTGCTAAATTAGTCTAGCCCCATCTTATGACCTTTCTTGCCCCTGTTGTTAAGTGAATTGCTGCAGCTGTTAAATTAGCAACATGGTTGTTGACGGATGGTGGCTTCCCCACTCACTTTGCTTGTCATATGGTCATAAAAAGGGATCGTCACGTGACCCTGGGACACTGCAACCATCATAAATATGAGTTGAGTTGCCAAGGGTCTGAATTTTGATCAAAGGACCAGAGAGATGCTGCAAAAGTCGTGTGAAAAATGGCCATGTCACTTTTTTCAGTACCATTGTAACTTTGGTCAGTAAATGAATGGTTGTAAGTCAAGGACTACCTATATAATGCTTGGCTGTGAAGTCTGCAATGTTCTCTCTAAGGCACCACATCTCTTGCTTGGCCACCTTGAAGATGGGTGGACTTCAACTCCCAGAATGCCATGCTGGCTGGGGGAATTCTGGGAGTTGAAGTCCACCCATCTTAAAGGGCCAGGGTTGAAACATTGGGAAAAACAGCTAGCAGAATAACAGGTTTTGCATCCAAGGAGACAGCAGAGGGCGCTGTTTCATCCCCGCCTATTATTTCCCTGCCTCGAATTGGAAGAGAGGTTTGGCTAGAAATCTGAATTTCTTGGATGTTGCAGCTCTGGCTCGTTTTTGGACTTGTTTTGGATGTTTTGAAGATAAATGGACGGACAGACAGACAGACAGACAGGCCCTATTTTTCCCTCTTGTTCTGGGAGGCTGGTTGGCTCCTCTTCACCATCCTCCTCACCAGAGGAGCACCCCAAACACTTGCTGGTTTTTAATTCCCTTCTTTTTCTTTTTTTAACAGGCAAGCATTCTGGCAGTCATGCGGGCTGGGGAGAATGGAGGCTGTAGTGGAGTGCCCTTAGAGGAATGTCCTCATCTACAGGTAGTCCTCGACTTATGACCACAACTGAGTCCTAATGTGTTGTTCATAAGTGAAACATACGTTGAGTTTTACCCCATCTTACAACCTTTCTTGCTAAGTGAATCACTGCAGTTAAGTGAGTAACATGGTTGTTAAGTGAATCTGGCTTCCTCATTAGACTCTGCTTGCCAAAGGGGATCACATGATCCCCCGAGACACTTCAACTGTCGTAAGTATGAGTCAGTGGCCAAGCGTCTGAATGTTTATCATATGACCACGGGGACACTGGTCGTAAGTATGAAAAATGATCATAAGTCATTTTTTTCAGTGCCGTTGCAACTTCGAATGGTCGCTAAATGAACTGTTGTAAATCAAGGACTACTTGGCAGGCAGAGGCTGACCAGGTTTTGATGTCCTTGCTGATCTTGGAAAGTTCTGAATTTAACCTGCGCATGTTTAACTAAGGAGGAATTGCTCAGGTGTGGCATCCTTTCAGTTTTGAACTTTTCAAGGGTTTGAGTGGGTCAATTAATTTGATTGATTGGTTTCTATAGCTCACCAAACGACTCCGGGCAGCTCACAATTCGAAACGTATTTTTAAAACATTTTAAAAACAATTGATGAAGATTTTGCATTATTGTGTTGCTACTGTGTGGGCATCTCTCCAATGCAAACCAACCTTGGCACCTTTAAGACTTGTGGACTTCAACTCCCAGAATTCTCCACCTTGGAGAATGATGGAGGGGATGAGAAGGGTCATCTAGTCCAGTGTTTCTTGGACCCTTTAAGGCGGGGGGGGAACTACAACTCCCAGAATTCCCCAGACAAGAGGAGGAAGAGGAGGATAATGGTCTTGTTGGGGGAAGTTAGAAGAGCTGGCTAGGGAATTCTGGGAGTTGTAGTCCACAAGTCATAAAGTCACCACGGTAGGACATCCTAGTTTATATGACATAGACTGCCAACTCTTCCCATTTCCAACTCTCCCCAACCATATCCACCTTCTCTGTCAGGGGAATTCTGGGAGTTGTAGTTGCCCCCTCTCAAAAGGGGCCAAGAAACACTGGAAAGGTGACCCTTCTAGTCCCTCCCAACTCTATCATTCTATAAGGTTGAGACAGACTCTGGACAGCAAGGCAGGTCCATGGGCTTTGCTGTCACCTGCTGGCCCATTCTTTTAGGCCCCTCATTCGAATCCTGGCACTCGTTGCAGGACGTTTTGCTCCTGATCTTCCAGGGCAGTGTGTCATCTCCACCTCTTTGCAAGTGAGACACTCAAAGAATTTGAACTCCGTTTATTTTGAAACAAATGGTCCAGTAACAAGATATGAAATCCACTTCCCCCTTTTTTTAAATCCCGCCCCCCCCCCTCAAAATGCAAAAGGGGCTATAGGGAAAGCAGCCCCTGAAAGCTACAGTTACAATCCTACAGTTTAAGGCTAGTCAAATCTCACTTTTCCTGCTCCACTAGCCTTACAGACTCAGCAGGGGGCAGTGAGAGTGAGAGAACGAGAAAGAGAGAGAGGAAGAAAGAGAAAGAGAGGAAAAGGGGAAAGAGAAAGGAAAGAGAGGGAGAGGGAAAGAGAAAGAGATAGAAAGAGAGAGAGAGAGAACGAAAAAGAGAGAGAACGAGAAAGAGAGAACGAGAGAGAGAACGAGAAAGAGAGAGAATGAGAAAGAGAGAAAGAGAGAGAGAGAGAGAGGGAGAGAGGGGAGGTTCCATGGAAAGCATCCCCCCAATATCTCCTGCTGCTTGACCCCTGAGGTAGGGGCTCCCCCACCAGGCAAGGTATTCCCCAGCATAGAAAGAGTGTTAATAATCCCAGAACAATGGTAGAAAAGTTGTCTCGCTTGCCCCCAGCTGCCTTTCCATGCTTGCTTTAAGGGAAGAAATGGCAGAACTGGGGGTGGCGTCAAAAGAGGCACCAGCCTAGAATCCTTACATAGCCACAAACTAAGTCCAACTTCACTTGAATCCCCTTGACTCTAGCAGGTGCTGATCGTGAGTTGAGAAGATTCCCTAGGCTTTTAGCAATAAATCAGGTTCATTGAACTTTCACCTGTAGACCTGGCCTTTCCCACCTGGATTGGCCCAAGATGGCCTGACTGGGAATGCCCCCCCCCCATGTTTTGTAGGCAGCTCATCCCCCCAAAAAAATTTGCTGACACACAGATACACACACACACACACACACACACACACACACAGCTCAATTTCATTGGGAGGAAGAGGAGCACAGCAGCGGGTGTCCACCTGCAACCAGTTTAGGCTGGCAAGGTGACTCTGCTCTTGGACATGGCCCATCTGGCAGCCGAAGAAGGCTGTTGCCACGTTCTGCTAGGTCACACGGTCAGAACATCGTGCCTCCATCTCTGGCGGCTTCAACTGCCCGTTGGACAAGAGCCTGAAGACCTCAGGGATCATTAATGATGCAATGTGATGGAGATGTCCTCTACAGCAGGGGTGTCTCCCACCTTGGCCACTTTAAGACCTGTGGACTTCAACTCCCAGAATTCCTCAGCCAACTTTGCTTTCCACAGGTCTTAAAGTGGCCAAGGTTGGAGACACCCCTGCTCTAAAGGATGGACTCTCCTTCTCCCTACCTATCCGAGAGCGGGCCCAGAAGGACATTGGCTTCTTGGGGGGTGCCATCATTCTCCCCCTGGGTCCAGCTGAAACCAGCAGGGTCAAAGCAGGGAGCTGATGTCCCCCCCAAAGTAGCCGAAAGTCCCCCTCTCTAAGCTGAAGGACTTTACAGGTGGACTCAGAACTCACAGCAACTACAGAAGGCAGCCAGATGTTTGCAGATGAGTCGTGGAAAAGAGTCTCAGAGTTAAGGTTAGGGTCCCTCTCTACCTTCCATAAGCAAGTCACACTTCATGCCCGTCTTTGTACAGGTAGTCCTCGACTTATGACCACAATTGAGCCCAACATTTCTGTTGCAAAGCGAGAGACTTGTTAGGTGAATTTTGCCCCATTGAACAAACGTTTTTGCCACCGTCGTTAAGCACAGTAATTAAATTAGTAGCACGGCTGTTAAGCGAATCTGGCTTCTCCCTTGTCTTTGCTTCTCAGGAGGTTGCGGAAGGGGGTCACGTGACCCCAGGGATACCACGACCGTCATAAATACAAGCCAGTGGCCAAGCGTCTGAATTTGGATCACGTGACCCTGGGGAGGCTGCAACGGCCGTAAGTGTGAAAAACGGCCATAAGTCCCTTTTTTCAGTGCCGTTGTAACTTCGAACGGTCACTAAGTGAAGTCGAGGACCACCTGTGAGGTGAGAAAGCAAGCGGACGTGCTACGGTAGAAGTCATGCCCACCCATAGGTTGCAATGGCCCTGCCCAACATCCAGGGCTTTCCACGAGATCTGGGGCGGGGGGGGAGGCACGGGGGAGAGGAGGCATCCATGGGGCACAAATGGCCGTTGGGATGTTGCCACCAGAGCTCTGGTGGTGTTTCGTGAGTCTTGCCAGCGGGAGGCACGCAAAAGACCGGCAGAGCTGTGGGCAGAACCGTCGTGGCTGCCATCCTGACCCATCCCAGAATTTTGAATCTTGGAGAGACCCACAGGGAGGGGGGCACTCTGCTCCAGTGGTTGGTTGCTACCGGTTCACCCCGGTTTGGGCAAATAGCAGTGGTGGGAGGCTCCGCCCACCTGTCCGGATGTCATCAAATGCACTCTGCGCATGTGCAGAAGCTTCAGAAGCTGCGTGAGCGAACCAGTAGCAAAGGTAAGTGAAACCCACCACTGCCCTGCTCCTTCTTGGGTCCAGAGATGGTGGGGAGAGGCCTTGGCAGTGTGTGTTGGGGATGGGGGGTAGGTCTTGTCATGTGGGGAGGGGCTTTTTGGTAGGTTCAGATGCTGCCGTCCACTAGGATGCAGCAATAATGCAACACCAAAGAGGTTGAAGGCGTAGGTAGGACCCCCCGCCCCCCAAGGGCTCCCTGGTCAACGCTGGAGGAAGCTGAAACTGGAAATCCAGCAGCCTTCCACCTCATGCTGGGGGGGAGGCCTTCTACCCATGTTTTTCCCCCCCAGTAAAGGCAAAAGGCTTTGCAGGGTGGGGGGTTTCCTGCCAAGGTAGCCCCCCCCCCCCATCCCAACCTCTCCAAGGAGCAGCAGATGCCTTCATGGGAAGAAATGTCCTTCTTCCTCCGGATTATCTGCCGTCTTGCAAAGCTCAGGGGTCCCGTGGAAAGACCCCGGCTCTTCTTCCCTCCCCCCACCCCTCTGTGCAGTCAAAGGAAGGAGGAGACGGGGGTGTCTGACATGGGGGTGGGGTTGAAGGGGGAACAGCCAACATGATGGGGTGCCTTCCTCCGAAAACCTGGCTCTCTGCCTGAAGCGTCCCATGACTCACTGACCCTCCAGAGAAGGAGAAGAATCCTGTCCTATGACCGGCACTAAATGAGGCCGGCCCACCCTGCCTCCTTTGCACAGACAAGAAGGAGCCCAGGTGGGTGGGTGGGTGTGGGTCAGAGTGGGTGGGCGGCACAGCTTCTCCCCGCCCTCCCCTCCCCTCCCCCCCTCCGGCCGGTGGGCCCTCAGTTGACGCTGTCCTCGTCGCTGCCTTCGGCCCGCTCCTCCTTGGTCTCGGCCAGGCTGCTCTCGTCAATGTTCTCCAGGGAGTCGGCGTGCTGGATGGAGAGGTCGGAGAGGGCCAGGCTGGGCAGGGTATTCTGCTCCGGGTAGAGCCAGGGCTTGAAGTGGGGGCTGTGCTTCTGCTTCCAGTCGGGGTACTTGACGCAGGCCTTGTACATCTTCTTCATGGCCTGCGGGAGGAGGAAGAGGGGGAGAAACAAAGTCAGTCGAGGGAGAGTTAGTTGAGACACAGGAGAAAAAAGGAAAGGAGGTAGAAGAGAAAGAGAAGTTAATAGAGGAGGAGGAGGAGGAGGAGGAGGAGGAGGAGGAGGAGGAGGAGGAGGAGGAGAATAAGAAGAGGAAGAGAAAGAAGTAGTAGTAGTTAGGCGAGACACAGGAGGAAAAAAGAAAGGAGGAAGAAGAAGAGGAGGAGGAGGAGGAGGAGGAAGAGGAAGAAGTAGTAGTTAGGCGAGACACAGGAGGAAAAAAGAAAAGAGGAAGAAGAAGAAGAGGAGAAGAAGTAGTAGTAGTAGTAGTTAGGCGAGACACAGGAGGAAAAAAGAAAGGAGGAAGAAGAAGAGGAGGAGGAGGAGAAGAAGAAGAAGAGGAGGAGGAGGAGGAAGAGGAAGAAGTAGTAGTAGTTAGGCGAGACACAGGAGGAAAAAAGAAAGGAGGAAGAAGAAGAGGAGGAAAGAAGTAGTAGTAGTAGTTAGGCAAGACACAGGAGGAAAAAAGAAAGGAGGAAGAAGAAGAGGAGGAAAGAAGTAGTAGTAGTAGTTAGGCGAGACACAGGAGGAAAAAAGAAAGGAGGAAGAAGAAGAGGAGGAAAGAAGTAGTAGTAGTAGTTAGGCAAGACACAGGAGGAAAAAAGAAAGGACGAAGAAGAAGAGGAGGAGGAGGAGAAGAAGAAGAAGAGGAGGAGGAGGAGGAGGAGGAAGAGGAAGAAGTAGTAGTAGTTAGGCAAGACACAGGAGGAATAAAGAAAGGAGGAAGAAGAATAAGAGGAGAAGTTAATGGAGGAGGACGAGGAAGTCTTCGCCCGGCAAAGGGTGGGGGGGGGAGGAAATTCAGAAGGCTCTTCAGCTTCAAAAGTCACTTCTTCCAGAGATGCCTTCAGAAGTGGAGGCTCAGCTGCTCAATCCCAAGGACATGCAGCTGCCTCCTCTCCTGAGGAACACCAAAAGACCTTCTGATGAGGTCAACACAGCAGCCCTTTCCTCTTGGGCATTAAAGCTCCAATCCTAAAAAGGAGCAATCCCAGAAGCCTTCTTTTGGATCAAGGACATCAGCAGACCAACCAAGAGTTGGTCATCCCCAGGAGATGTCCAAGCTTCCAACCTGGAGCACCACCCAAAAGCCCCCTTATCGATGCCCGAGGAACCCAAAGACATTTCAAACCGAGCTTCCAGGTTCTGAGGAAGACGGCTGGATTTCAAATGTCTTCAGCTTCCTCTGTTGAAGGTCTTGGTGGTAAGATCAATGCTTGGTGGTGGAAACTAATCAAGGAGAACAACTAGCCACCTATCTGAGATGGTGTAGGGCAGTGTTTCTCAACCTTGGAAGCTTGAAGATGGGTGGACTTCAACTCCCAGAATCCCCCAGCCAGCGCTGCTGGCTGGGGGATTCTGGGAGTTGAAGTCCACCCATCTTCAAGCTACCAAGGTTGAGAAACACTGGTGTAGGGTCTCCTGCTTAAGCAGAGGGTTGGACTAGAAGACCTCCAAGCTCCCTTCCGGCTCTATTCTGATGGAATGATGTGTTCCTACACCTTCAACCTGTTCGGTGTTGCCTCACTGCTGCAAGGACTGCAGCATCCGAACCAACCCAACAGTCCCAACAAGACCCCACACACACACACACTCAACCACGGCCCTCTCCCCACCATCTCTGGACCCAGGAAGGAGCAAGCCCCCCCCCCTTTCCGTGGATCTCCCCAAGATTCAAACCTCCCTGCAAATCTGCGGGCCTCAAAACGGGCCAAGCCGCTTTTGGCAATCTCATTCCCCACCGAAAGGGCTCCCAAACTCGTTTTTG
Organism: Arizona elegans; assembly: GCA_022577455.1. NCBI lineage: Eukaryota > Metazoa > Chordata > Lepidosauria > Squamata > Colubridae > Arizona > Arizona elegans. Next base: position 1,252,650 of record JAKOOJ010000025.1, on the reverse strand, counting down.
TCACGGGAGAGAAACGCAACGATCCCTTTTCAAACAGGACGGCGTTGTCGGGGAACACAAAGCCACCCTCGAAACTTAAGACCTTTTCCGTCTCTGGAAAGCTGATACGCTTCAAGCCAACAACAAAGGCAGCCTCCTCGTTCTTTGTCTGCTTCTCCTGCAGGTTCTTTCTTTCTTTTTTGTCCTCTTCCCCCTTTTCATTAGCGGGAGGTTCGGTTGCATTTGCTGACGGGGTTGTTTTGTTTTCCACGGCCATGGTGAGTAGGAGGCTTCATGCCATCTCTCAGCAACCAGGGGGCCGCTCATGAAGGGAGGGGAAGGGGACGGGATCAGAATACAGAATAACAAGAGTTGGAGGACCTTGGAAGTCTTCTAGTCCAGGGGTCTCCAACAAGGTTGGCCACTTTAAGCCTGGAGGACTTCAACTCCCAGAATTCAACTCCCAGAAAGCAAAGCTGGCTAGGGAATTCTGGGAGTTGAAGTCCTCCAGGCTTAAAGTGGCCAACCCTGTTGGAGACCCCTGTTCTAGTCCAACCCCCTGCTCCAGCTTGTTAAGACTTTACTCATTTACCGTACAGTTACATTAACAGAATCCTACAACTACAGAGTTGGGAAGGGATCTTGGAGGTCTTCTAGTCCAACCTCCTGCTCAGGCAGGAGACCCTGCACCATTTCTTTCCAATGGCCGTCTAATCTCTTCTTAAAGACCTCCAGGGATGGAGCACCCACAACTTCTGGTGGCAAGTCGTTCCACTGGTTAATTGTCCTCACTGTTAGGAAGTTTCTCCTCGATTCCAGGTTGCTTCTCTGCTTGATTATTTTCCATCCATTCCTCCTTGAAGTGCCTTCAGGTACTTTGGAGAATAGTTTGACCCACTGGTGAAATCCAAATTTTTTTACTACTGGTTCTGTGGGCATGGCTTGGTAGGCGTGGCAGGGGAAGGATATTGCAAAATCTCCATTCCCACCCCACTCTGGGGCCAGCCAGAGGTGGCATTTGCCAGTTCTCCGAACTGCTCAAAATCTCCGCTACCGGTTCTCCAGAACCTGTCAGAACTGCTGGATTTCACCCCTGGCTTGACCCCCCTCCTCTCTGTGGCAGCCCCCCAAGTATTGGAAGGCTGCTATCTGTCTCCCCCAGTCCTTCTCTAGCCATGCCCAGGTCCTGCAACCGTTCATCATATGTTTTAGTCCTCTAATCACCCTGGTTGCTCCTCTCTGCACTCTTTCCAGAGGCTGAGAAGCTTGTGGGATGAAAAAAGGAAAAATGTCAAGGAAAAAAACCCCAAGAAAGTCCGGTTCCCTTTTGGGAAAAACTTTGGGACAACCTGATCGATGATGGAGCTGATCCAGGAACATCAGTCCAGAGAGGTACCTCTGCTAATCTCTGCCAAACACTTCTCACAACCCACAAATGCAGCCCATTTGTGAGTTCAGAAGGCCCCGGCAGTCTTAGGTTCTTTTGAAAGCCTTTTCATGGCAGGTTTTCCTTGACCAAAAGAAGCAAATTTTGTCCATAGCCCCTGAAGGCAGGAGAGGAAGCAACAGACGGAAACTGATCAAGGAAAGATCCAACCTCGAACTCAGGAGGAATTTCCTGACAGTGAGAACCATTTCAGATAGTCCTCAGCTTACGACCATTCACTTAGTGACCATTTGAAGTTACAACAGCACTGAAAAAAGTGAATGTTCACACTTACGACCGTTGCAGCGTCCTCATGGTCACGTGATCAAAATTTGGACGCTCGGCAATTGACTCGTATTTATGACGCTTGCATCCCTGGGTCACATGATCCCCTTTTGCGACCTTCTGACAAGCAAAGTCAAGGGGGAAGCCAGATTCGCTTAACAACCGTGTCACTAACTTAACAACGGCAGTGTTTCACTTAACAACGGTGGCAAGAAAGGTTTCTAAAATGGAACAAAGGTCACTTAACAACTTTCTCACTCGGCAACAGAAAATTTGGGTTCAATTGTGGTCGTAAGTCGAGGACTACTTGTCACTAGTAATTTGGCCATCTTCCTTAAGAACCAATCAAAACTTTCGCTATCTTCGGTCAATTTCACTCCCCAAATCCAAATTACCACCAGTTTATATTCCAAGCCCTGAACTGCATCTCTAAGAGCAAAGCGATTGCCCGCAAAAACGTATTAAACGTTCTTTGAATAGCCTCATATCTTTGAAATGTTTCCTCTTCTTCTTTTTTAAATTCCATCAACCTCATTTCAAGATCAAAGGAACCTTCCAGCCGTTCCCCAGCAGAGACCATGCCAACTCTTCCTCCCACACCTGCTGCCATCAATAATTCATGCCCATCTCAGCTCCACTTTTCAACTTCCCATAAAAAGGAATCAATAACCTCCGAGTCTTGATTGATTAACCCCAAAACCTCCAACCTCTGGATTTTTTTTTCCAGCAACCTCCCCAATATTCTCCTAAGAAGAATCGCGCAGAGATAAAACTTCTGTAAATCTGCAAAAGTAGGTTTTGCAAGATCTATTTACTATCCAAAGCGTTGCTTAAATGCCAGGGTTGAGAAACAGAGGAGTGCTTTTCAAGATTTAAATCATCTCCGAAGTCCAATATATCTTAAAATATATCTCACTATCTTCTCATCTCATAAACCAACAAGAATAATCTTTTTTAATCCTCTATTAAACGTTTTCTTAAGCAATCCTGCCAGGGCAAGCTACACTATATAAACAGAGAGCAAACCCCACATTCTGTAGCACTGATGATGTTCCCTACTTGGGTCATGAAATGTCTAGAAGAAAATCAGCAAGCTCAAAGAGCACCCACAGTTCTCCTTTTCCTCCTCCTCTCCTTCTCTTTCTCATTCCCTCCTCTTTCCTTCCTCCTCCTCCCTTCTCCTTCTCCTCTTTCTCCCTGCAAACCCCACTCTCTTCTGGCACTGATGATGTACTCTTCCTCTTCCTCCTCCTCCTCTTCCTCCTCCCTGTAAACCCCTCCCCCACCTAGCACTGATGATGTTCCCTAGTTGGGCCATGAAATGTCTGGAGAAAAACCACCAAGCTCATAGACTCCACAGACCTCCTTCTCCACCAAGGACCACACAGTTCTTCTCCTTCTCTTTTCTTCTCCTTCTCTTTTCTTCCTTCTCCCCCTCTCTCCAACACCCCCTCTCTTCTAATACTGATGATGTTCCCTAGCTGGGCCATGAAACGTCTGCAAGAAGGCAGCCAAGGACCCCACAGTCGTCCTCCTCCTCCTCTTCCTCTCTGCAAACCCCGCATCCTTCTAGCATTGATGACGTTACCTTTTAGGGTAATGAAACATCTGCAAGAAAACCACCAAGCTCAGAGAGCACCAAGGACCTCATGGTTCAACCCTGAGCTACAAATATTATTATTTTAATCTTCCCGGAGAAGTCCTAATAGTGAAGGGATTTGAAATGGAATAAACAATGGATGAAGATGGAGCTGCGTTTGGATGACCTTCTTATCCAAGGCACATCATTCTCCCACCTCTTCCCAAAGGTGCTTTTCCAAAAGGCAACAGGACATTCTCGTTCTCATCCAAGAAGCTTCTTTAGATCTGGAAAAGTTCTGAAGCTTCTTGGACGAGAAGCAAAACGTCTTCAAGAAAAAACCAGAAAGTCCAGTTGCCTTTTGGGGAAAAAAGCACCTTCGGGAGAACCATGGCCTGGATGGCTGAGAATAATCTCTACAGACATATTCCCACCTATTCCCAGCCAGAGGTCTTCAACCTCCAGCCACTCCTGACCACTGGATGAGCCCAGGTGAGCCAGGTAGCTGCAGAAAGAAGAGAAAAATGGATCCCACCTTACCTTGGGAGCCAGGAATTGAGAAGATTTATTCACAACCCACTTTGGCAAAGAACCTGCAGCGGAGAAAAAACCGAAATACTGATCAGGGCACGACTCGCTCAGGCTAACCAGTTTAGATTACAAGGTAATTCAGAGATACAGGTAGTCCTTGATTTACAACCATTCATTTAGTGACCGTTCACTTACAACAGCACTGAAAAAGTGACTCTTGAATGGTCCTCGCACTTACGACCTCCAGAGCACCCCTACGGTCGCATAATTCAAAATTTAGGAGCTTGGCCAACGGGGGAAAGCCGAATTCACATAACGACCCAATCACTCACTTAACAACGGCAGTGAATCGCTTAACAGCCGTGATGAAAAAAGGTCGTAAAATCGAACACGGTTCCCTTAACAGCAGCCTGTCTCAGCCATGGAAATTCTTCTCCCAATTGTGGCCGTATACACGAGACGCCGGTCAGTTCCACGGCCACCTGCGCTCCTTGTATCAATGACCCTCCCCCCGTTTGGGGAAGTGATCCACACAACACAACTATTGTCAGGGAGTTTGGAAGCCACACAAGCCATGAATATTTGATGCCACAAAGCGATTCCATGTCGGCTCCAACTGAAGCCGGCGGAACATATTAGTAGCTACTGATTTATTTATGCGATTGGAAATCCAACAATTATGTTTTAGAAATGCAGATGGTCTCCTTTTCAGGAATGAATCAATCAGCTGGCATCAACGGATGGGATTTTGGGTAGTCCTCGGTTTAAAGCCGTTCACTTAGCGACGGTTCAAAGTTACGACGGCACTGAAAAAATGGACTTATGGCCGTTTTTCACCCTTGCAGCATCCCCATGCTCAATCGATCAAAATTTAGTCAGTCGGCAACTGGTTTCATATTTATGACGGTCGCAGTGTCCCAGGGATCTTATGATCGTATTTTGCGACCTTCTGACAAGCAAAGTCAATGGGGAAGCCCAATTCAGTTAACAACCGTGTTACTAACTTAACCACTGCAGTGGTTCGCTTAACGACTGTTGGCAAAAAAGGCCATAAACTGAAGCGAAATTCTCTTAACAGCTTTCTTGCTTAACCATAGAAAATTGGGGCTCAGTTTTGGTCGTACATTGAGGATTACCTGTATTTATGACAGTTGCACTGTCCTGGGGTCATGCAGTAATCACCTGGAACCATTCCAGCCAGCTTCCGGAAAGCAAAGTCAATGGAGGAAGGCAGATTCACTTAACGGCGTGATTTGCTTAACAACGGCACTGATTCGCTTAACAACTATGGCACAAAAGGTTGTAAATGGGGCACAACTCATTGGACCACTGCCTTGCTTAGCAACAGGTACTTTGGGCTCAGTTGTGGACTATATAGGTAGTCCTCGAGTTACGACCACAATAGAGCCCAAAGTTTATTTTGCCAAATACGATCACAATCGACCACAAAAATTCCGTGGACAAGCAAGTCAGTTCTTAACTGAGCTTGCCCCATTTTACAACCTTCCTTGCCACGGTTGTTAAGTGAATCACTGTGTTTGTTAAGTTAGTCACACGGTTGTTAAGCGAATCTGGCTTCCCCGCTGACTTTGCTTGTCGGAAAGTTGCAATAGTGGATCACGAGACCCCCTGCCACCGTCATAAATACGAACCAGTAGCCAAGCCTCTGAATTTTGACCATGTGACCATGGAGACGCTGCAAAGGTCGTAAGTGTGAAAAACAGTCCTAAGTCCCTTTTTTTCAGGGCCGTTGAGACTTCAAGCAGTCACTAAATGAACAGTTGCAAGTTAAACCAATGTCGTTGTCTACAGGATGTACAATGACAATAAAGCCTTTGAACTTAAGGATTACCTGACCAAATCAATATTTGCAAGCACAGCTTCCCAGGAAGCAAAGCCCAGAGTCTTGCACCTCTGCCCAACCGGGTGGAGTGAGTCCCTTGGCGCAACGTGGGAGGGCACAATCTTACCTTTGGGGTCTACCTGAGCAAGGTAGGTGAGGCTGCAGTTCTTGGCTCCTTTGCCCTGGATCAGGTAGCCCGTTTGGATGGAGACGGCTCTGACCATGTCTTTCCGCGGAGGGTATTTCTAAAAAGAGACCAGTGGAAAACTTTAACTTTAGCTTCAAGGTTTTGGTTACCACCTTTAGAGCGCTCCATGGTATTGGACCGGGTTTTTACAAGACCGCCTTCTGCTACCAATAGCCTCTCACCGACCAGTACGCTCCCATAGAGAGGGGCTCCTCAGGGTGCCGTCGGCCAAACAGTGTCGACTGGCGGCCCCCAGGGGGAGAGCCTTCTCTGTGGGGGCACCCACCATCTGGAACAAGCTCCCCCCAGAGATACAGAGGATCCCGGACCTGCGCACGTTTCGTCGTGCTCTCAAAGCTTTTTTATTTCAGCAGGCTGGCCTGGCCTAACTCTCCTCTTTTAAATTTTGAATTCGTTTGATTTTATAAATTAGGTGTTTTAATCTGTGTTTTGACCAAAATATTTAATAATTTTAAGAGACTTTTAATATTTGTATTATCTGTATTTTATCTTGGCTGTTCACCGCCCTGAGTCCTTCAGGAGTAGGGCGGTATAGAAATTTTATAATAAATAAATAAATAAATAAATAAATAAATAAATAAATCCCAGCAGCAAAACCTGGAACTGGCCCTAACATGATGTGTGCATTTATTCCGATCAGAATAGAGCTGGTAGGGGCCTTAGAGGTCTTCTACTCCAACCCCCTGCTCGGGCAGGAGACCATTTCAGACGAATGGTTGTCTAGTCTCTTCTTGAAAGCCTCCAGTGATGGAGCACTCACAACCTCTGGTGGCCAGCTGTTCCACTGGTTAATTGTCCTCACTGTCAGGAAGTTTCTCCTTAATTTCAGGTTGCTTCTCTCCTTGATTAGTGTCCATCTGTTGCTTCTTGTTCCGCCCTCAGGTGCTTTGGAGTATAGCTTGACCCCCTCTTCTTTGGGGCAGCCCCTGAGTTATCGGAAGGCTGCTATCATATCCCCACTAGTCCTTCTCTTCACTAGACTAGCCAAACCCAGTTCCTGCAACCGTTCTTCGTATGTTTTAGTCTCCAGGCCTCTTAATCGTCCTAGTTTTTCTTCACATTCGTTTTCTAATGGCCATGGAGCCCGTGGAAGCATCCTAGAGCAGAGTCTCCAACCTTTGCAACTTTTTAGCACCTGTGGACTTCAACTCCCAGAATCCCCCAGCCAGCCAGGTTTCATAACCTAAGGTGGAACTAGAACTCGTAGCCTCCTGGTGGCACCCTGGCACCCTGTCGGAAGTGCCAGCTTCACATTTGGGCCACACTTTGGCTTCGGTGCCAGTCTGGCTGAACTGGGGTGGGTGGGAGGGAGGGAAGCCGAAGGGGAGGGGTTGCATGTAGGAGCCCACAGTTCACTGTGCCGGCTGGAGACTCGAATTCAAGGACAAGCACCCAGGAAGGAATGTAGCCTCATACCAAGGAGGACCATTCCAACAACATCAACACCTCGCTTGAAAGGGATTGGATGACCGAGGGCTAAGAGCCGGGGGTGGGGGGGAGCATCCTGGCAAGGAGGAATTATGCTTGGGAACTTGGCACGGGACCCTTCGATCTTGCTTTGCTCTGCTGCCTTCTGCTTGAAAGCTCTGCCTTTTACACCAAATAGTATCGTTCTTACTTAAAGGCTGAGGCAGGGCTGATATCGAGCCATCGATCCACCTGGAGAACTATTCTACGGTGGGGACTGGAAAAGGAGGAGGAGATGGAAAAACGGGAAGATGCCACATTGAGGCCAGAGGGCAGAGGTGAGATTCCCGAGCTGGAGGAATTCCAGACAGCTCAGAGGAGAACCCAGCATGGCCAGGCTGACCTTGGCGCACGGGCAAAGACATCGATGTGGAAACCGAGGCCTCTGCCCCTGTGCCCCGAAGGACAGTGGGAGCCCTCCCCAAAGAGAGGGCGACCTCGATGGTCCCTGGGAGTCAGGCAACTGGAAGAGGAGCCCCCAGAGGGAGTCACCATCACTCGAAGTCCTGGGCACAGAGATTGGCATCCAATCAGGCCGACATTGGCTAAGAGAGACCTTCAAGCCACGGCTGTGGACATGTCTGGAGATCATTTTTCAGGGCTGATGCTTTGTGATCCAGTGGACGAGGCCACTCACTGGAGGCCAGCACCAGCACCCGCTGCAGCTCAGCCCGTCCCACGACTGCCGGTCCCAGCCCTGCCCGGTGACCAGAAGTGATTGTCGGCCACTGCGGATACGGGTGAAATTCAACGGGGACCTGAAGCAGTTGGAGACATTGCTTGTCCGAGTATGGTCTTTCATGACAAGATACGCAGACGTCCTCCCCAATGAGGAGGCCATGGTGTACTGCGTGGTGAGAGCCCTGGACGGGGAGGCCGCTGATGGGGCCGTGACCCTGTACGAGGAGGAGTCCGAAGAGCTGCATTACTTCGAGGCTTTCATGGCCGCCCTGAGTCAGCGCTTCAAGGACCCTCTGGCCGATCGGAAGGCCAAGATAAAACTGCAAACCATCAAGCAGGGGGGACGAACCGCCACCGCTTACATCCGGGAGTTCCGGCCTCTGCACGATCGGCTCAGGAGAGAGGGGGAAGAAATGCTCATTGAGTATTTCCAACGAGGCTTGGATCCAGAAGTGCTTTTCGTCTGCCTGCGCAGAGGTTCAGCCAAGACCCTCCAGGAGTGGTATGTCCTAGCCCAAAAGGTGGACTTTGGCCTGGCTAAGATTTGCGACCGACAGTACAGGACCCCAGGATCGGGCAGGCAAGGCCCCAGCTCCAGACGACACCCAATCTGGTGCGTCCGGTGTCTACAGAAGGGCCATGGGGTGAGCGACTGCCCTCCCCTGCGATCGGCCCCCAAAAGCCCGAGGCGAAGGAAACCAGCCGCCAAACACAACACAGCAGTGTGCAAGGGGGCCAAAGTTGTAGAGTTCACTCCGCCGTCGAGCGAAGACGAGGGAACTGCGACGGAAGAGGCGGAGACAACCGTGGAAAGTGACAGCAGTGGGGACGATGACGGCAACTTTTTCTAAGGGAGGCAGAAGGTCAAAACTGCCCCCCGACATTTGTCTTACACCTTTGCTATGGGGGTGGGGGGAAGGGAAGCCAAAGGGGAGGGGGGCTGGAGGAGCCCACAGGTCACTGTACCAGCTGGAGACTCGAATTCAGTCCTTTGCATACCAAGGATGACTGTTCCAGCAACATCAGCATCTAGTTTGATTGGACCATTGAGGGCTAACCGGGGGGTAGGGGGTGGGGGGGATCCTGGCAAGGGAGGAATAATTGGTGTGGGAACCTTAGATCTGGCTTTGGTCTACTGTACTCTGCTTGACCTTTAGTAAACTATACCTTTTTCACCAAATGGAGTCAAGGATTGTTCTTACTTAAAGGTTCTAGCTGATACAGGGCCCAAGGCAGAACTAGAACTCAACGTCTCCTGGTGATTGGCTCAAAGTCGCCCAACCAGCTAAGGCAGGACATAAACTCATCGCCTATTGCTTTCTAGCCAGGTATCTTAACCACTAGAGTCCAAACAGGTTCTCATTTGGAGTATTTTCTTGGTCATAATTTGGCAGTGGTTATCAGAGAAAAGTGGAGATGAGGTGAAGGGAGAAGGAACTGGAGGTGGAGTAGAGATGGAGGTTGAGATGGAGATGGGGTGGAGATAATCTGGGAATTGGAGACTGGATGGAGGTAGAGTTGGAGTGGAGATGGAGGTTGAGATGGAGATGGGGTGGAGATAATCTGGGAATTGGAGACTGGATGGAGGTAGAGTTGGAGTGGAGATGGAGGTTGAGATGGAGATGGGGTGGAGATAATCTGGGAATTGGAGACTGGATGGAGGTAGAGTTGGAGTGGAGATGGAGGTTGAGATGGAGATGGGGTGGAGATAATCTGGGAATTGGAGACTGGATGGAGGTAGAGTTGGAGTGGAGATGGTCTTGGAGAAGACGATGGAGAAGCAGGAAGATGAAACCCCTTGGACAGCCTGAAAGCATTTCTCTCCTCTCTTGCCTTGGCTTTCCAGAGAACTGGGAAGGGGCCCTTCAGAGAGGCTCCCCCCTCCATTCCTTCTAGGGGCCAAGATCTCCCTTGCCTGCAGCTCTTCCTTCTGCCTCCCTCCCAAGGCGATTCTCGTCCCATCAGAGCTTCAATGGCACAAGTGGTGGCTACAAAACCATCTCGGCCTTTCTGACCCCACTGAGGCTGCCCAGAAAATGCCCCCCTTCCCCCTCCCCAGCCCCCCACCCCAGAAACCCCTGTTACCTACAGGATGCTTGACCGAATAGTTCATGATGATGTAGTCGCTGCCCATCGGTAGCCAGGAACGCAGCGTGATGACATCTCGGTTCTTCAAGGGTTTGGGACACTTCCCTGCCGGAGGGGGGAGAAGAGAAGGGGGCTCAGATGAGTCCGGGGGGGGGCTCCAAACAGCTGGACAACCTCAGCGGCTGATTTCTGCTTCAGATGGGAAGGCGCTCCCGGGCAGCCAAAGATCCAGGGTGGGATTGGAATGATTCCACCAGCCTTGAGAGACTTTAGAAGGGAGGCGCCTGGGGATCAGGACTCTGGTTGAGCCAAGCCTAAATACTCTCGGTCATTTGAGCCAGGCTGAATCCCGCACCGTCACAGAAATTAACCCAGCATAAATAAACACCTGAGATAATTTCTACTAGGGGGTCCTTGGTGATCTCTGAGCTTGGTGGCTTTCTTGCAGACGTCTCATGACCCAGCTAGGGAACATCATCAGTGCTAGAAGGGATGGGCTTTGCAGGGAGGAGGACTGTGTGGTCATTGGTGCTCTCTGAGCTTGGTACTTTTCTTGCAGACGTCTCCTTACCAAACTAGTTAACGTCATCAGTGCTAGAAGGGAGTGGGGGGGGGTGTTCTTGGTGGTTCCTTGATGAGGCCGTTCTTTACGGTTTGATTGTTGGTCTGAGTTGGTTGTTCCTTGATCAGGGTAGGACTGATCAGGCAAGCCGTCTGTATGTAAACAGAGGACAAACCTTACTCCCTTCTAGCACTGATGATGTTCCCTAGCTGGGTCACGAAACGTCTATGGAAGGCTACCTACATTTGATGACGAAGCTTGCTGCTGTAAGTATCAAATCCAGAACTATAACTGGGCACTCCGGGGTGAGTCCCCACAGCTCAGCCTCCCTCTGGGGCTTATCTGGTCCCACCTCCCCCTCCCCCCCCACCCCCGTCCACCCCAGTTTCTCACAGGCGTAGTATCCGACATCTGCGTTGACGGTCAGCTTGCCGATGTCGAAGGTCTCGATGACGTTGGTGTCCCACTTTTTCCTGTACTCGATGTCGTGCAGCACGTCGTACAGCGTTTCCGCGGAGATGTCTTTGCAATCCATCCTGCACTGGAGAGAAACCTCCGTAGGTTTACGCGGGAGTAAGCCCTGCTACGTTCCATAGGACGGCTTTCCGTTCATGGTCAGTCCTCGACTTACGACCACAATTTGGCAGGTCAAAATTCCCATCGCTAAGTGAGACATTGGCTTTGTCCCATTTTATGACCTTTCTTCCCACTGTCCTCGAGTTACGACCACAACGGAGCCCAGAATTTTTTTGCTAAGTGAAATAATACGACCACAAAAATTCTGTTGAGAAGCAAGGCAGTTCTTAAGTGAGTTTGCCCCATTGTACGACCTTCCTTGCCACAGTTGTTAAGTAAATCATTGCGGTTGTTAAGTGAGTCACGTGGTCGTTAAATGAATCTGGCTTCCCTGTTGACTTTGCTCTTCAGAAGGTCGCAAAAGGGGATTACGTGACTCTGGGACACCCCGATTGTCATAAATATGAGTCAGTTGCTAAGCGCCTGAATTTTGATCATTGGCCCTGGGGATGCTACAACGGTCGCAAGTGTGAAAAATGGTCATAAATTTTTTTCAGTGCCATTGTAATTTGAATGGTCACTAAATGGACTGTTGTAAGTTGAGGACTACCTATACTGCCCCAAAGTGCCTTACTCCGAATCCAGAAAGACAATTGCTGCCATTTGGATTCGGCCCACCGGTCGAGCGAGTGTCTAGCCAAACCATTAGGATTAACGATGCGCTTTTAAGCTAATGACTCATTAAAATAATGAAAGGAAACCTCTGTCCCAGAAACGCGGCTGAAGAGCCTCCCATCAAAGACGCCACTGGAGGAAAAGGATATGCAAATTCAGAGATGTTTTTCGTGTTAAAAATAGTTTAGGAAGATATGCATTATTTATATATTTTTTTTATTTATTCCTTTAGAAACAGCCCTTCTCTCTCGCGGACCGTGGAAGCAGGCATACAAACGTAACAGCTATATATAAATATTGTAATAGGAGGCAGTTACAAGCAGGAATACAACAAAAGGATTTTAGTAGTGATCAAATAATAGCATTATTAATTCTTCCCCCTATGGAGCAGCCCTCTGTCGAGAAGAAAGCGCCACTGAATTCAGAGGAATTTACTGCTGGATAAAAGGAGTATAAAATTTCAAAATTTTTATCATTATCTATACAGGTAGTCCTCGACTTATGACCACAATAGAGCCCAAAACTTCTGTTGCTAAGGGAAACATTTGTTAAATGAGCTTTGCTCCATTTTACGACTTTTCTTGCCGCAGCTGTTAAGTGAATCACTGCAGTTGTTAAGTGAGTCACACGGTCATTAAGCGGATCTGGCTTCTCCCATTGACTTTGCTTGTCAGAAGGTCGCAAAAGGGGATCATGTGACTTCCGGGACACTACAACCATCATAAGTATGAAGCATCTGAATTATGATCACGTGACCAGCCACCGTCATGAGTGTGAAAAAATGGTCATAAATCACTTTTTTCAGGGATGTTGTAACTTCAAATAGTCACTAAATGAACTATTGTAAGTCGAGGACTACCTGTACAGATAACTACCGGAATATAAACTATATGACTTACGACCCTGCGTTTAGTGACGGTTTGGAGTTACAAAGGCATTGAAAAAAGAGACTTATGACAGAGTCCTCAGTCTTATGACCATCACAGCATCCTCATGGTCATATGATCAAAAGGTCTTTCCCACATCCCCAGTTTACAGGTCTAAAAACTAGCCCTGGAAGGAAACTTTTAGATGTCCAGGCTGAGCCTGAGGGACGGAGGCGTCAAATGCGTCATCGGTCTCGAGTCCTTCTCCACTCACGGGAGATCTAAGTCGAGCCCACCTTGAACTCTGTTGACTCTTATCTACAGCGATTCTCAGTCTTCCAGGTCATGGTTGTCCCAAAGGTGCTTTTACAAGAGACAACTGGACTGGGTTTTTTTTTTTAAGAGGTTTCACTTCTTATCCAAGAAGCTTCTTCAGTTCTGTTGACTCTTATCTACAGTCAATTTGCTTTGACTGTTAGTAGTTCAGATTCTTGTAGAGAGTTTAAGCTTGCAATAAATCTTTACACCCATTTGAACTACCTGGACTTCCTGATTTTCCTACACTGGACAAGGCTGGAATTCACCACCCCTTCTCGGCCCACCTGCTCCAACATCTGGACCCCTGGCCAGCATCTTCCCCTCGCCCTGCCTTCTCCATCACATTGCCCTCGGTCCTTTGCAGTGAATTTGCAATGCATTCACCAAAGCCATGACACAATGCAGGGAGTCCCTGACTTACGGGCACAATTAACCATCCTGTTGTTAAGCCAGACCTTTGTTAAGTGAGTTTTGTCCCATTTTACGACCTTTATTGCCACAGTTGTTAAGGGGAAACTTTGTAATTGTTCTTGACTTGATGTAGCATCTTGAGCTATGTTTCTAGACCTCAAGAAGATGGGTGGACTTCAACTCCCAGAATTCCCTAGCCAGCTTCAATTCTGACTTCAGTTCTGGGAGATGAAGTCCACCCATCTTCAACTTCTTGAGGTCCAGAAACACAGATTTAGATTCTTGTTTTGTTCCTGAAATCTGCACAGAGCTTATTCTACGGATTGTCCAAAGCTCCACCACACACACACACACACACACACACACACACACGTGTGCTTTTGTGCATGTGGGCAGGCACGCACAAGTCCCTTGTGCCACCAGCAAACTGTCACGTGTCTGTCCTGCTTTCCCAGCCAATGTGGGCCTCAGGTTTCGCTTTCTATACTCTCTCATTATTAATCAAGTTACGATTTACGCCGGCTGGCAAGCCGAGCCACTAAATATTTCATCGGCCCCCATGAAATCATGCCTCTCCTGCCACCCGGCCAGCCGGCCAGCGCCTGCCAAACAAAAGCAGAGGGGTCTCTGCCCCCCGCAAAGGTCGGGACCCTGCAACCTGAGAGTCACTGCCAGCTGTGAGCATCCTCTGCGGAGCGTCAGGTGGGGTGGAAGGAGAAGGAGGCCTTTTGTCCGGGGCCACGTTGCATAACTCTGCTGGTTTCAAAGGCTGATTTTCCCACCCTGGATGGATGAGGCCAGAGAGGGCTCCTTGCAAAGGATAGCAGCAGTCCAGGATTTGAGGGGCTGCCCCACAAAAGAGGAGGGGGGGCCACCTCTTCTCCAAAGCCCCTGAAGGCAGGAGAAGAAGCAACGGATGGAAACTCATCAAGGACAGAAGCAACCTGGAATTAAGGAGGAATTTCCTGACAGTGAGGACAATTAACCAGTGGAACAGCTTGCCACCAGAAGTTATGATTACTCCAACAATGGAGTCTTTTAAGACGAGACTGGACAGCCATTTGTCTGAAATGGTAGAAGATCTCCTGCTTGGATATAGGGGTAGGAGCAGAAGACCTCCAAGGTTCCCTCCAACTCTATTGTTATTAAGATTAAGTGCGCTGGCTCAGTGGTTAGAGTGCAGTATTGCAGGCTATTTCTGCTGACTGTCGGCTACCAGCAGTTTGGCAATTCGATTCTGACCGGCTCAAGGTTGACTCAGCCTTCCAGCCTTCCGAGGTGGGTATAATGAAGACCCAGATGGTTGGGGGCAAAAGGCAGACTCTGTAAACCGCTTAGAGAGGGCTGTAAAGCACTGTATATAAGTCGAAGTGCTATTATTCTCCTCCTGCTCCCTCCTTCCAGCACTGATGATGTTCCCTACTTGGGTCGTGAAATGTCTGCAAGAAAACAACCAAGTTCAGGGAGCTCCAAGAACTCCACAGTCTTCCTCCTCCTCCTCTCCACAAACCCCCCCTCCCTTCCAGCACTGATGATGTTCCCTAGTTGGGTCGTGAAACGTCTGCCAGAAACCCACCCAGCTCAGAGAGCACCAAGGAGTCCCTCACGCCCACATCAGTCTATCCCAAATCCTCAGAAAGGAGTCAGCAGGCCAACAAAAGGGCCAAATCCATCTGTCTGACTAATCCGATCAACCTTAACAATTAATTTATTCAACGCATATGTCAGTCGACCCCCAGCGACTGCGAGTGCGAAGGAACGGCAAAGCTGCAAGGACTCCGACATCAGCCTAACGACAGAGTGAGAACAGATATGCAAAAATAAGTAAAGCGAGAGGAATGTTGGATCCCAATTATGCAGCCTTTGAGGCCGTTGATGGTTTTTCAGTTTATATATCCTGTTATTCTCATTCCCTCGATTTCTTTCTTGGCTTTTATCCTCCTTCCTGCTGGTTTTCAAGTTTGCAGAAGAGCCACGATTTGTTAAAAATACTCCGCAACGTCATTGGGAATCTGGGACTTAAATTTTGTTTTTATATTTTTTTTAATCTCCTGGAATTTCTTCTCCCAGCCCCTCCTGGCAACCGGCAGTCTAAAATAAAAGGCCAGCCTCCATGACTGAGGCTCTAAATGTCTGCACTTAGGAGGTTTTTAAATATATTTATGTATTTGGCACACCCCCATCAATATGCATAGCCATGCAGGAAGTTCTCCACTTACGACCGTTTGGCTCAGTGACCATTTAAAGCTACAGTGGAATTGAAAAAAAGTGGGTTACAGATCATCCTCCACTTACGACTGTTCACTTACTGACCATTTGACCTTAAAACAGCACTAACGAGTGACTTGCAGGCAGTCCTCGACTTACGACCATCCACTTACTGACCATTTGGATTTATAAGACATGGAAAAAAATTATTTTCAGGTAGTGCTCAACTTACACTATTCGTTTAGTGACAGTTCACAGTTGGGTACTGGGTAACTTTGGGCCAATCACCAGGAGATGGTGAGTTCTAGTTTCACCTTAGACATGAAAATCAGCTGGGAGATTTTGGGCCAATCCCTCCCTCAACCGGTCCTGTCCAACCACCTCACAGGGTTGTTGTTTGCGGGCAAAATAGAAAGAGAGAATATGAAGTATGTTCCCCACCTTGAATTATCTACACTAATAATAAATGTGGGATACAAGTAAGCAAATAAATATAAATTCTCCCTCGCTTGGATTCCCTGCCACATGCGTGGGCCACTCCCAGACCCTCCTTCTGTGTCCTGGTTCCCCCACCCCACCTGGGTTTCTGGGGGTCCCTCCAAGGACTCCCCTCCAGACCGAAGTAGATTGCTTGGTCAGATTTGAACACGGGCTGGGCTTCTCCTTTCCAATGAGGCTACCGAGCGAGTGGATGACATTTTCATGGATTTCTCGCAGATGCTTCGAACTCCCTTTCGCCAACCAGGAACTGCGCCAGATGCCACAGGAGGGGGGGTCTCTCTTTTCTCCCCGGGTCCTGAAATCCCCCCCCAATCTTTGTTTCGATATCATGTTGGCGGTTGAGAGAGACGCAATGCTTCTGCGCATGACGGAGCCAACATGCCAACCGACTCCCAAACAGGCACTTTCTCACCTGGGGTGCCAGCCTGTTGTTTTTTTCCCCTGCCACTTCAGCAGCTGCAAAAGCTCCCCTGGCGCACGCCCAGCCAAAATACAGGGAGCCCTCGATTTACGACCATCATGGGGCCCAACGGTTCTGCTGCTAAGCGAGATGTTTGTTAACTGAGTTCAGCCCCATGTTATAATAATAATAATAATAATAATAATAATAATAATAATAATAATAATAATATTTAAATTTATATACCGCCCTTATGACCTTCCATGCCATGGTGGTTCAGGAAATCACTGCAGTTGTTAAGTTAGTCACATGGTCGTTAAGGGAATCTGGCTTCCCCTTGCTTGTCAAATGGTCACAAAAGGGGATCACGTGACTGCTGGGAACACGACGACCGTCATGAAAAAGAATCAGTTGCCAAGCATCCGAATTTTGATCACGTAACCACGGGGATGCTGCAATGGCCATAAGTGTGAAAAATGGTCATAAGTGTGAAAAATTGTCATAAATCATTTTTTTCAATACTGTTGTAGCTTCAGACAGTCACTAAGTGAAGTGTTGTAAGTCAAGGACTGCCTGTATACAGCAAGGGAAAGGTTGAGACTCTCCCTTGCTGTATACAGCAGAGAAGTCATAGAATCCTAGGCTGGAAGGGACCTTGGAGGTCATCTAGACTCTGAGCGTCAGCCCACAGGGCCAGCATGGCCAGATCAGGGAAGCCAGCTCACTCCTTTTACACATTGGAGCAAAGGTTTCTTAAGCCCTTACAGAAACTGGAGCTGTGTGTTGTGAGAGAGAGAGAGAAGCTGAGGAAAGAGCAGGGGATCATGGAGGGAGCAAGGGTTGCGAGGAGGAGGTTTACTCCTGCTTTACAATGGGGATTTTATTCTAGTTTTGCAATGGGGATGCAAGGGGATTTACTTCTGCTTTACAACAGGAGTGAAAGGCTTAATTCTGCTTTGCAATGGGGAAGCAAGAAGGCTTACTCCAGCTTTACAATGGGGATGTGAGGGGAAAGTTAACTTCTGATTTTCAATGGTGTTGCAACCAGGATATTTACTCTAGCTTTACAATAGCGAGCCAAAGAGGAAGTTTCTCCAGCTTTACAATGTGGTTGCAAAGGGATTTACTCCAGCTTTGCAATGAGGATGCAAGGAGGAATTTAACTCCTGCTTTATAACCTGGCGGCATGGAGAAGGTTTACTCCAGTTTTACAATGGGGATGCAAAGAGGAACTCTACTCCAGCTTTACAACACCAGCCAGGCCTTGACTGCAAAACACCCTGTCCCAATGCATTGAAGATAAAAGCATACCCAACCCCCCTCCCCAAATTCTTCTCTTGAGAACCCAGTTTGGATAAACAGCAGAGTGGGGAAAGGGGGGGGGGGCGAGATAAGGATGCCCCTGCCTTCCACCCCCCCACACACAGCCAGGACAAGGAAGGCAGAACTGGGAGGAAGAATCAAAGGCTGCCTGTCAAAATGTGGAGGATTTGAGAGGGGGGGCTGACACCCCTCGGATGAAAGGGAAGGAAGAGAAGCCGAGATGGAAGTGGGACAATCCACACATTAACGGAGAAGTCAAAGCGACTGTCGACAGGCTCCCTTGCCAAGCTCTGAGCCGCCGATGGGGAAGGAGAAGTGAAAGTGTGAGTTCCGTTGCCTTGCGAGAACTGATAATGAATTATGTGCCGAAGAGGGGGAGGGGGAGGGGGAAGGAGGAGAGGGAAGGGGGAGGAGGGGGAAAGGAAGAGGGGAGGAGGAGGAGGAGGAAGAAGAAGAAGAAGAGGAGGAGGAGGAGGAGGGGAAGAAGAAGAAGAGGAGGAGGGGGAAGGAGGAGGGGGAAGGGGGAAGAGGGGGAAAGGAAGGGGGGAGGAGGAGGAGGAAGAGGAGGAGGAGGGGAAGAAGAAGAAGAGCTTGACTGCAAGTGGAGTTGCATACACGCATGTGTACCAGCCCACCACTTGCATGGCCCAGTTCCAAGTAGGCCGTGGCCCAGTAGTGGGCTGCAACCCAGGGTTGGGGATCCCTGATCTAAGGGGCTGCCCCAAAGAAGAGGGGAGGGGTTCAACTTATTCTCCAAAGCGCCTAAAGGCCGGACAAGAAACAACAGATGGAAACTAATCCAGGAGAGAAGCAACCTGGAATGAAGGAGAAGCTTCCTAACAGGGAGGACAATTAACCAGTGGGACAGCTTGCCACCAGAAATTGTGGGCGCTCCATCCCTGGAGGCTTTTAAGAAAAGACTGAACAGTCACTATGTCTGAAATGTTATAGGTTCTCCTGCTCGAGGAGGCGGTTGGACTAGATGACCTCCAAGGCCCCTTCCAACTCTGTTATTCTTTTATTCTGTTATTCAGTTGCGGAACGAACGGTTGTAAGTGGAGAACTCCTTGTATTCCCAGGCAGTGGAGAAAGAGGATCGGATCCGAGCACATCTGGCAGAAAGCTGCTCCTAGGGTCCCCGCAGCCAACTCAGCAGAGCTCTCCGACTCCGAGCCCGTCGTGGCTCCTGGGGGCAGAATTAAAGGGCCGTTTTTAGCTCCTGACGCAAGGCCACCCAGGCCCAAAGGCTCTTTATGGCCACGATGCAGCTTCAGAATGGAAACGGGAGCTGGCTGACCACTTATCATCCCGCAGAGAGGAGGCCGGTTCTGGGACAAGAGGAAGGCAGAGCGTTGGGGGATCTCCAAAAGCGACAGGCAGTTCAGAAATAGGAAATGTGCATGAATAAAACAAATAAATAAATACAAGTGGTCCTTGACTTACGGCCACAATGGAGCCCAAGATCTCTGTCGCTAATCAAAACAGCTTTAAAGTGAATTTTGGCACATTTCACAACTGTTCTTGTCACAGTTAAGCGAATCCAGTTTTAAGAAGAGATTGGACGGCCCTTGGTCTGAAATGGGGTGGGGTTTCCTGTTTGAACAGGGGGTTGGACTAGAAGACCTCCAAGGTTCCTTCCAATTCCATCATTCTATAATTCTGTTACAGTTGTTAAGTGAGTCACGTGTTCGTTAAGTGAATCTGGCTTCCCCATTGAAAGGGGATCGTGTGACTCTGGGATGTTGTGCCTGTCATAAATGTGAGCCGGTTGCAGAGGCTCTGAATTTGGATCACGTGACCATGAAGAGGCCGCAATGGTCGTAAGTGTGAAACATGGTCATAACTCGCTTTCTTAGTGCTGTTATAACTTTGAATGGTCATTAAACAAACTGTTGTAAGTCAAAGACAACCTAGCTGAGATAAGTTTTTAAGAGACAGGTTGAGATGCCAAGTCATAGAATCCTAGGGCTGGAAGGGACATCGGAGGTCCTCTAGTCCAACCCCCTAAATCTCAGTCCCTGGGACCAGCATAGCCCGATCAGGGAAAGGTTTGTTGTAACTTCGAAGAGTCCCTGAACGAATGGTCATAAGTTGAGGAGTAGGGAAAAACACACTGAGAAAAGTTGTGAAACCCGTCAGGAGTTTCCTTCCTTTTCCTCTTAACAAAAATGAAGGGGTTTGGGGCAGTAGTGGGTTTCAAATCCTGTCGCTACCAGTGGGCATGGGCGCGCTCACACGCATGGGCAAAAGCTTCTGCGCATGGACAGAAGCAGTGGTGGGATTCAGCCAGTTCGCACCTATTCGGGAGAACCGGTTGTTAAAAGAAATCTTATTTTGTTTTTTTTCCACTTTACAGGGCTAATCCTGTAAGGAAGGCAGGAAGGGAACATTCTGCTGGTGTTTCTAGCCTAATCTTTATTGCCCTGCTTACAGAAACTGCCTCTCTGGTTAACCCTTGCTACATTGTAACAGCTAAGACAAAGCGCCCATCGACGTGAGTGATGTTGAATTGGCCACGCCCACACAGTCACATGACCACTGAGCCACACCTGCCCAGCTGGTCATTAGGGCAGAGAACCGGTTATTAAATTATTTGAATCCCACTACTCGAAAGAAGCGTCCGGGCGAGTGGGCGGAGCCTCCCGCCGCCATCGCTACGCAAACCGGTAGCAACCCACCACTGGTTTGGGGCCGAATAAACACCACCGCCCTTCAGAAGTGGGGAGGAGAGGGAGAAGGAGCCTCCCGGTGGCGATGCCAAGGCCATCTGTGCAGGGAGGGAAGCTGGCAGAATTTGCAGCGTTTGAGTTCTGCTTCCTCCTCTTAAAATAAAAAACACGATCTCAAACAGCAGCCACCACAGCGCGTAAATCCTGCAAATATTGACTCTGGGAATGTGTGAAAACAACACCAGGAGGATCCTCAGAGTAGGAGGCAGATCAGGGCTGGGGACCATCTGGGCTTTTGCAGCAGAAGTCAAAGCTACGAAACAACAAGCCTCATGCTCAGCCGGGCCAACTCTAAGAGGCCTGGACTTCAACTCCCAGAATTCCCCAGCCAGCAGGTCGCGAGCATGAGAAGCGGTCATAAGTCCCTTGGTTTCAATGCTGTTTAACGTCAAAGGGTTACTAAATGAACGGTCGTAAGACTCACGACCACAATCGAGCCCAAAATTTCTGTGGTTAAGTGAGACATTTCTTGAGCGAGTTTTCTCCCGTTTTATGATCTTTCTTGCCACGGTTGTTAAATGAATCACGGCAGTGGTTACATCAGTAAGACAGTCGTTAAGTGAATCTGCCTTCCCCATGGACTTCACCTGTCTGAAGGTCGCAAAAGGGAATCACAATGATCCCAGGGACACTACGTCGGTCATAAATGTGAGTCAGTGGCCAAGCGTCTGAATTTTGACGATGTGACCATGGGGATCCTGCAACGGTCATTAAGCATGAAAAAGTCATAAGTCACATTTGTCAGGGCCGTTGTAATGTCAAATGGTCACTAAATGAATTGTGAGTACAGGTAAGTTGAGGCTACCTGTATCTGGCTCTTTTCCTGCAATGGGGAGGGAGTGTCAGGCACGCAACCCGCAACCAGGAGCACAACAGGAGATGCAATAACTTCCACCCTGAAGGCCTTCGCCAAACTGGAAAAACAAGACGAGGGTCACGGAAGTCCCCGTCCCCGCAGGAGGAGCCGAGGAACCGGTTCCCAGCCCCCGGGCAGGACGTGGCACCACTTGGCGCATAAGGGAGGCGCTCAGGGATCGCCCGCCTGCGGTTTTCCTCCCGGGGGTGGGTGGGAGCGGAAGGTTATACATTGGGAGAAGTCGCCATTAACTGAGCTGGAAAAGGAGAGCTGTTTCTCCAGGAAGAGTCTGGCTTAGCTATTTTAGGAAGGAAGGAAGGAAGGAAGGAAGGAAGAAAGGAAGGGATGGGATGGGATAGGGAGGGAGAGAAAGAAGAGAAGGGAGGGAGGAAAGACGGAAGGAAGGAAGGGAGAGAGGGAGGGGGAGGGAGGGGAGAGGAAAAAGAGAAGGGAGGGAGGGAGGACGGAAGGAAGGAAGGAAGAGAAGGAAGGGAGAAAGAAGAGAAGGGAGGGAGGGGGAGGGAGGGAGGGGAGAGGAAGAAGAGAAGGGAGGGAGGATGGAACGAAGGGAGAAAGAAGAGAAGGGAGGGAGGAAAGACGGAAGGAAGGAAGGGAGGGAGGGAGGAAGGGGGAGGGAGGGGAGAGGAAAAAGAAAAGGGAGGGAGGGAGGACGGAAGGAAGGAAGGAAGGAAGAGAAGGAAGGGAGAAAGAAGAGAAGGGAGGGAGGGGGAGGGAGGGAGGGGAGAGGAAGAAGAGAAGAGATGGAGGACGGAAGGAAGGGAGAAAGAAGAGAAGGGAGGGAGGAAGAAAAGAAGGAAGGAAGGAAGAAGAGAAGGGAGGGAGGGAGGGAGGGGAGAGGAAGAAGGAAGGGAGGAAGGAAGGAAGAAGGGAGGGAGGGGGAGGGAGAGGAGGAAGAAAAGAAGGGAGGAAGGAAGGAAGAGAAGGGAGGGAGGACGGAAGGAAGGAAGGAAGAAGAGAAGGGAGGGAGGGAGGGGAGGAAGACAAGAAGGGAAGAAGGAAGAGAAGGGAGGGAGGACAGAAGGAAGGAAGGTAGAAGAGAAGGGAGGGAGGGGAGGAAGAAAAGCAGGGAGGAAGGAAGGAAGAGAAGGGAGGGAGGGGGAGAAAGAAGAGAAGGGAGGGAGGATGGAAGGAAGGAAGAAAGAAAAGTGGGAGGATGGAAGGAAGGAAGAAGAGAAGGGAGGGAGGGAGGGGAGGAAGAAAAGAAGGGAGGGAGGAAGAGATGGGAGGGAAGGAGGAAGGGTCTGTCTATCTATCCTCTCTCTCTCTCTCTCTCCCTCCCTCCCTACCTACTTAGCTGCCTGCCAAAGTATCTTCCTTCAAGCTACGGATGCTATTCTGGGTTTTGATGCCCTAGAGGCGGGGGAGGGGGGGAGGGGGACTTCCAGGGCTGGGAGGGGGACCTCCTGAAGCCAAGGCGGCCACATGACCAATCGGTTTTACAGCCCTTGTCCCTCATCACCTTCATAGCTCCATCATGGTCGTAACTTGAGGACTCCCTGCACAAGACAGCCTGAGGTGGCTGATGGAGGACGATGCCCACGGAAGCCTTTCGTGGCAGATTCAGATCTCGGCTTTCCTCCCACCCAGCAAAACCTCCCCTGGGAATCACTTTCCCCAGCCAAGAGCTCCGTGCAGATGCTGAGTTGCCTTCTTCTCCAGCAACCTGCCTTGATTTAACCCCAACTGTAAACCACGCCGGCTGTCAAAGGAAAAACGCTTTACGGCGGCTCTTCCAGGCCTCTGCCGGGAACTTAGGCACCGTTAGAGACGCTGAGGGGATAACCACGGTGGGGGCAATTACTGGAGGGGGTTTGGAGAGGACGGGGGGGAGGAGAAGTCACCCATGGAAGAGAATATTTGTAGCTGTGAACTGAAAGGCTCTTCTCTTGCAGACATTTCATGACCCAACTAGGTTACATCATCAGCATTAGAAGAGAGTGGGCTTGCGAGGACGAGGAGGAGGAGGGTGGGGTCCTTGCCGCTCTCCGAGCTTGGTGGTTTTCTGGCAGACGTTTCATTACCCAATTAAGTAACATCATCAGCAGGAGGAAGACGAGGAGGACTGTGGGGTCCTTAGTGTTCTTTGAGCTTGGCTGCTCTCCTATAGACATTTCATGACCCAGTTAGGTAACATCATCAGTGCTAGAAAGGAGAAGGGTTGCTCTCTGTTTATATTACAGTAGCTTGCCCTGACAGGGTCGGTGCGAGTGTTGTTTTCTTCTTCATAGTTCCTTACTTGGGCTATTGTTTGTCTGGTGTTAGTCCCTGCTTCTCTAAGTGTTGACTGCTGGAGGCGATGTATTCTGGTCCAGTCTGATCAAGGAACTACCAAGGAGAAAAACCACATTCCCACCAACGCTGGCAGGGGCAAGCTATTGCGTGTCAACAGGACTGAACCCCACGCTCACGTGCACTGATGATGTTCCCTAGTTGGGTCATGAAACGCCTGCCGGAAAACCACCAAATCCAGAGAGCACTAAAGGATCCCACAGTCCTCCTCCTCCTCTCCATAAACCCCCCCTCCCTTCTCGTACTGATGACATTACATAGTTGGGAAATAAAACGTCTGCAAGAAAAACCACCAAGTTCAGAAAGCATCAAGCAGTCAACACTTAGATAAGCAGGGACTAACACCAGACAAACAATAGCCCAAGTAAGGAATTATGAAGAAGAAAACAACACTCAACCTGGAAGTTCTCCAATTTCTCCCTTCTGCTCTCTTTCTTCCCGTGTTAATAAACAAGACTGACCCCCTCCTGCTCCATCCCCTTCCTCTCTGACCACCAGGGATTACACACACGCACACACACAGAGAGAGACAGTCTTCCTTTTGCAGTGCATCCATTGTCCTTTGGAGGTTCTCCTCCAACCACAGAGCTTGCAAACCTTTGGTAGATCAAGAGCCATTTAGAGCGGAGGCTCCGCCTCCCTTTGCATCGATGGGTCTTATGGGTGGGGGGGGGAGGGAAATGGATTAGGAAAGCGCAGGGCCATTAGTGGCTGCTGACATCACAAAAAATACAGCCAGCCGCACTGCAACCTTCGGATGCAAATAAACTTCATTTCACGGCCTCCTTAAATTAATTAGCTGGAATAAGCATCTACAAGGAGGCCCCCAAGATAAGATTTAAGCAGGGGGGCAAGGCCTCTGAACTAAGTCAGAACAACGTGCTAAGTACAGTTAGTCCTTGACTTATAACCGTTTGTTTAGGGACCATTCAAAGTTACAATGGAGTTGAAAAAGAATAGGATAGCATAAGATAGGATAGGATAGGATAGGATAGGATAGGATAGGATAGGATAGGATAGGATAGGATAGGATAGGATAGGATAGGATTAATGGAATGGGTAGGATAGGATAAGGATAAGGATAAGGAGAGAATAAGGAGAGGAGAGGAGAGGAATGAAGAATAGAACAGAACAGATTAACAGAGTTGGAAGAGACTTTGAAGGTCATCTAGTCCAACCCCCTGACCCAAGCAGGAGACCCTACGCCAGTGATGTCTTACCTTTTTGCTATCACGTGCCAAAAGTGGGGTAAGCGTGGGATCACACGTGTACATGCCCACACCCGTAATTCAATGCATTCTGCCCCTGCACATGCGCCCCCCCCCAAGAGTGTGAGACACCCCCCCGCACTTGCCCCGCTTTTGGCACGTGATGGCCTGGTGGGCCCAGTATAGAGGTGGGTTTCAGCAGGTTCTGACCAGTTCCGGAGAACCGGTAGCAGAAATTTTGAGTAGTTCAGAGAACTGGTAGTGAAAATTCTGACTGGCCCCGTCCCCCCATCTATTCTCTGCCTCCCGAGTCCCAGCTGATTGAGAGGAAATGGGGATTTTGCAGCATCCTTCCCCTGCCATGCCCACCAAGCCACGCCCATAGAACCAGTAGTAAAAAATTCTGAAACCCACCACTGGCCCAGTAGGCCTGTTTTTCGCCCTCCCCAGGCTCCAGAGGCTTTCTAGGAGCTTGGGGAGGGCAAAAACGGCCTTCCCCACCTCCCCAGAGGCCCTCCGGAGGCCAGAATTCCTGTTTCCGGCCTCCAGAGGGCCTCCGGGGGGATGGGGAAGGCCGTTTTCGCCCTCCCCAGGTTCCTAGAAATCCTCTGGAGCCTGGGGAGGGCGAAAAACAGGCCTTCCCCACCAGGGGTGGGTTCTACCTACCTTTACTACCGGTTCGCAACAGGATCGCGTGCGTGCAATCGCT
Source organism: Arizona elegans (assembly GCA_022577455.1). Lineage (NCBI taxonomy): Eukaryota > Metazoa > Chordata > Lepidosauria > Squamata > Colubridae > Arizona > Arizona elegans. The sequence continues at coordinate 1,226,971 of JAKOOJ010000025.1, read as the reverse complement.
TTGCTTAACCACGCGCCGAGCTTCTGCATATGCGCTGATTGGCTATGATGACATCCGGGGCGGTGGGCGGAGCCTCCTGCTGGTTTTACTACCGGTTCTTGTGAACCGGTCCGAACCGGGGGCAGCCCACCACTGTTCCCCACCCCCCCGGAGGCCCTCCGGAGGCCGGAAACAGCCTGTTTCCCGACTTCCGGTGGGCCCAGAAGGCCCCAAAATCAGGTGGCCGGCGCGCACATAAGCACTGGAGCTGAGCTAGGGCAATGCTCACGTGCCCACCGATATGCTCCATGTGCCACATGTGGCACGCGTGCCATAGGTTTGCCATCACGGCCCTACCCCATTTCTGACAGATGGCAGCCCAGTCTCTTCTTGAAAGCTTCCCGTGATGAAGCACCCACAAAAAATGACTTATGACCTTTTTTCACACTTAACGTCCGTTGTAGCATCCCCATGGTGACATGATCAAAATTCAAACACTTGACAACTGACTCATATTTATGACGGTTCCAGTGTCCTGGGGTCACATAATCCCCTTCTGTGACCTCCTGACTAGCAAAGTGAAGGGAGAAGCCAGATTCACTTAACAACCGGGTTACTAATTTATCCACTGCAGTGATTCACTTAACAAATGTGGCAAGAAAGGCCGTAAAATGAGGCAAAACACGCTTATCAAGTGTCTCATTTAGCAACGGAAATTTTGTGCTCCATTGTGGTTGTAAGTCAAGGACTACCTGTCCCCTGGATTTGTCAGCATTTCAAACTAGCCCTGGTCTACTTTGAAGGAGAGATCCGTCACCCCATCAGAGCTGAAAAGTTTATTTAACAGATTTTAAATTGGGGTATTTTAAATTTCTGGGGTTTTAATATTATTTAATCATTTTAAATTTCAATTGCTGTTTTGTCTTGTGTTTTTAAATAGGCTGTACACCGCCCTGAGTCCTTCGGGAGAAGGGCGGTATAGAAATAAAATTATTTTTTATTATTATTATTATTATTATTATTATTATTATTATTATTATTATTATTATTAACAGAATTGGAAGGGACCTTGTAGGTCATCTAGTCCAACCCCCAGCCCAAGCAAGAGCAACCCTACACCGTTTCTGAGAAATGGCAGTCCAGTTGCATTTCTGTGCTATGAAAAGATTTGGCTGCAAAATCTGGAACTCTTGTCGTTGGATATGCTGACTGCAGCAAAAATTCTTTATGTGCCCAAACGGAACGAGGGAACAATCTCCGCAATGGGAGAACGGATGGAGTTAGCAGAGGTGGCCAAATTAAGGCCTTTAATTAAAGAAAAGATCTGATCCTATTTTGTTTCCACTTAGAAACCAGTTCTAGACTTTTGGGGGCTTCAAACAGAAAAAAAAATGAAATTCTGACTTATTGGGATTTATTGATGTTTGTTGTTACAAAAATGGCTAGTAGTAAAAAATAAAGTTGAGGCTGTATATTATTATTTTTTTTTGTTCTACCACACTGAATAAAGTTGGAAATTAAAGATTTTGTTACACTTTTCTAGCCTCTCTTTTCCCTTCCCTGTTTCTCTATTCTTTTTATTTTTCTTTGTATTTTATATGACCATAATTTCAATAAAACCTACATTAAAAAAAGAAGAGTTATATGCAGATTTCTGCCAGTGAAACTGCTGCTAAAAAGGTAAAATGACATATCTCTTTTTTCATTTATATTATGATAATTTCAATAAAATGATATCAAAGTATATTTTTTAAAAAAAGAAAAGATTTATCTGCTAAGACTTCTGCTGATGAACTTGCTGTTAAAAAGCCAAAAGGACATTCCCTCTTTTTTATTTATATTATGACAATTTCAATACGACGATATTAAATTACATTTTAAAAAAAATATCTGCAGATTTCCGCCAATGAACCTGCTGTTAAAAAAACCAAACGGACATTTCCACTTTTAGCTTATTTATTTCAGGATCGGCTAGGAACCTTACGCAGAGGTTTATAATCCATGTGTTAAAATCAGACCGAAGAAATCCGTAGCTTTTCGCTGAAAAAAATGCAAAGAGGGCTTTGAGCCTCTGGTTTGGGGAGGGATTCTTGCAGATAAAGGGCAGATTGTGGCTTTGATGGGGATGGAGAGGACAGCAGGCCCTTATAAGATGGATTGCTTCCTCTGATCTCTTGAGAAGATTAAGGGGAGGGAGGGGGTCATCGCTACAAGGCTCAGACGGCTGGTCTGAAACAGAGAAATGGCCGAGGGAAGGTGGACGGAGGAGGGGGGCCATAAAAGCTCCCCCCTCCTCTGTGAGGCAGATGGGCGGTTTAAAAATCTGATAAAAACAAAAACAATACAAAACGATCAGAAAAAAATCATCCCAATTCCATAAAAGAAAAGCTTTGGGTTGGTTTGTTTGTATCCTGCCTTTATTACTTTTACAAATAACTCAAGGAGGAAAATCTATCCAATACTGTATGATTGTAACCTTGTTGCTGGTATCCTTACAATTTATATTGACTGTTTCCTAATATGGTTTGATTGCTTATTTGTTCCCTACGACTATCATTAAGTGTTGTACCTTATGATTCTTGACGAACGTATCTTTTCTTTTATGTACTCTGAGAGCGTATGCACCAAAGACAAATTCCTTGTGTGCCCAATCACACTTGGCCAATAAAGTATTCTATCTATCTATCTATCTATCTATCTATCTATCTATCTTCTATCTATCTATCTATCTATCTATCTATCTATCTATCATCTATCTATCTATCTATGACTACCATTAAGTATTGTACCTTATGATTCTTGATAAATGTATCTTTTCTTTTATGTACACCGAGAGCATATGCACCAAAGACAAATTCCTTGTGTGTTCAATCACACTTGGCTAATAAAGAATTCTATTCTATTCTATTCTATTCTATTCTATTCTATTCTATTCTATTCTATTCTATTCCTTCCTCTTCCTGTTTTGCCCGTAACAACCACCTTGTGAGGTGGGCTGGGCTGAGAGAGAAGGACTGGGTTTAAATTACTCAGCTGGCTGTCATGGCAAAGTCAGGAGCCACCATCTCTTGGTGATGGGCCCCAAGTCACCCAGCTGGCATTTGTGCCTAAGGTGGGACTAGAACTCACCGTCTCCTGGTGATTGGCCCAAAATCACCCAGCTGGCTTTCATACCCAAGGCAGGACTAGAACTCATGATCTCCTGCTTTCCAGTCTGGCGCCTAACCACTAGACCAAGGGTCTCCAACCTTGGCAACTTTAAGACTTGTGGACTTCAACTCCCAGAATTCCTCAGCCAGCAAAGCTTTGGGAGTTGAAGTCCACAAGTCTTAAAGTTGCCAAGGTTGGAGACCCCTGCCTTTGACCAAACTGCCTCAACCTATTTTATTGTGGGCAACTGGGTGACATGGGAGTCATTTCCGTTTTGTTCCCTGGAGCTGAACTTCCAGCTTCCTTTTCCTTGGCGTTTTGAAGCCTGCCAAAGCTTTTTCTCCCTGGACCACACAGGGAATTTTGCTAAATGCGCAAAGAATCTGCTAATCAGCTTTGAGCCAAGAGGCAAGAATGGCAGATCGGAGGGAGGAGTGGATTGTGCTTTTTGTGGTGCCCTGGAAGCAAATTCCTTGGCAGCCTGCAGGCCAATTCAAAAGCCAAAGAAAAGAGGAGATAAAACACTTCAGGGTGGAAAGGAGTATGAGTGGCAGAGGTCAAACCTCCCTGGGGGGAAACAGGCCAGCCTGCAAGAGAGCAAAACCTTAGTGGAAGGCACTAGATGGGGAGGGTGGGATCCCACCTGCTTTGCTCTCCAGAAGGACCGTGGGGCTTTGTGCTTCAGGTAGAAAAAAATGAAACTTTGATTTTTGGGTTTTGCTGATAGGTTTGTTATGATAGAAATGGCTGGTCTATGCAGCATATTACGGTGTAAAAGTAAAAAGTTGAGGTTGTAAGTTACTCCCTTATTTTACTGCGCTAAAAAGAGTGGGAAGTCAGTGTTTTTTCCTCCTCTTTTCCCTTTTATCCTACACTTTTCCCTCTTCCTTCGTTTTCTCATTGTTTTCGTTTCTCTTTGTTTCCTGTATTTTGTATCTGGATAAATGAATATAAAATTTGAACACACACACAGAGAAAGAAAATAAAATATTAAACAGGAAAACTAGCAGAAAGATCATTGGGGAGGATTGGGTCCTTGAGATCCCTCGATCCCAGATCCCTCAGGGACTCCAAGGTGAAAAGCAGGCCTTGGAACAGATCCCTGTGAGGGCATCAACACATCTCACCCACCAAGCAATTAGAGGAAGGTTTGGCCACCATACCTGGAAGAGTCAGAATCTCCACACCTTTCGCAATGCAGTGCATGGAGGTTGTTGCAAAATTCCAGGTAGGGCATTAGGAGGGGGTGCCCCCCTTCTCCCCCCGTGCCCTGCACCCACAACCTCCTGTGCCTTGGAAGAAGACCAGGACACACCAACAGGACCTCCAAGTCTCTTGCCTGATCCATCCTCTGCGGGAACCCCAAGCCAAGGACCACCAGATCCCCATCTCAGGTGGGTCCGCCTCAACCCATAGTCTCCATCCAACCCAAGACCTTTCTGATCACGCCTCCCCCCTCCCCTAATCACAACTTGCCCCCTTAGGGCACAGCTGGAGAAGAAAGCCCAACCCCCCCAAGGGCCGTCCACAACCATCCACCAAGGAAGTCCACCCTCTGCATCTGGCAGGGTGTGAGTTGGATTGTCCAGCCTCTGAACCTTCAAAGGAAGGTCCAGCAGGTCAGACATTGAAATAAGCCTGAGTTCAACACAACCACAAGCCAGAACTGGGGCATGTTGCAAAGGCTGGGTTTGTGTTACAGGCCAAACTAAGATAAAACGGATAGTTTGGGGCTGGTTGTGTGGTGGGAATCCAACTTTTGGTGGAGTGGAGTTGGTGGGCAAAGGCAGGTTGTCATCTGAATCACCGCCCATTTAGGTGGGCCCTGAAAGATACGAGAACCAGCTACTGCCATTGGCTTTGGTTAACCTGGTTAGTTTGGGGAGAGGCATCACTGCTTCATAAAGGAGGGTTATGGCAGAATATTATTGTTCAAATGCAGGCAGTCTTTAACGGACGACCCTGATGGACCTCAAGAATTCTGTTGACAAGCAAGACAGTCCTTAAGTGAGTTTTCACTTGCCACAGTTGTTAAGTGAACCACCGCAGTTGCTGAATATAAATGAATAAAAATAAATAAATAAATACAAGTGGTCCTTGACTTACAGCCACAATGGAGCCCAAGGTCTCTGTCGCTAATCGAAACAGCTTTAAAGTGAATTTTGGCCCATTTCACAAGCTTTCTTGCTGCAGTTAAGCGAATCCAGTTTTAAGAAAAGATTAGACGGCCCTTGGTCAGAAATGGGGTAGGCCAGGGTTTCCTGTTTGAACAGGGGGTTGGACTAGAAGACCTCCAAGGTCCCTTCCAATCCTGTCATTCTATAATTCTGTTACAGTTGTTAAGTGAGTCACAAGGTTGTTAAGTGAATCTGGCTTCCCCATTGGCTTTGCTGGTCACAAAAGAGGATCGTGTGACTCCGGGATGCTGCGATTGTCATAAATGTGAGCCGGTTGCTGAGCCTCTGAATTTTGATCACTTGACCATGGGGACCCTGCAACGGTCGTAAGTGTGAAAAATGGTCGGAAGTCACTTGTTTCAGTGCCGCTGTAACTTTGAACGGTCACTAACCGAACTGTTGTAAATCGAGGACTACCTTTATAAAACCTGGTTCACACAAGCGTGAAAGCTTCCCCAGGATTCTTCCTTGAAGGGCAACCGAGGGGGACAATTGTGATTCACTTAACAACTGTAAGATTGTAAGACAGGGCAGAACTCACTTAACAAATGTCTCGCTCAGCAACAGAGATTTTGTTTTCAATTGTGGTCGTAAATTGAAGACCATCTGTATTTTAAGTTTCTCACAGCAAGCGTGTGTACATGCATAAACACATCCTCAAATGCACAGACACACCATATTTGCTCTTTTTTGGAAGCTGCTCAGACCTACAACATACAGGTAGTTCTCACAATGGAGCCCAACATTTATGTGGCTCAGTGAGACGTTTGTTAAGTGAATTTTCCCCATTTTAAGACCTTTCTTGCCACCTTTGTTAAGTGAATCACTGCCGTGGCTAAGTTAGCAACAGCGTTGTTAAGTGAATCAGGCTTCCCTCTTGACTTGGCTAGTCAGAAGGTTGCAGAAGGGGACTACGTGACCCCAGGATGCTGCTACCGTCATAAGTACATGCCAATTGCCAAGCCTCTGAATTTTGATCATGTGACTATGGGGATGCTGCAATGATCGCAAGTGTGAAAAATGGTCATAAATATGAATTAGTTGCCAAGCCTCTGAATTTTGATCTCACGATCGTGGGGATGCTACAAATGTAACTGAGAAACGGTCATCGGTGCTGTTGTAACTTTGGACGGTCACTAAAAGAATAAGTCGAGGACTGCCTGTATGGGAACTGGCCTTCTAAGGAGGAGACACTGGCCACCCAACAAACATATACAAGAGAAGAAGAAGAAGCTTCTTCTCTTGTATATGGAGAAACCTTCAGCTGCAAAGTCCCCCAAAGTCCCATCCTGGTTTTTGGGGTGCCAGGATAACCCAGAAAAGCACACACACACACACACACACACACACACACACAAATGCACACAGAGTGAGAGAGGCTTCCTCTTCCGGTCACAGCCCTGGCTGGCTGACCACACCAGCCTCAATGCTGCCCAACTGCCTCTGAAGGACCCCTCTGTGGCAGCCAGAAATCCCCAGAGCCCCCAAGCCCAGAAGGGGCAGCCAGGAAGTGGATGGGGAGCTGCCTGGGGGCTTGACCAGCCCCCCCACCCAGTTTGCACCTCACAAACTCTTGGAGTGGCCAACCTGGCCCATCCCAAACCCGGGAGTGCAACTGAACTCCAAAACCTGGTCAGGCTGAAGCTGGGCCAGCAAAGCAGCAGCCACCGCTTGGGGGTCTCCGCCCCCCTCCCCAAAAAAGGGGAGGGGGCGGACCAGGGCAGGTTGGGGGGTTGAGGGGGGAGGGGCTGGCCTTACCTTGATCTTGTGCAGGGACTTCTCGGCCTCCAGCACCTGAATCCAGACGGCGATGCCGGATCGGTGGTAGGTGAGGTGCCAGCCGGCTTCCGAGGTGCATTCCGTTCGGAAGTGGTCGAAGTCGCGATCGTCCGGGATCTGCACGCTCTCCCGGCCGGACATGCCGCCGCCGGAGACCCCCGGCCGAGACCCCCGCCCGGGCTGGCCAAGGAGGAGGAGGAGGAGGAGGAGGAAGGCTGGCCGAGCCAAGCGCCTCGGGATGCGGCTCTGGGCGCAGGTCTGGCCGCGACAGGGCGGAGTGGCGTGGCGTTGGCGGCCGGCCAAGCGGACAGGTGAGTCACGCGCAGGTGAGCCGCCTCCTCTTCCTTTCTCCTCCTCTTTCTCCTTCTCTTCTTCCTCCCCCTCTTCCTCCCCCTCCTTCCTCCTCTTTCTCCTTCTCTCCTTCCTCCTCTTCTTCCTCCTCCTCTTTTTCCTTCTCTCTTTTTTTCTCCTTACTCCTCTTTCTCCTCCTTTCTCCTTCTCTTCTCCCTTCTCTTCTTCCTCCGGCTTCTCCCTGCCCCGGTCGGGGCTCGGCAGCCGGGCTGGGCGGAGGGAGGGATGGAGGCTGCCCGGGAGCAGCTGCAGAGAGGCGGCCGGGCAAGCTCGCCTCTGTCGGGATGCGGCACGGGAGCAGCGGCAAGCCGGCGCCCCCTTCGCCTCCCCCCACCCTCGGGCGCCGCCGGTGTCTGCCGGGTCCTACCGCCGCTCTCTGGGGCGGCCGCCTTCCCCAAGCAAGCAGGCGCCCCTGCATTCACACGTTCGGCCGGACACGAGTCAGGAGGCTTGCTGAGTGGAGGGTGGTCCGACCCCCGCGCCCATGCTCCACAGCGAAGGCAGGAGGGGCGCCCTGTTACCTGGAGAGGGCTGGTGGGACTTGGTTTGAAACTGGGTTACAGGTAGTCCTCGACTTACAACAGTTCATTTAGTGACGGTTCAAAGTTACCAAAAAATGGCTTACGGCCATGTTTCATACTTACGACCATTGCAGCATCCCCATGGTTGCATGATCGAAATTCAGACACTCGGCAACTGACTCATATTTATGACAGTTGCAATGTCCCCGGGGACACGTGATCCCCTTTTGTGACCTCCTGACAAGCAAAGTCCATGGGTGGGGGGGAGCCAGATTCACTTAACAACCAGGTTACTAACTTAATAACGGCAACGATTCACTTACTAATTGTAGCAAGAACGGTCATAAACTGGGCTAAAACTCACTTAAGAAGTGTCTCGCTTACGAGCAGAAATATTGGGCGCTGTTGTGGTTGTAAGTGGAGGACTGCGTGTATTTTGTGGCTTCCTGTGGGATCAGCTCCCTCTGCCCGCAAATTGACCCTCTGGCAATATTTGTTAATTTGCAATAAATGCAGATGCTCCCTCTGAATTGTATGGGTTTATTGATCAATTTACATCTGCCCCCTTCTGGCAGGCGAATGGTTGCCAACAATTAAAACTTCATTAAATAAAGCAACAACAAAAAAATCAATAATATTAAAATTAAGATCATAGCCCTCCTACTACCATTACAGAAAAGCATGGAAGACTGGAATGGTATGAGAACTTCTGCCCTGGGGGTGGGGGTTGGACTAGATGGTCTCCAGGGTCCCTTCCAGAGCTAGGATTCTATAAATTAAGGTCACTTCTTGCATTTTCTCTTCAGGCCACAGTGAGAAGCATTTAGGATGAGGGTCATTTTGTATTTTGCATTGATTATGCTTTCAATTTTATTTTTTTTACTGGTTTTCTACAGTTTGCGACTGGAAATTCTCAGTTTCTTCCAGGCCTTATTACAGGTAGTCCTCGATTTACGACCATGGCAATTTGCACCACAACACAGCCGCCATTGACTTTTACTGACCCCTGCAGCCCACAAGAGCAGATGCCACGGGGCATCCATGGCTCTGGGTGAGGCTTTTACTGGCCCTGCTGGGAAACCTGGCCAACCTGCCAGAATAAATAACATTCCGGCCGGTGGAATATTTGCCCACGGAACACAAGCCGGCTTCCCCCTCCCTGGGCAGGAAAGAGGAAGAAGGAGCAGCCAGGCAGCAGAGGCCTCGAAACCTCCTTCTCCGTCGTGGGTGAGACGGGAGGGGCGTTTCCTTCCTCCTTTTTGCAAAATGCTCGGGGCAGCTGGACCCTGCTTTGCACCCGGGGCCTTGCGGAGAACAAGGGAAAAAAGGATTGAGCCCGGGGTCAACAGGTCAAATTTATATGCTGCCCAACTCACTATGTATGCAGAATTCATCTTGGAATTAGTTAAATTAAGAACCACTGTGCTGTAATAGTTTAGGTGCTAGCTTGTAAACCAGGAGGCAGTGAGTTCTAGTCCCGCCTTAGGCATGAAAGCCGGCCGGGAGACTTTGGGCCAATCACCGGGAGACGGTGAGTTCTTGTCCCGCCTCGGCCACGAAAGCCGGCCGGGAGACTTTGGGCCAATCACCGGGAGACGGTGAGTTCTAGTCCCGCCTCGGCCACGAAAGCCGGCCGGGAGACTTTGGGCCAATCACCGGGAGACGGTGAGTTCTAGTCCCGCCTTGGCCACGAAAGCCGGCCGGGGGACTTTGGGCCGATCACCGGGAGACGGTGAGTTCTAGTCCCGCCTCGGCCACGAAAGCCGGCTGGGAGACTTTGGGCCAATCACCAGGAGACAGTGAATCTGGAGTTGGGTCCCTAACAGCTCAACCCCATCTCACAGGGTTGTTGTGGGCAAAAAGGAGGACGAAGTAACATTAGGTACATCTAATCCTTGAGTTACTTATAAAGTCATAAAGACAGGATAAAAATATAAGAAACAAACAAAAATACGCTAAAAAATGAGCATCTCCCAGCCACCTGTGAGGCTATCCTTGCAGTGTCTGCAGCTGTGGCCTGAACCCCCATCTTCTGCCCGTCGCGAGCATGGCCAACAGCCAAAGACACCATGGCAAAGGTTTGGATCTCGCTAAAAAGAGTCGGAAGGGCTGTGAAGGAAGTTGTGTGATTCATACACACACGTACACAAACACAAACACACCCAACTGCCCCATTCCTGCTTTTTTCTTTTTAAGCTTCCAGTTTGCCTTAGGAGATGTTGGCATGGAGCCCCTGGGATACTGCTTGAACTGGTTCACACCGTGCCCTAAAACCAGGATTGATTTAACTACGGTTTATTGATTGATTGTCTGGATTTGGGCAAGCTACTGAGCCATAAACCATCTGTTAGCCAGCAGGGTGGCTGAGCCCACAAAATAGGATAATCCACATTAATGTGTGTTATGTGAGCTCCATCGCACAAGCCCCTTTATTTATTTATTAAATTTATACACCACTTGTCTCGCTGCCTCGAGCGACTCTTGGGTGGCAGGTTTACAACAGTAAGAAAGCACGCAGGTAGTCCTCAATTTACGACCAAAAACGAGCCCCAAATTTCCGCTGGTCACTGTGCTTGGCCCGTAAAGACCCTAAACCAGTGTTTCTCAACCTTGGAAGCTTGAAGATGGGTGGACTTCAACTCCCAGAATCCCCCAGCCAGCCATCTTCAAGCTTCCAAGGTTGAGAAACAGTGCCCTAAACCCTGTGAAGACTGGAGGAAGGCAGGATTAGCCTTGCCCGAATTCGGGGCTGTAGGTCGATCCTTTGTAAAGGATTTAGAAAAAAATTGCAGAATTTGCTGACTATCAGCAGGCAGCTTAATCTTCTGCAGTAAAAAATCAGATTTTATTGCACCTTAAAGCCCAACTCGTTTATTCAGATTTCTCGGGAATCACACACAGCCAAGGGACTTTTCCTAACATCGTGAATTATTTGGCGGGGTGGGGATGGGGGATTTTCTAAGAATTTCTCCCTGCGTCTTCCAGGCCTGCAAAGTTGATGCTACATGGAGTGGAATCTCTTCGGTTTCTTGGCAACGCTGCTCTAGGAAGATCGGCTTCCTCTGGAGAAACACCGTGCCGAAAATGGTCTGAATGCGGTGACCGAATTGTGCAGCTTGGAATAAATAAATAATTGTCGATGTTCGTAAAAAAACAAGGTTTAGGGAACAGCCAAGAAGTAGCTGGTGGAGCCCCCCTGTACTGCTTTTCTATTTTATTTTATTTTGTTATTATCATTATCATTATTATACTTTTATTCATTAAACATGAAACTCAGTCAACTGAACGTTTAAAAATGTATCACAAATACCACTGACTGGCACTGGTGGTTGATATGGGTTGCTGCCAGCATCCTAGGGATCAACCAAGTTAAAATGAATGTTGTTCTGAGTAGCTCATTTTTTTGCAGGTCCACTGGTGTTATTACAGAAAGCTGCAATATGATTATCAGTTTTGTTTTATTGTTTTATTTCATTTTATTTCATTTCTTAATGCCACGTATCTCAAGAGTCACCGGGCTTTATTTGATGTTTGATGTCGGATTGGATTGGATTCCATTGTCCTTATTTTTAGTCCAATTGTATTCTTTTTGGGTGTGATTTCTTTATAGAATGAATGACTGATTGATTGATCTGGTTTGATTTCTACAGTCGCCCATCTCAACAAGTGACTCTGGGCTGTCACTGGTGCTTTATGTTGCATTGGATTGGAATTTATCGTATGTGTTTTTAGTCCAAATATTTGACCCTCTTTTAATTCTGAATTAGATTAAGGAGCAAAAGGGCCCACTGGGGGCAGCCTCTAGCTGATTGTGGGTGAGGCGGATGGGAGACCACTCAGAAATCTCAGCTTGCAAGATGGGCTGGAAAGTGAAAAATTTGTGGAATGCTGCCCAGATCAGTGCAGGATGCATCATCAGGAATTGAGTGAGTCTTTGTGTAAGGGGCGAAGCAGGTATACAGGGCAATGGCTGGCACGCACAAAATGCTTGGGTGAAAAGGGGTTCCCCTCTGCGGATGCCAGGTGTGTCTGCACAGGGCACTGATGCAAAGGTGCGTTTCTTGCAGCTGAGAAAAAGCTACATTTGTCTCTCCGGTTGGGTAGCTGCCTATCTTTGTCACTTCCGGTTGAGCTACATGTAATCTGGTGTGTCTCAGCCTTGGCAACTTTAAGACAGGCGGACTTCAACTCCCAGAATTCCCCAGCCAGCATAGATGGATAGATACCGGATGGATGGATCAAGATAGCTAGATAGATGATAGACAGACAGACAGACGGACAGATAGATAGATAGATGGATGGATGATATTTATTTATTTATTTATTTATTTATTTATTTATTTATTATTTAATTTATATTGCCGCCTATTCGCCCATGGCAACTCAAGGCTGCTTATAGAATATAAAAACCACATTTAAAAACAGTAAAACTAATAAAAAAAATCAAATAAATTAATGCAATAAAATCATCCCCCACCCCCTACCTCCTGCCCAGAGGCGGGTTTCAGTCTGGAGAACCGGTAGCGGAAATTTTGAGTAGTTCGGAGAACCGGCAAATACCACCTTTGACTGGCCCCGCCCCCATCTATTCTCTGCCTCCCAAGTCCCAGCTGATCGGGAGGGAATGGGGATTTTACAGTATCCTTCCCCTGCCACACCCACCAAGCCATGCCCACCAAGCCACGCCCACAGAACCGGTAGTAAAAAAATTTGAAACCCACCACTGCTCCCCCCCAGCGACAGCCGATCACATGGGCCTTTTAATGGGCTCCATCCCACTCTGGGTTCCCCAGGCCCGCTGGCAGAACCAGGTCTTCAGCGCCTTCCGGAAGAGAATTAGAGTGGGATGGATAGATAGATAGATAGATAGATAGATAGATAGATAGAAGAAAGAGAGAGAGAGAGAAAGGGAGATAGAGAGAGAGAAAGAGAGAGGGGGGCAGGCAGGCAGGCAGATGGAACAGCTTCTCTGCAGAAGTTGGGGGTGCTCCATCACTGGAGATTTTCAAGGAAAGATTGGACAACCATTTGTCCAGAATGATATAGGGTATCTTGCTCAAGGAGGGGGTTGGGCTAAATGACCTCCAAGGTCCCTTCCAGGTCAGCCCTATATTTCTATGAGTCCATGATCAGGACCCAGGTTGTTGGAGGCAAAATGCTGACTCTGTAAACCGCTTAGAGAGGGCTGTAAAAGTACAGTGAAGTGATATATAAATCCATGTGCTCTTGCTATCCTGGGCAGGGGGTTGGACTAGAAGACCTCCAAGGCCCCAGGCGATTCTATGATTCTGTGCTGGACACCTCAAGGGGTCCCAGGGGGAAGACACCCCCCCCCCCGAGCTCCTTTGCCAGACTCCAGGCACTGAGCCAGCCCCCACAGCCCCCTCCCCAGCCCTTCCTGCCAGTATTGGTTTCCCTGCCTGGGCATGTGTGGGAGGCCGCGGAAAAGAAACAGGGGCCTGGATGCCAACCTGGGCATGTAAACAAGGGCAGATGGGGAGACAGCAGCCCAGAGGCTGCAGGGATGAGTCACGCAGGGGTGGGAGCCGCCTCTGCCACAGCGAAGGTGCAGAGCACATGTCTGCCTGCGTGCGTGCGTGCGTGTGTGTGTGTGTGTGTGTGTGTGTAGCCACAGGGTGCTTTGCACACATGTGCAAATCCTTTTTCTTTCCTTGCCGGTCCCACATTACCTGCCTTGATTGCAAAGGCAGTTGGTTTAGCTGACAATGATATATATATCAGCACCTCTCCAGATGAGCAGGGCAAGATGGGAGTTGGAGTCCCAAATATCTGGAGGTTTAGAAGGGGCTTCCTGCCAGCGAGGGGGCTGATCACCTCGCTTCCTCCTCCTTCCACAGTCTAATATGGTATTTTTTCCCCCTTCCTTCCTTCGTTCCTTCCTCTCCCTCCCTTCACTCTCCACCCTCTTCTTTTCTCTCCTTCCTTCCTTCCGCCCTCCCACTCCCTCCCTCCCTTTTCTTTACTCCCTCCCTCCTTTTCTCTCCTTCCTTCCTTCTCTACCTCCTGCCTGCCTTCCCTCCCTCTACCTCCTGTCTCTCTCCCTGCCTCCTTTTCTTCTTCCCTCCCTCTTGTTGTCCCCAATTCGGGTCTGAGCCTGGTGCCGAGGCCAATGAAGGACGCCAGGCACAAGGTGCAGGTTTTGATTGCTTTTTATTGGGGTACCCCAAGGAAAAGGGTTCCTGGCCAAAATGCCAAGAGGCAAGAACAAAGGATTAAGAAAGCTTTATACATTTTCACTAAAGAAGGTGAGACAAGGCGGGATAATAAGAAATATCATCTAATAAACATTTTAGTAATAATTCTACAATTTGATCTATTGGTCTCTAGCTGTCTTTATTCCTAAACCTTGGCTAATGAATGCCCCAGCAGTTATCTAATACACATTTTATTTGCTGCAGGCCATCATTATTCCTAACTTTTAGCTGAGCTCTGCAAGTTGTCTAACTTTTGTTACTTTTATCAGCTTTCTAACTACCCAGAATTGTTACAAGCTTTACACATGCATACTTCCTGTGGATAAGCATTCTTTGTTCTTGCCAGACAGACTCCATAATTGCTTCCTGATTTACTTTCAAGTGTATGCCAGGACCTGGCTTTATTTTAGCAGACAGCCAAAACTCACTTAACAAATGTTTCACTTAACAACAGAAATTTTGGGCTCAATTGTAGTCGTTCGCAACGGAAGCACCTGTGCACAGGTGCATAAGCTTCTGTACATGCACAGATCATCAATTATGACATCCAGGCAAGTGGGCGGAGCCTCCTGCCGCTTTTACTAGTAGTTCTATAGAATCGGACAGAACCTGGAGCAACCCATCACTGGTCGTAAGTCGAGGACTACTTGTATAGCTTTACCATTAAAAAAAGTCCTTCCATGGCCTCCGTTTCTTACTCTGCCCCCTCTTGTGGTTGTGTTTATTTAGCATCTAGCATAGAGCTCATGGAACCAGCACAAGTAGTCCTCGATTTATGACCACAATTGAGGCCAAAATCTATGTTTGCTAAACAAGATAGTTAAGTGAATTTTGCCCTGTTTTACAACCTTTCTTGCTGCAGCTTTCCCCACTTTGACTTTGCTTGTCAGAAGCTGGCTTTTCTGGGCAGGTTGCACAAGGCTTTGAATGATAAACGTTGCAAACTGTGGGGATTTGCACAATCCTCTCCTCTGCAGACACACACTCACACAGACATTCTGTGCACAGAGATGGCTGGGGTGAAGCCAGCAGACAGCTGGAAGGGTTAGTTAGTTAGTTAGTTAGTTAGTTATTATTTGTTTGTTTGTTTGTTTGTTTGTTTGTTTGTTTCTATACCGTCTTTCTCCCGTAGGACTCAAGGCGGTTAAAGTCGCCAGTGGGATAATTCTCTGCTATTACACCTTTCCCATAAATCTAACCATCAACGTAAGTTTCCCCATGGTCCTGCTCCCTACGCCCCCCCCCCCCCGTCGCGCCACTCGGGTCTCGAACTCGCGGAGCCCATACGGCTGCCGCGCTGCCAACTCGAGGCTTCCCCGTCTGGCCGTGACGTCAATAAAGCGCCTCTTTGTTTACGCATGCGCTCCCGCGGCTCCATGGGAATCGTAGTCTCCCGCCGCCGGACGCCGTGGCGCCAAGCCGAGCCGGGCCCTTCCCGAGGACTACAACTCCCATGAGCGCCCCCTCGCCTCCCCTGGCGCGTCCCCTTCGCAGCGGCGCCGCCCTCCTTGCCGCCATCTTGGTTTCCCGGGTGACTGGAGGAGCTGGCCGGCAGCGCTCGGCCGGGAGAGGAGCGCGATGCTGGCCTGCCTGATGACCAGGCCCGTCCCGCCCGCTCTCACCAGGCTCCTGCGGGCCACGGCCGGGCGCCCGCTCGCCAAACGCGGCACGTCGGCTCGGGAATCGGCCGGCCGAGAAGACGCGGCCCACTGGGCCGAGCGCGAGGAGTTGCGCTTCCCCGCGGCCGCCGCTAGAGGTCGCCATGGGCCCGTTCGGACGGCGGAGGAGAGCGGCGCAGAGCTGCGGAGGCGGCCGGCGGCCACTAGGGGGCGCCCTCTGGCCGGCGGGGAGCCCTGGGGGGCCCCGTGGGGGCCCGGCGTGGCCCCCGGAGGCGTCTGGCTGCCCAGGCTGCCCCGCCCGGAGGAGGAGGAGGAGGAGGCCCGGCGCCCCCCGCTGGAAGAAGCCCCCGGCCGGCCTCGCTTGTGGCCCAACCCGGCGCCCGCGGGCCGCCAGCGGCGGAAGGAGAGCCGGGGTCGCCGGGCCAGGACCCCCGACCTCTCCGCCTCGGCCCTCGCGGCCGCCGGGCTCGCCCTGTGCTACAGCCGGGGCCACCTGGGCAAAGGTGACTGGAGGGGGGGCTCCTTGGGTGGGAGGGGGAGGGGGGACCCCCCAAGACCCTCTGAGGAGCAGACTGAAGGTCCCCTCTGCGGACACAAGGCATTGACAGCCCCCCCTCCCAAAGAGCCAGAATGGCCCTGTGTGTTGGGGGGGTGCAGGAGCCCCTGGCATGGAGGCTCCCCTTCCACTGATTGCCCTGCCTGGCTTTGATGGGGGGGGGGCTGGACTAGAAGGCCTCCAAGGTCCCTTCTATTCTATTCTAAAGGCCCTCCCTGCCCTCCACCTGGAAGGTCACTGTGCCCTCTCAGCCCCCCCCTCTTGGGGAGGGGGGCTCCCCCAGACCCTCTTGAGAACCAGGGTTGGGTCTCCTCTGGCCGTGCCAGGGACAGCTGCCCTCTTCTGCAAAAATATGATAGGGGAGCTCCGGGGTTTGTCCCACCCCAGGAATCGGTGATCCCGCAGTGCTTCTGCAGAAGGTGGCAGCTGCCCCTGGCATTGACTTCTCTAAAGGCCCTGCCCTCAACCTGGAAGGTGCCCCCCTCAGCACCCATTGGGTTGAAGGATGTGTGGGGAGGGGGGTGCCCCAGACTCTCTGAGAACCAGGACTGAGGGTCCCCTATGACGATACCAGGGGCAGCTTCCCCCTCCCTTGCAGGAGTTTGCAGAGTGACCCTGGTTTTCCCTCCCCTCCCACCCCAAGAGCCAGAACACCCCTGCGGTGCTTTTGCAGAAGATGGCATGGGGGTACCTGGATCATAAGGGTCCTGCCCTCAACTTGAAAGTTGGCTATGGACTGCCTCGGTCCCATCCCCCCAACATTGGAATGAAGGAATTGTGGGGAGGGGGATCCCCAGATCCTCTAAGGATTGGGTTTGGGTCTAGGCAGCCCTTATACGCATGCCAGGGGCAGTTGCTGCCTGTCTGTAGAAACTTTGCAGGATGATTCTGCCTTTGATCCCACCCCCACCCCCCAAGAGCCAGAATGACCCTGGGGTGCTTTTGCAGAAGGTGGCAGCTGTCCCTGGCATGGGCATGGGGGCTGCCTGGACCATGGATGTAAAAGGTGACTAGGGTTTGACACAGCCTACATTGGGATGAAGGATGTGTGGGGAGGGAGCTGGGCTGCTGGGTGGAAGAGGGTCTGCCATGCCCTTAAGGATCATGGAGCTGCTGAGTCCAGGCAGTCCCTGTGCCCATGCCAATGACTGTCGTGCAAAAACCTGGCAGGGTGATTCAGGCTTGACCCCCTGCCCAGAGCCCAAATGACTCTGTAGTGCATCTGCAGAAGGTGGCAGCTGGTAGCCCGGTTGATTCAGGGCTGGGGGAGATGCCAGCCAAGCTGCCCCCTCCCAGGGTGACTTTCACAGCCATGACACAAGATTTAGCCCATCTGACAGAGAGGGGCCCTGGGGCCCTAGGACAGGCAGCCCTTGACTTAAAACCACAGTTGGGACCTTGCTTAGCAAGGTGATTGTTAAATGAGTCACCCCCCAAGTTTTACGCCCTTTTTGCCACAGTTGTTAAGCAAATCATACAATTGTTAAGCAAAACCCACAGTTGTTAAGCGAGTTCAGCTTCTGCCATTGATTTTACTTGTCAGAAGCCAGCTGGGAAGGTCGCAAATGGCGATCACGTGATCCCTGGACAGTGCAATCATCATACATACATGCCGGTTGCCAATTACCTAAATGTCTATCATGTCTATCATGGGGATGCTGTGATGCTCCTGAGTGCAAGGACCAAAATCATAAGTCACTTTTTGCAGGGTTGTTGTAACTTTGGACGGTGGCTAAGTGAACGGTCGTTAAATTGAGGACTCCTTGTCCATGCTGCAGATGTGGCTGCCAGCCTCTTCTCTTTCCTTGGTCCCCTCCTCTTCCTCACGTTCCTTCTCCATCTTTTTTCAGAAGAGACCCTCCTGGAAGCCGTGCGACTCAACAGTGTTCCTGAAGTGGAAAGGTGAGATCTTGAGGACAGATTTTCTGAGCAGTAGGCCGGGGGGTGGGGGGTGGAGACACTGTCTGGGAATCCCTACTAGCTCTGCACACACCTGTCTTTAGGGGTGGTTGTGCCCATGCTGGCGCTGAACGTGGTATTATGGGGCTCATGTTTCTTCTGAAATACGTCGCTTGGCTCACTTGCTTGAGATAGCAATAGCACTTAAACTCATATACTGCTTCACGGTGCTTTCCAGCCCTCTCTAAGCGAATCCTGGTCCTGGGTTCTCTCTCCGCTTGGTGGTTTGGTGGGATGGGGCCTGTCGGGGCCTGCTTCCTCGCCGAGATCTTGGCAGAGGCAGATTCTTCAGCCAGCCGGACTATGAAACTGTAACCTAGTGGGAGAAGAAATGGGATCTGCCCACCTCCCGAGAAGAGCAGCTTTGTTGTGGCTGCAGAGTTCAAGTTTGCAGCTCCCTCTCTTCCTCCCTTCCTTCCGTCACCTGCCAGGCGGGTGAGGCGCTTGGCTGGCAGCCCTGAGCACAAAGTCAAACATGCCCTTTGGGCTTCGGCTTTTAAGCAGCAGCTCCCGGAGTCACTCAGCCAGAACTCTGAATAGAGGCTCCATATGTCTTGGGCAGGGGGCCGGGCGGGGGGAAGCCAGGGCCTGGGCTGCAAGAGGAGATGCCCGGAGAGGTCTCAGGGTCATCTGCCTTTGCGGGGTGGGGTGGGGTGACTGTTTAAGAGCCCAAACACATCCGGACTGATACTGGGTGGGTGGGGGGCCTTTGCCCCCTCGGAAGGCCTTTGGATGGGATTGTGGCTGGTGCAGGTGGGGAAGGGAGCTGGCCCGCTAAGATTCCTGCTAGGGAAGGATTTGTAGCCCCTGGGAAGCTCTTGCACGGGGGTCTTCCTTGTGCAAGCAGAGGCCTTTGCTGATAGAATATTCGTAGCTCAGGATCCTTGGTGCTCTCTGAGCTTGGTGGTTGTGTTGGCAGCTTTCTTGCAGACCTTTCACTACCCAGCTAGGCAACATCTTCTGTGCTAGAAGGGAGGTGGGTTGTGGAGTGGAGGAGGAGGAGGACAAGGAGAAAGACTGTGGGGTCCTTGTTGCTCTCTGAGCCTAGTGGTTTTCTTCCAGATGTTTCATGAACATCATCAATACTAAAAGGGAGTAGGTTTTGTGGGGTCAGGGTGAGGAGGATGGAGGAGTATTTGAAGCTCAGGGTTGAGTGCTTGGTGGCAGTTTTCCTACAGACCTTTCATTACCCAGCTAGGCAACAACATCAGTGCTAAAAGTGGGGTTTGCTCTCATTTTCTACAGAAGTGGTTTGCCCCATCAGTGTTGGTGGGAGTGTTCTTGGTAGTTCCTTGATTAAGCTGCTGTCTAGTGTTTGATTGTTTGTTTGTTTGTTTGTATGTTTTAATTTGATTTATATGCCGCCCTTCTCCGGAGACTCAGGGCGGCTTACAATGCGTTAAGCAATAGCCTTCATACTTTTTGTATATTTATACAAAGTCATCTTATTGCCCCCACAATCCGGGTCCTCAATTTACCTACCTTAGAAAGGATGGAAGGCTGAGTCAACCTTGAGCCTTGGAGAGATTCGAACCAGCAGAAATTGCAGGCAGCTGTGTTAATAACAGGGTGCTTAGACCACTGTACTATCAAGGCTTTGATTGTTTGTCTGGGTTCCTTGATTGGGATGTTGTTTATGCCTTGGTTGTTGGTCTGGTATGAATCCACAGCTGACGGGGCAAGCCGTTTGTATGTAAACAGACCAAACACCCCCTCCCTTCTAGCACTGATAATGTTACCTAGTTGGGTCATGAAACGTCTGCAAGAAAACAACCCAGGGCCCCCACAGATCTCTCTTCTTCCTGATGGGCAGCTGAATTGGCCTCACCCTCAGCATCTTCACCCAGGTTCCACCACCTGGTGCCGCTGCCGTTTTGTTGCATTAAAGAAGTGACTAGATGGCAGTAGAGGCTGTCAGAGTCATTAAAGATTCTCCTGCAGACCCTTTTGCTCTAGAACGGCTCTCGGTAACCCGGTGGAGGTTCTTGAGAGGTTTGGGGAACGCAGCTCATAGAATTTGCAAATAACACGGGCAGTTGCGATAGCTGGAAATTCAGTCACTCTCCTTCATTTTGTGAGGTGCCAGGCTGGGGGAACCCGCCCTAGAGTTTGCGCAGCATATGTGGGGTTGCGCCAGTGGCTCAGCAGACTGATAGCATTGTGATTAACACCAGCTGTCTGCAATTACTGTAAGTTCGAATCTCGCCAGGCTCAAGGTTGACTCAGCCTTCCATCCTTTCTAAGGAAGGTAAATTGAGGACCCAGTTTGTGGGGGCAATAAGCTGACTTTGTATAAATATACAAAAGGATGAAGGCTATTGCTTAACGCATTGTAAGCCGCCCTGAGTCTCCGGAGAAGGGCGGCATATAAATCAAATTAAAAAAAAAAAAGTGGTAGGTTGCTTCCGGTTTGCAAGAACCGGTAGTAAAAATTTGTAGTAGTTCAGAGAATCGGTAATAACATTGGCTGGCCATGCCCCCAAACCGGTCCCCGTCCCGCTCGCTTATCCCGCCCACCTCATCAAAGGCTTTTTTTAAAAAAAAAACTTTTAAAAGCATTTTTTCTACAACCTCTTCGGCCGACAGAAATGCTTTTAAAAGTTAAAAAAACAAAACAAAAAGCCTCTGATGATTGCGTGGCTCAGCTGGGATCGTCAGAGGCTTTTAAAAGCATTTTTTCTACAACCACTTCAGCCGAAGAGGTTGTAGGGAAAAAAATGCCTTTAAAAGCCTCTGACGATCCCAGCTGACTTGCCTGATTGTCAGAGGCTTCTAAAAGCATTTTTTTCTGCAACCTCTTAAGTTTGTAGAAAAAATGCTTTTAAAAGTTAAAAAAAAAAAGTTGGCCACACCTACCCAGTCACATTAACCACCAACCCATGCCCACAAAATAAGCCATGCCCACAGAACCAGTAGTAAAAAAATTTAGAACCTGGGTTGCACCTCTTTTGGCTGCTGTTCCACCAGATTCCTTGGGCCTCCTTCAGTTAAAAATGTAGACGACGATCCACATCGGAGAATTATATGAAATTAGCAATGAAATGTCCTTGCTGGTAAATACGTTTGGCTGTCTAGGAGCTGAGCGGTGGCCACCCCTTTATTGATCAGTGATGGTGATTAAATCAGACAGGGAATATATTAACGGTGATCATGAATTCTCTGAACATGAAGTTCAGTCGTTTTCACAGAGCTGCTAAGTCACTCAGCATCAACATGCTGGTTTTATTTTATTTTTAAAAACCCTGCCTATAATGGAACCTTCGGCACCCATTACATTGCTCACTGCAGCTCTGGAGTTTTTCAGTTCATCTTGGAACCGCCAAACAACCTACCCCCAACCCGTTGCCTTCCAGAAAAAGTGGACTTCACCTCCCATAATCCTAAGTGAGAAGTCCGGCCCAACATCCCCAGAGAGCAGCAGGTTGAGAACTGATGGCTTTATTGCTGGGAGCATCACAGGTTGGTGTATCCTGTCTTAGCAAGTGTGGGTGGATTCTGTTCGGAAAGACCTCAGCTCAGCCTGGCCTCTTCACGGCCTCAGTGGTGCATTCGTGGCTGCTGTAATTGAAGCCATGGAATGTCCTTTCCCTCTTTTCCTGTCAGCTTTCCCAAGCAGGTTGAGGAACCTTACAATAGAAGAGAATATTTGGAGCTCAGGGTTGAACTGTGGGATCCTTGCTGCTCTCTGAGCTTGGCTGTCTTCTTGCAGACGTTTCATGACCCAACTAGGGAACATCATCAGTGCTAGAAGAGAGGGAGGATTGTGGAGAGGAGGAAGGGAGGAGGAAGGAATGAGAAAGAGAAAGAAAGGAGAGAGGAAGAGGAAGAAAAGGAGAATTGTGGGGTCCTTGGTGCTGTCTGAGCTTGGTGGTTTCTTTGCAGACGTTTCATGGCCCAGGTAGGGAACATCATCAGTGTAGGAGGGAGTTGGGTTTGTGGAGAGAAGGAGAAGGACTGTGGGGTCCTTGGTGCTATTTGAGATTACCTGTTTTCTTGCAGACGTTTCATGACCCAACTAGGGAACATCATCAGTATTACAAGAGAGTGGGTGTTGGGGAGAGGGGGAGAAGGAAGAAAAAGAAAAAAAGGAGAAGAACTGTGTGGTCCTTGGTGGAGGAGGAGATCTGTGGAGTCTATGAGCTGAGTGGTTTTCTTGCAGACATTTCATGATCCAACTGGGGAACATCATCAAGGGAGTTGGTTTTGTGGAGTGGAGGAAGCACAGGAGGACTGTGGGGTCCTTGGTGCTCTCTGAGCTTGGTGGTTTCATTGCCCACCTAGGTAACACCATCAGCGCTAGAAAGGAGGGAAGTTTACTCTCTCTTTATATACAGTAGCTTGCCCTGGCACTTTGTTGGGATATGGGTTTTTTCCCCCTCTGTTGTTTCTTCATTAGGGTTTTCTGCTTAATTGTTTGTCTGGTGTCAATCCACGCTTATCTGGTGATAGGCCAGAGAGCAAACTCTCTTTTGGAGGAGCTAAATACAGTGGTGAGCAGGGATCCCTGGCTGGTGGGATTGCCGCTTGGTGTGGGAGGAAGACAGCGCTGTATCCGCAGTCCTTCCCCGCTCTCAAATTTGTGTACATCTCCTCTGTATTTCTTCATTACGAGGTGGTTGCACTTGCACAGCTAAATTTTGCAAGCTGCGGGAAAAGCAATGAGAATTTGTTCCTCTGGCAGGCTTTATGGGAAGGCAGAGAGATGCGTTTATGAAAAATTGGGAACCAAAGAGGCTTTCCAAGTATTTCAAGCCCCCCTCTCTCATTGAGATATTAAGCATCCTGTTTATGAGAGCAATGAAATCGCTTGTTTTCATACTTTGCGTACTCCAAATGTGATTTATCATTGCGATATTATTCAGATTCATTTTGTTTACATCTTTGTAATGATCGCAAATAAAACAAATGTTGTTTTTAAAGCAAAGCTTTTGTTTAAACATCAGAAGCTTTCAGGCTTATAACATACGATTAAAACTCAAGTGATTCTCTTTGACTTAACAACCATTATTAAAATAATCCGTGCATAAGAATCTGTGCTGCAGGAGCCCATGAGTGAAAATAGCTGCAGAAAATGTTATACTGATTCTTTTACGCATCTCAGGAGTTTATAGAAATCAAACACACATAGTCCTTGATTTACGGCCACAACTGAGCCTAGAATTTCTGTTGCTAAGCAAGAGAGTTGTTAAGTGAGTGAGCTTTGCCCCATATTACGACCTTTCTTGCCACAGTTGTTCAGTGAATCACTGCAGTTGATAAGCTAGTAACCCGGTTGTTAAGTGAATCTGGCTTCCCCGTTGACTTTGCTTGTCAGAAGGTTGCAAAATGGGATCACGTGAGCCCAGGGACACAGCGACCGTCCTAAGTATGAACCAGTTGCCAAGCGTCTGAATTTTGATCAGATGATCATTGGGGATGCTACAACGGTCATAAGTGTGAAAAACAGTCACCTTTTTCAGTGCCATTATAACTTTGAATAGTCACTCAACGAACTGATGTAAATCGAGGACTACCTGCACTGTTGTAACTTCGAGAAGTCCTTAAGTGAACAGTTTTAGACCAAGGACTCGCTGTGAGGAGAATGCAGGCTCTCTCTGTTTGGAAAATGGAAGATTTGATTTATTGCATTGGGAAAGACTCAAAGCTGATGACTGACTTTCCAAGAAAATGAGGCCTTTTGAGTCTTTTTCGTATATTTGGAGTCATGAAATCTGTTGTTGCCTTAAGGGAAAACAGCAGCCAGGCTGCCAGCGCAGACTGGAAGCAGCTCTCTAGACTAGAGCTTGGGGAGGGGTCTCTCTGAGCTCCCGCTGAGCCTGTTTCAACTCCTGAGCTACTGGAATTGCAAAGCTGCCATCCTACTATGGATTAAGCCCCATTGACCTCAAGGGAGGAACCCTCTGGGTGATGTAATACGATAAGGAGCAATTAGCTGGAGACGGGGGTCTGGGTGGGGAATCTTGGGGAAAACACTCCCTCCCCCCCAAAATGCAGCTGTTGGCGTGGATTCCATGGAACTGCATCCCCATTCACAAAGGGAGCTCTTGTTGCTGCTGTAAACACAACCATCTGCCTCGTTGGCATCTTGTCTTCTCTTGTAGACAATGGATGGGACGTCTTAGATCAGGGGTCTCCAAGCTTGGCTACTTGGAAGATTTGTGGACTTCAGCTCCCAGAATTCCCTAGCCAGGACTTACATCCCGCACGTATTGTGGGGGGCGGGAGGGTGTACTTACGACCTGATTCAAAGTTCCCACGCTGTTGTCATTGCTTCCCCAACCCATGGTCACAGGACGGGATTTCAGGAACTCGGCAATTGGGCTGCACGGTGACCCACATTCAGGTGTTCACTTCCGGTTTTGGGTGAGTCCAAGCTGGCAACCCTGACAACCTTTTTTTCTGCTCTGGATCCATAGGTGAGGCTGTTGCATATCCTGCTCTTACAGAGCCCCCAGATAGAATAGGATGCTTGTCATGTGGGGTCCTTGAGCTGGGAGGTTTTCTTGCAGACGTTATCAGGACCTGAACTAGGTAACATCATCAATGCTAGAAGGGAGGGGGGGTTGACCTCTGTTTATGAACAAGTAGCTTGCCCTGTCCACGTTGGTGCGTACACCTGTCGCATATATAAACAAGGAGCTCTTATAGCATTGATGATGTAGCCAAGTTGGGTAATGAAATGTCTGCAAGAAAAGAACTAAGCTCAGGGAGCACCGAGGACGCCACCACAGCCTTCCTCCTCAACCCTCTTCCTCCTCCCCCTCCTCTCTTCAAAACCCACTCCCTTTCAGCACTGATGATATTACCTATTTGGGTCATGAGACGTCTGCAAGAGAACCACCGAGCTCAGAGAGCACTAAGGACCCTACAGTAATCTTCTTCCCCTTCTTCTCTTCCTTCTTTCTCCTCCTCTTCCACTTCACAATCCCCACTTTCCTTCTAGCCCTGAAGATTGGGGTAATGAAAGATCTGCAAAAAAACCCCCCAAAACCCAGCCAAGCTCAGAGAGCACCAAGGATAGCACGGTTCAACCCTGGGCTACCAGTATTCCCTTCTGTGACGCCTGTAGAAACTCCGCTGTTCCCAAACCATGTTCTTAGGTGCAAACTCGCATCCTGGCTGATGAATATGTTGTGTATTTGTCTCTTCAGGTTGTTGCAAGAAGGAGTGAGTGTGAATACCCGACATAAGCTTGGCTGGACTGCTCTGATGGTAGCAGCGATAAACAGAAATTCAAGGTAAATAATTAAAAATATTGGAACTAAACAAACAGTCCCCAAAATTCACCCCAATGCTGGCAGAAGCGAAAGAAAGTTCATAAACCGGAAGAAAAAAACCCTACCACATTGTGGTGAACATTGTCTCATGGGGCCTTAGGAGTTAAAGAAACAGCCTGGGTTAGAACTGAAATTATGTTCGAAGGAAACTCTCTGGCAAGAATTCCAGACGAGCTGAGCAAAACGATTTCGGGATTTCAATGCAGGAAGTCCTCGCCTTAAAACCATTTGTTTAGTGACCGTTCAAAGTTACAACAGCATGAGAAAAAGAGACTTACAACCAGACCTCACACTTACGACTAGTGCAGCATCTCCATCATTGTGTGATCAAAATTCAGACGCTTGGCTAACTGACTTGTATTTATGACGGACGCAGTGTCCTGTGGTCACTTGATCCCCTTTTGCGACCTTCTGACAAGCAAGGCCAATGGGGAAGCCGGATTCACTTAACAACTGTGGCAAGAAAGGTCGTAAAACGGAGCAACACTCGCTTAACAACTGCCTCGCTTATTAACAGAAATTATGGGAGTTGAAGTCCACAAGTCTTAAAGCTGCCAAGTTTGAAGACCTCTGCTTGAAAGCTTAAGGGTTGTGTTTTTTTTTAGAAGAGTGTTTTTTCAAAGTTGGCACTTTTAAGATGTGTGGATTTCAACTCTCAGAATTTCCCAGTCTGTCACTTCCCTTCTCTCCTCCACTGGCCTGGAGATAGTCTGCTACACAACTTTTGGGTGTTGAAAAGGAAACTTACCTGCTCTGGGTGTTAGAAAAAAGGTCAAGTCATAATCTCGTCGTCAGCATGATAGCTGCTTGTGGGGAAGTGTGGGGATTTAGTGGCAGTTCCATAAAACTCTGGGCTGGAGAGAAGAGTGCTCTCTTTGATGTGGGGTCCTTGGTGCTCTCTCAACTTGGTTCTTTCCTTGCACACGTTTCATGACCCAACTAAGTGACATCATCAGACAGGATGTTCCCTAGTTGGGCCATGAAATATCTGGAAGAAAAGAACCCAGCTCAGAGAACATCAGTGACCCATAGTTCAACACTGAGCTACAAATACTGTTTTCTATTGGTACCAAGTAAAAGGTCAAGCAGAAAGAGGTACCTTAATCAAAGAGCTACCAGGGAGAAAACCACACTCCCAGCAATATTGGCACGGCAAGCTACTGTAAATAGACCAGAAGCACACCCCACACTCCATTAAACTGATGATATTAACTAGTTGGGTCATGAAACATCCGCAAGAAAAAAACAAGTTCAGAGAGACCCCACAGTTCTTTTTTTCCTCCTCCTCCTCCTTCTCTTTCTCATTCCATCCTCTTTCCTTCTTCCTCCTTCCTTCTGCTTCTCCTCTTTCTCTCTGCAAACCCCACTCTCCTCTAGCACTGATGATGTTCCCTAGTTGGGTCATGAAATATTTAAAAGAAAACAACCAAGCTCAGAGAGTACCAAGGACTCCACAGCCATCAGTCCTCCTCCTCCTCCTCCTCCCCACAAACCCCACTCCCTCTTACCACTGATAACGTTCTCTAGTTGGGCCATGAAACATCTGCATAGAAACCACCAAGCTCAGAGAGCACTAAGGAACCCCACAGTTCTCCTTTCTTTCTCCTTTTCCTTCTCCTTCTCCTTCTCCTCTTCCTCCTCTTCCTCTTCTTCCTCCTCCTCTTTCTCATTCCCTCTTTCCTTCCTCCTTCCTTCTATTCCTCCTTCTTTCTGCAAACCCCACTCTCTTCTAGCATTGACAACATTCCCTAGTTGGGCCATGAAATATCTGCAAAGAAACCACCAAGCTCAGAGAGCACCAAGGACCCCAGAGTTCAACCTCGAGCTACAAATTTCCTTTCTCTCTCTCTCCCTCTTTTTTTTCTAATTTTTCTCCCCCAGTCCAGGAATAGCCTGTCATTCTGTGCCCTCACACCCCATAAGTTCCCAAGACAATCACCCGCCCTTTCAGGCCAGCTCTTCACAATGCCTTCGGTCCACAACTAAATTCAATTAACTTTTATTTAAAGACAAAAGGCAAAGAGGGAGAAAGAAATCCAATTTTGGGGAACGCGGGACGGCTGGTTGGAAGGGGCTTTGATGCGACAACCTCTCAGAGGCGCTTGACTTAGTCACAAGTTCATAAGCCAAAAAAAAGGGGGGGGGGCTTAATGTTTTGGGAAAACACTAGTATTAAACGGGCGGACAAAGGCTGAATATCCGCTCTCGGGCGACAACACTACGAATCCGTGTGCCGAGTTCGTGTGTGGTGGAAACTTTGATGTGCGCTATGACAAGCTGAAAGTCACGAGCTCCTTGGGGAAGCTCCTTCGGAAGGGGCCGAGAGGCAGGCGGGAGCCTTGAATCTGTTGGTTTAACTTTGATGTCCCAACAGCCACAGGTCCCCTTATTTGCACGGCTGTGCAAGGATGAGTTTAGCAGCCCCTTTGCACTTTTTTCCAAGGGACAATGGTCAGCAATAGAGTGTGACCGTTGTTGACCATTCCGAGGGACCAGTGGAGGGGAACGAGGTTTTCGGAGGCGCAAAGAGAAGTCAGAGAAAGCCTGTTCATGCTACAGCAGTTTATCCCAGATGGCCTTCCATCCTAGTCTTCTCTCGCAGTTTTTCCGCTGGAGAAATATCCCCTCAGCCTCTCATGCTGCCTGGTTCAACCAACATGGTCTAGATCTGCAGTAAATAGACTCTCTAACACAGTGTTTCTCAACCTTGGAAGCTTGAAGATGGGTGGACTTCAACTCCCAGAATCCCCCAGCCAGCGCTGCTGGCTGGGGGATTCTGGGAGTTGAAGTCCACCCATCTTCAAACTTCCAAGGTTGAGAAACACTGCTCTAACGGAATGACAAGAGTTGGAAGGGACCTTGGAGGTCTTCTAGTCCAACCCCCTGCTCAAGCAGCAGACCTTATACCAGTGACGGCAAACCTTTTCAGCACCGAGTGCCAAAACTGGAATGCGTGCCTGCGTGCGCTGGAGCCCGGAAGCCCAAAGACTGCACCGGCCAGCTGGTCTTTGCGGGCACCAAAGCACCGAAAGAGCAGAGGACTCTGCGTACCACCTCTGTCACGCATCGCCTATACCATTTCAACCGTTCCATGGTTGTCCAATCTCTTCTTGAAAACCTCCAGTGATGGGGCACCCACAACTTCTGGTGGCAAGCTGTTCCACTGGTTAACTGTTCTCCCTGTCAGGAAATTCCTCCTTAATTCCAGGTTGCTTCTCTCCTTGATGAGTTTCCATCTGTTGCTTCTTGTCCTGCCTTCAGGGGCTTTGGAGAATAGCTTGACTGCTTCTTCTCTGTGGAAGCCCCTCAGATACTGGAAGATGCTATCCTGTCACACTAGTCCTTCTTTTCATTAAATTAGACATACCCAATTCCTGTAATTCTTCGTCATATGTCCCATAGGTGCTTTTTCCAAAAGGCAACTGAGCTTCCTTTGTTTTTTCCTTGAAGATGTTTCGCTTCTCACCCAGGAACTTCTTCAGCTCTGACTGGATGGTGGGGAAGGGAAGGATTGATATTCCTTGCAGAGCTGAAGAAACTTCTTGGGTGAGAAGCGGAAACGCCTTCAAGGAAAAACAAAGGAAGTCCAGTTGCCTCTTGAAAAAAAACAGCTTTGGGACAACTCTGACCTGGATGACTCAGGATCTGTTATAAGTCGAGGAGGCCCTGTCCTGAGATGAGCTCTCCTCCATCCTGCTGAGGACCGGTGAGCTGCTGGCTGAGAGGTGCCACGGTGGCTTCCAACTGGAGCAGATGACGGACATTCTGACAGGTGGGGGCAGGAGGGGGCTGCAGCCCAAGACTGACGAAGGTCGACTTGAAGCCGATCTAATAATTAATATGTAATTATCTGCCTGCTTTTGTTAAGCTCCTCCAGCAGGGGTTCACCTTCGCCAGGGGCTCCCTCAGCAGCTGGCACCCCCCCTCACAACACACACACACACACACACACACACACACACACACACACCAAGCTTCCTCGCAAGCATCCCCCCCACTCATCCAGCCCCCACCCCCCACCCCATCCACCCACCCCTCACAGCAGAAAGCACTTACTGTCATTGATTTAACTGCCTGGTGAACTTTAGTTAAAGGCTGCCCTCTGGGGTCAGGGCAGATTGATATGCCTGCAGATGAGGGTCTTTGTGGGCTAATGCAATTAAGGTCTGATCAGCAAATTAAAGGCCTGGTTGGGAGAGGCAATGCACACATTATTGAAGCTGGGGAGGCTGCCCCTCTCCCCCCACCCCCCACCCCTCCGAAATGACAAGGGACGCCTCTTGCAAGAACCCCCTTGGTTTCGGGTGCACCTGTCCAGGTCTTTTCATCCCCTGCAAGGCTCAGTCGCATCATGCAGGAGAACATGAGAAAAGCCTGGTGGGTCTCCAGGTAGTCCTCGACTTACGACCACAATTGAGCCCCAAATGCACATTTCTAAGCGAGACCCTTGTTAAATGAGTCTTGGCCCTGTTTTACGACCTTTCTTACCACAGTTAAGTGAATCACTGCAGCTATTAAGTTAGCAACACGGTTGTTAAGTGAATATGGCTTCCAAATTAAGAAAGAAACGATAGATGACAGACAGATAGATGTGGAGAGATGGAGGGATGGAGAGAGAGAGAGAGACTGTACTTGCACCCTTCCCTTCTGAGCACTGGAAAGGGACCTCTTTTTCAGAAACAAAAGACTTTTCTTACATTTTTTTTCCTTTCCGTTTGTTTGAAATACCTAAACGAAAGGCAGCTCCCACAGATTTCCTTTTTGTCCTTGATGTTTAATTGTTTGTCTCTGGCCATAGCCCTCTCCCCGTGCCCACTGGATTCTGGGGCTGCATGTCAATGCAATAAAGACGTCAGAATGGCCTTTTAATGGCTGTGCCGCTTCCCCGTCCA
The DNA here is from genome assembly GCA_022577455.1 of Arizona elegans. Classification (NCBI taxonomy): domain Eukaryota; kingdom Metazoa; phylum Chordata; class Lepidosauria; order Squamata; family Colubridae; genus Arizona; species Arizona elegans. Next base: position 1,196,496 of record JAKOOJ010000025.1, on the reverse strand, counting down.
GCTTGGCAAAGGCTAATTCCACTGGCAAGCGGGGGCTCTGTTTTGCTACCTGCAAAATTGGACAGGCGCAATCAATACCTGCCATCACTCAAATGTCAGGCTGGCTCTGAAAGATGGGAAGGATTCAGCCTGGCATTCGGTTGGGGCGCTAGGCTGAAGGGCAGCTGGGCTGGCAGGACTGGATCCAAGGGATCTGTTCCCAGAAGTCAGCCGGTTCTGGCCATCTGTGTGGAAGTGGGCCGGATCCATTGGACAGGAACCGATTTGCATTGGAAGAAGTAGAGAGTGGCAGAATCTCTCATCACCCTCACAAGGCAGGAATGAATAAATGAAGCCACCTCAGACACAAAACAGCCTGGCTTTTCTAGTGTATTTATCAGGAATTGCTTAAAAATAACCAGACAACTTTCCAGGCGATTGTATGAAACAATTTTAAAATATACCCAAAAATGGTGTATTTGAAAAAAGGCTGCCTTACATTCCTCCCCCACTTTCAGATCAAAGGACTTCAATCAAATGGACTGTATTGTTCATTTGTTATTTATTTTATATCCTGCCTTTATTATTTTTTTATAAACAACTCAAGGTGATGAAATAACTAATTCCTTCCTCATCCTGTTTTCCCAACAACAACCCTGTGAAGTAGGCTTGGTTGAGAGAGAGGGACTGGCCCAAAGTCACCCAGCTGGCTTTCATGCCTAAGGCAGGACTAGAACTCACTGTCGCCTGGTGATTGGCCCAGATGCCTTCCTTCCTTCCTCCCTTCCTTCCTACTACCTACCTACCTTCCTCCTTCCCTCTCTCCTTTTTTTTCCTTCCTTCCTTCCTTCCTTCCTCCCTCCCTCCCTTCCTTCCCCTGCCACTGTTTTCCTTCTCACCCTTTCTGGTAGCTATTTAAGTCCTTTCTCAGCTACTTCCAGTCCTTCCCGGATCTGACCTCGGCCTCTCTTCTGTTCTACCTCCACAGCGTGGTGAAGGTGCTGCTGGCGGGAGGAGCTGACCCCAACCTGGGAGATGAGTTCAGCAGCGTCTATCAAACTGCCAAAGAGAAGGGCATCCATTCTTTGGAAGGTAACCAAACTCACATCCCACTCAGATCGTTTTTTCCCTACCAGGACACCCTGGAACAGGTGCATGCAGTTAAAAGCATCTGTTCAGATGACAATAGCTTCACCTTCATCTGGGTTTGCAAGCACAAACTAAGGCTTTGATGGTCCAAATCTCACCAATAGAGACCCACGTTCTAGATTAGGGGTCTCCAGCCATGGCAACTTTAAGACTTGCGGACTTCAACTCCCAGAATTCCCCAGCCAGCTGGAGAACGTAAACCTCCTAGACAGAATGAGAATTTTTCCGTCTTGAAGAGCAAACGGGGTTTTAAGAAATCCTCCTTTTCATTCTGAAGCAGCAGCGGAACTAAAATTCGGCACAGCTTGTCTCTAGAACTGGCCCCTTCTCCCCCTCCCCAAAAAACCTCCCGCTGTTTATTTGGGAAA